>SJOL01008319.1:142792-224955 GCA_004794785.1 Opisthorchis felineus | reverse complement strand
AAAAATGCATGGCATCTGTTGTGTATGGTGTAACCCTGGCTGCATATCAATCGCATTGTCGATTAGTTAGTTCGGCCACAACTAGATCGTCGGCATTTTGTTACATTCATCCGTGTTTTACTGCACTGATATCCGTTAATGCGTTGTCACGCTTTCTTGAAAACCTTATTTCTCGTTCATCTCCGTCACTCAGTCACTTACTCAGCTAGTGAGTTACTGAGTTACTCTCGACGATTTTTCAGCAACCCCATACGTAGTGTGTACCGTCAATGAAATACACGGTGTTGGCACGAATATCCTGCCAAGTGAAACATAAGCCGGCTTTTGTGCGGCATATTCAGTTAGAGAACAGTATGCACGAGTGATTCATCTGGTTTCAGGTGAGTCTTCCCTGGAAACCAACTCGGTGTGGAAATGAGTATATTTGTCACATTTTATGCAGTATAGTTTCACCTCAAACATAGGGTGGACGGAGACCCGGGGACTGCGCATACCTGATAAGCCCCAAGAACGGCGATACCAGTCGTGAGTTGTGGAAAAGGTTCCAGCTATCTAATGAGCAGTGCGTTGCGTATATACAATTTATTGATTCCAAAATACTAAGAATGAAGGAAAGGCTCAGTGACATTATGGGGAGACCATGGCGCGACCAATCGCCAGAGGGCTGAAGGATTTTGTTGACCAATTTGGCCGGTACGGAATGCCTTAGAAGATAGCCGTTCTTGTGAAGAGGACATCTTGTGTACAAAATTATAGCAGGCTGGAGGGATGCACAAAACTTTAAATCATTGTACACCTCACGGACAAGCGTCAACGCCTTCTTAGTTTTGAATGGTTTCTTGTTTAAACCGCCCGACCAATGGGCTAAAACGATTTTGCGTTGTGCCTAGTCGCCCTCATATGACGTAGAATCATTTTCTGGAGGGTTCCAGAATGACACCTGATAGCACGCATCAGGTGGACCATCCGATTCACTACTGCCGTGGCAGTGCGTCAGAGGATATTGGCCGCTGTCAGTTCTAAATGTAGTTGCGACGTCTACTGGAACACGCAGCTAAATGCTCACATACAGCCAAACCACTAGTTTTGGTAGATCCTGAATCTTCATATCGTCTCACTCGTTTACCACGAAATCAGCTGCGTTAATATTCCCGATAGACAAAATCAAACGAGATCTACTCTGGCGATAACGCCTGAATCAACGTAGTGATCTTCCTCAGAGAGCTACTGAAAACAAGTAGGCTGCCACATTCCACTCCTTGGGAAAGTCAAGAATCAGATGGAAGCTAGACGAACGCTAGAAAACCGCACTTCTGCCAAGACCATCCACATAGTATACGGCTAAGGAAACGCTGAACAAACTTGTTCTATCTCACAATAAGCCGATCCCCGTATCGCATATAGGATAACTGACAAGTAGAAATAAGTTTATTGAACCCATCAAGCAGGTTGCGTATACTTTACAGACTGTGATGCAATGCACCCAGGAGGAAATAGTAGATAAATGTGCGTAATTGTCAGTGAACACAAGCACACACAGAACTCACAAACCAATAGCGCAATACAGTAAAGAAAGATTTTTTTAAACGGCTCGGCTTTATACCCCCATGCTCCGTCACAGAAGCGCAAAGTACCGTTTGGCCTAGCCAGGTTCATTCCTGTGTGTCTGCAGCCGCACCCATGGAGACTTTGCGGAAATCATGTCGGCTCACCCCACAACAAATCGCAACTGCAGATATCATGTGCTCGTTACACGGCGAAAGTTTATGTAGAACAGAATGCGTAGGTCTCATTCTATGCTATCGCCCAGGTAAGTCCAAACATTCTGACCCAGTCATCAGCCTGGATCTTCGTTCACAAGGCCGCGTGGTCCCAGTTTATTGTCACTTTCTCGGTAAATTTAGACATCCCGACACTTGAATTAGATTATCCATAAGATAGAAACGACAAACACCCCAAAGGTTCCTTCAAATACTTAACTAAACTTGTGACAATACTTTGTCCCAACAGTCCGAAATTTCAGGTCCATGGAGTAAACAGTTCGATTTATTTAGCTACTGATGAGCCATCAGTAGTGTATTTTACACTTAGGTTTGTATGTGAGCTGCGCCTTGAAGCCAGCCGTACACTGGGTTGACTGCGAATGTTGGGATCTCTCGGCCTGAGCTCGTCCTGAAACTCACTTCTTATCCACCATGAAAAGATGGGCCCTATTACAAAGTGGTCCCGTATACATAAAATGTTGTTTCTTACTTTTGTTGACGAAGAGCTGTCCCGCCAAGGAACATTTATTTATTCGACCACCGTGAAAGAAATCCAAGTGGAACCGAAGCACAAACAGAAATGTGAAAAATTGAGACGGATTATGCTTCGAGAAATAAAGCTAAAAATGTGTGCCTCTTACGTGGATCATTTCGACTGTATAATACAAATTGACCCGTGAAACATCAATCTAAAAAATGCACAGAAAACCATGGAATAAGAGAACATATATGAATGCGTAAATCTTATCACTTAGGATCGAGACTGGTGCAAGGTCCAGTCTAGTATATTATAAACCAGAAAATCAGTAGATCAGGTGGCAAAAACAGAAAAATATCTGACAAACGGGAGCTAAACACAACAAAAATCGTGAATAGGATAAAATCAGATGTTAAAAAAACTACTAAAAAGAGATAAGGGTTGGGTTGAAATTCGACAAAAAGAAAGACCAAAATCGCCGGCGAAATCAAAATATCAAAATGTCTACTCATATACGGGAGAGTTCTGCTGGAACACAAAGTAGGTTTGGAACATATCAGCCGAATTACGTTCTAGAAATTCCTCCAACGACCAGACATATTACGAACATTTAAAATGCTACATACAAGCATTTTCGGCTGTGCTCTGACGGCGTCTTCAGGGGTGGTGGCTAACTGTTCGCGAGCCCGTTTTCAGGCAAAACAAACAAATCAACTTCCATCCCGTTTCCTGATGTGCTTTCGTGGAAAGAGTCTTGGACATTGTAAACCGAACGTGGCTTTTGCTCCAAAGGATTTTGGTTGGTAGGGAAAATGTGCACCTATCTTTGCGTGTTATAACGTTTACGAAACAATCCCCGGGAGCCATCTTATGGCAGGGCTTACCGGTAGTTTATCCTTTCAAACTTCAACACCGTCTCTAAGACTAACCGTCACCCTACTCGGGCAACGGAGAGTATTTGGTAACCTGTTTTGGTCACAATCGTCGTCCGCAAGGATAAGCCGATCACCAGCTGTCTTTGTGTGTGTGTTGCTGACTGGTGTCTATTTTTTACAACCGAAACGTCTTGGTGATACTAAAAACAAAAAACATCAAGCATTCCGCGTAATTATTTGTATATATGGTGATTACCACGCTGGTCAGCACAACCCACGACTTATGTTCACACCACTCTCGTTTGTGCAGTCCTCCTCCTGTCCGGGGCGGAATTATTCTGGTGGGGACACACCAGACGTCAAGCACTGGACTCGGGTTTCGCTGTTATTGGAGCTCTCCAACAATGCACGTCACATTCAAACCCCGGCATTGTCAAGGATAAGTACCGCTGATGAGCTCTAATTATAGCACGTCTCTTAGACCTTTGTTGATGTGACTCCAGTAAACTGGGACGGCATACACTAAACATTTGTCCTCCATGTGCCTTCATACGATAAAGTTTGAAAATGAACCCATTACTTCAGAGTTGGTACAGTTGCTTCTATGTTTTTCGTATCCTCAGAGGAAAGGACTTGCTAATTTTCCGGCATTCTGACTTACCATTTAGGCACTACGGCCTGACCAGAACAGTCTTTGTAGAATTTGTCATGAAAGAAGATTATTTGAGCTTTGGCGGACTTGCTCAGAACATTTTGGTGGAATCTGCATAACGCCCTCCTGCTAATACTCAGAGCCTAAGTCCGTTTTAGCCGGACAACTATTTAGCACGCGTTATTGGGACAGAAGGCTTTTGAACGCACTTATTCGACCTTATAGGCGTCCATTTTTCGAAAATCAGGCGGCATCTATTGTGCTCACGATTTCCATTGAGGGGAAAGCCTTAAATGTTTCCAAGTGTCCACAACTTGAAACCATGACTTACATGGCTTAAACGTTGTAACCGATTCAATTATTCCTGGAAAGTGGTACATTGGCATCCGCTTGTTCCTGAAAAACCATCCTTGTTCGGTTTTTGACCAGTGCTGTTTAAACAGAACACCCTAGAAGGAAGTATCAGCGATTGGTGGAACCCCCCGTTACTCATTTCGGAAACAAGTGCCCGAATGATTAAACTTTTCTTGACCGAATCATGATTTTCGGTCGACTTTTTTGCATCTGTGTACTTCAAAAAGCATGCACATAACTCATGACTTGGATCACTTAGAATAAAACGCATTTCGGCCTGATAAAAATCACGTGGTACATGAACTGAAGATTAAGAGGAGAATGTTGTCCTCAGTTACGTGCAAACTCATATAATAAAGGTGAAAAACAAAATCGAGCCGCTGAATGGTGGATGTTTAATCTAGCTTTAATCGCATTGAGAAAACGAGTGATTTTCAATTTTTGATGGATAATTACAGTTAATCGCACCGTACATCTTTGTATAAAAAGAATGATTTCCCGTAAGACGAGAAGCGTGGAAGCAACCACCTAAGCACAAACTTATCAAGTAAGCTTTGACAGATTGACGGGAGAATGGCGAAAATCTTTGCCTTGGTTGTTTTCAGTTTGGTTGGTCGAAGTGGATGTTTTTGCCGTTTTGCTGTTCGCATTATTCTGTTTTACTCAGAAACAGTGTTTGCGTGTTCCTTTGTTTCACTCAATTCATACGCCTAGATCACAACGCGCTTTAAATGAAAATTGTACTTCACAAAAGTTTGGTACATAGACGAGTCATGTATGGGCTACATATGATTTCATTCTACAATGTGGACACCTCATTTGGTGTTCTGTGTGTACGCATCCTGTCATAATATTCTTCCAAAAAACTAGTTTATTTTGCGGGAATCCTAGGTAATCTACGTTACGGAACTGTTGCCCACATCACTTTCGTGCGGCTTTTACCCACGCACATCTAAATCTTTATTGTGTCAGGTTTGGTGCAAAATAAATAGATAAACTGCTTTTGTGTGGCAGATGGCACAGAATTTCAATGACTGATGATGAAAATGTACCGATTTGTAGTGCGGTCAGCACAGTTGTAAGCTGAACCAATCACACCAGACAGTGTAAACAATGGTTCTTCTCAGCTAATCCCGTTTGTGCTGGAGCCTTCAGAACAACCTATGGTATCTAATTTGCAACGCCAAATCTCACAACACGTATGTAAGGATTTCGAGGAAGCTGTTAGAAAATTAGTCCCTCTCGCGATTTATCCACAGCAGTTTCCTTTTTCCAGCTAATTTTTTGTGAATGTGATTCTTCATCAGACCCTGTCTGTTTTCTTAACCAGGATCACCATGCACTTTTTGACTCTATCACTTCTCTTGGTCTTTGGAGTTCTTCTTCAAACGTACACAGAAGCAGTGGAGACGGAGAAACATAGCTCAACGAGTACGTTCTGAATATTGGTGGCCATATTTGTTCATTGATATTCTCATACACATCTGCCTAATATATTGTCCCACCATGATTGAAGGATGAGTGGGGCTACGTCCTGTCTAAGTGAGAGCTAACCACACTGCGAATCAGTCGATCTAAGCCGATCGGCTAAGTATTCGACCACTGGCCGGAAGGTTACGAGTTCGAAACTCTGAGTATTTTTTTGGATGGGCATTGCTGAGGATTCCGAGTAAGGATAGAAGATTACAGCTCGATTATCATTAATCCTTATGTGACCCTACTACTTGTTTTTACATCATGCTACACATGAAGTTGGTCACTTCAATTGACCAAGACAAATACACAACCGAGTTAACCAGTCTGGGTAACACTTAAAGGCGACCAGAATTTGGGTAGAAACGGAATGAGCAAAATGAAAAGGAAATAGATTAACGTAGGGAAATGTTTAGGCTAGCAGACTGCATCTTAAGAAACGCTGAACATTGTGTCGACGTCGGAGGGAACAGTGTTGCTAAGGGCGTAATCAACCTTATCGTGAAGTTGTTTCAATCAGTGTTATCTTTTTAATCCCGGACATTTCGATGCATACACACCTCGAATAACATGATAAATTATTGTCTAATGTCCTTGTTGGCAAATTTCGCAACCTATCGATCAGTTTGTTGCCTGTTATTCAGAGTGTAACCCTTCTCCCGGTTGTTAAATAAATGTTAACTTCAAATTTTGGTTACTTTCAACCCGCATGTGCTTCCACTAAGACATTCATTGTTTTTTTAGCCCCGCACGCAAAATTGCTGCACGGCTGGCACGGAGGAGGCTACGGTAGAGGATTTGGAAGAGGACACTGGAGAGGATATCGCCGTGGTTACCGTTGGTAAAAACGGCCTCGAAGTCGACAAAATTTCCGAACTACATTATACTTGATAATGATTTGTACCACACCACACTAAAGAATGATTATTGCTTAATAAACCACGGTTGTGCATCTTCCAAAACTGGCTTGACTTTTTACCTTCGCTAAAAATCAAGTTTACTTTTTGAACCGAGACTTTGGTGGCTTTATGGAATAACCATCTGCCACCATTTGCAGTTTACACGAATACAGTGCTTGAACAGATACTTAGGTCAGCAGTTTTCCTGACAGGTCCTGTCTATATAGATCAAAAGACAAATATTTCTAAACTAAGTTAACATTTTGAAAGCAAGTTTTGCGCACTGTGTCTTCCAAATCTGAAACGTTTGAGCTATATAAAATCACAGAGGAGAAGAAACATCCATGTAATACGAACGACCTAAAGCGTTAGATGAGAATCAAACGCACCAAAGGTTCATCATTTCTTCAATTACCCTGTCTGAGGATACGAATCTCCATGTCTAATACGGACAAAAAAGTCAAGTTCAATTTTCACGCCACCGATGTTAACTCACATTAGAAGCGTGTCAAAGCAATGATAGTGTGATAGTGGTAGCGATAGGTTCCTTGATGAACAAACAAAGAATTCATGTTTGTTTAAGCGCTACAGACATGCCCGCACCGATGCTGGATAATAAATCTCATAGAAAACTTTAAGTTATGATGACAGGAAGCACTTGTACAGCAAGTTTATGATATCTGGTATTGTGTAAGAACTGGAACTAAGCGTCTGAATGCGCTGAGAAACAAAGAATATCATAAAATTGTAAGATGTTTGGTGAACAAAGGTAAAGGGTACTGTACATTTGGAAACCTCTTCGTGCTCATACTGAGCTTGCATTCTAACATCTTCATAAAGAGGTTCGGCAAAAACCGCAAAACCATGATGGACAGGAAAATAATCGAGAAATAACACTGGAACGAAACGTGATAAACTAATAAACCTCTAGAGTGAATAATGGTGAGAATTACGGTTCGCAAATTTTATCCAAAGATGAACAACAATTATACTGGTGCAAAAAAACTGGCTCTCCATTAAATTGGGACTTGTTTTACACTCTGGTACTTGGGTTATGCAAGTGTTTGGTTTGTGTTTTTTCTTAGGTCTAACGCATGAATTAAACAGGAAGCACACTGTGTAAGCACATTTACAAGGAGACTTGTCAGAGATAATTTCGGTGGCATTTGACCACACAGTTTTGTTGTTAAAGTACCAGCACGCATCTGAGATGGAGGAAATTTGGGCAACTGAATGAATGAATAAGGTTGAATGAATGCGACGAGCAGCAGTCAAAGTTCACAGGAATTTTAATTCACTAGTGTCAAAACAGTTCGTGTTTTACTTCTTAACGAGAAAGTTGTAATCAGCCCAATTTTGGTTGCCTAAACAAAGAACTTTACAGATGGGAAAAGGCAAGCGTGATGGATTTTGTGGTATGAATGATGGATCAGTAACGATGTTTTTAATTCACCTGACTCTGTAGCCCTGGTTTTAGGCTAACCCTAAGTCTGTTAAACGTTGCCCACGAAGTATTTTCTCCTGGCGTTAACACGTCACACAATAAAATATGAAACGAGTGTATGAAAAGTCGATGAACTGGCCAAAAAGCCTCACGTTTATTTGAAAATAAATCATTTCCGACTGCCTATATCAACAAACACAAACGATGAGCTGCAAGAGGCACACATCGAACGACGACAATGAATCTAGACACGTATATGGTGGACATCGTTAGACGATATCAGAGGTCACTTGAATACTGGTAAAATCGTGGCTGCATGTCAATTTATATTCCATTCGGAGGCTACTGGATTCCAAAAATCACGTTTCTGCTATCTTTGTAGCACTCTACTGAATACCCGTGTTAGGTAATTCCCGCGTTATGTTGTCGGAATATTATGGAAGTCATCTTAATTCGGTCTTGTTTGAATATTTGCAATGGATATCTTTTGGCGCGCAAACAGCGGGGAAAAAGGAAACTATCTCGGAAAATTCAGGATTTACCATAAAACTTACAACATTGCCTGAGGACACAATCTATGCACGCTCCCTTGATGAAACAATCTCCAGGAAATTCCACACCCCAGGGAAGGCCACTGCGGACTTCCTACATTGTCCCGATTCGTTTCTGAACCAAAACTAGCCCACTTTTAACTTTGAAAACCGACCACTTTCTAAGTTTCGTCTGACTCAAAATCGCGCCCTACAGAATAGGTTGATGCTTTCGTGGGCTATGCAAACCGAAAGTGTCGAAATTTTTGTGTCACTATATATCGGTAAACTCGTATTTTAGCCTACTCAGCAACATGTATGCGACATTCTGTCAGAAATTGCCGTCCATCTATTTCCAGTCCAATTTAGCTGGACTCTGCATTTCTGTCCATCAATCTTGACATTATTGTGGAAAGAGAAGGCTGTGTGGAACTGCATGAAAGTCTGCTCTTTTGGCCTTTATTTGAGCCCTCGATGGTTTTCAGGGTTACCTTACGCGTACAATCACGTTGTCTTTTAGGAAATGAGTCACGGTCAAGAAAATCGCCTTCGTGTTTCTTGTCGTTTCTAGCGTCTTCCTGCTGCATAGCATCATTTCACACACTCCTGAGTAGTCCGAATGCGTCTCCTAATTAGCGTTGTGGAAGCTGACGAGTTTCAGTTCACTGATCAGGTAATGAAAGGTCATTGCTGAAACAAGTTCTCAAAAGTTTGTACTTTCGGAATGCAGTTGACAGATGTTAGAATTTGTCGCACAAGCATGGATGATTTTCTCTATGAAAGAACCTGACCAAGCAGTTTCGTAGTTGTTTTGTTAATTTTGATGACAAAGAAAACTACAAAGAGCCTAGCCAACATTTTTGTAAGGCTGAAACGGCTGTTCAGTCCTCGCAGAATCATTAAGCCGGGCCTGAATATTCTCTCGGCGAATTCTGCCTGGGCAGTCGAACACTAATCTGCGGTTCACGGTGAACAATCTGGTCTAGTCTCAGAAGAATGGCCTCACAAAATCATCCCCCCTGTGAGATAAGTATAGTTTTCATTTAGTTCAGTGCAACAATCGCCGTAAAAACATCTGGGCAAAAAAAGAATAACAACACGGGCATAATACATTACCATTTGACACATCTCAGTGTCAGATCTCTGTCAAAACCTTTGGCCTAAAAGAATGAAAGTACGTGCATTCACTTGCTATTCAACGTTTACATGGACCACTTGACATTCGTCACCCATAAGCCAAATCACGCTGTTCAGTTGTGACCCAGATATCTTGTTCACGTACTATGTAGCTGGCAGTGATTACACTTCTACTCTTGTCGCGGACATCTACTTACATTCGAACTAATCTGCGACCAAGCACTTATGTGACCAGCACTGTTTGTGACGAGCAAACTGTAGGTGATCACGTTTAAAAATTTCCACTGCTGAAGATCTGCATTCTGTAAACGGGTTACTCTAGCATTGACCGTTCAAGGTAACTTTAGATTACCAGCTTTCCTTCGAATCCGTGACTTTTCACGGAAATTTTGCAGTATATAGCTCCGAATATTCCTGAAGATTAGACTGTTGAAACCGTTCGTCAACCTTAGTATTTGAGTGGTAAGTTTGAATTTTTCAGAGGTGATGTAGTCTAGGATTATCTCACTCAAACCTAAGATCCTGAAAAAACGTAAACCAGCTAGCTTTAGGCAACCAATATAATTAGATTGTAACCTGGCTTCTACACAAAGCAAGATTTCGAAACATTCCAAGGTGTTGAAAGCGCCTGATTAGCTTAGACGGCTTAGGTGCACGCATGAGTCTGACTCGTCAAAGTACTGAGTAAAACCAGGGCAGCGACCAAATCATCTATATAGAAAAGCGATTCTTTGAGCATGACACCTAAAGTGATGAGGACGAACTTCTCAAGCGTACCAATTTAAGGAACTTTTGCTATCCTTTACAGGCTATAACAGCCAAACCTTAAGAAAAATATGTTACGAACATCAACGGGTTTAGCTCGGCAGCATTCTATACGAACGTTTTGACTTGATAAGACATGGCACTTCTGTTATGTTTTAGACTTTCGTACTCGCTCAGGGTACTAAGGCACACATCTCTATGTTCTTAGCATCAAGAAGTGCGATCAGTGCTACATAGCTCAAAATACGCTGTGCGTACGACCAAATGCCCTCAGTTCAAACGCATACGTCGTCTGAATATTAATTTTTGATGGGTTACCGTGGTGAGGCTTATTGCTAACTGAAAGAATCACCATATAGAAAGATCAGAACGGTGGTCTCTGCAGAACGAATGTAAGACAAGTCTGGCCAGCACCGGTGAAGAGGTTGTCGTCAGGCCAATCAGTTGGCCATTATAGGTCTGGCTTGATCACACTCATGAAGTCCAGTTGCGAATCGCATTATATAACGGTGAAACTGTTTCACGTAACAGACGTCTGACTGACGTGAACATTAGAGTGAATGTGTGCAATTAGATTCTGCAGAGAGAGAGAGAGAGATTCTGGAGGTACAAAAATTCACCTTAAGTCAGACAACAGTTATGAAACTTTAGCCGAAACCAAATGCTTTTAGAACAGTTGGCGAGTTATTTTATTGCATTTTCTTCCTGATGATATGATTATCTTGGATCTACAGACAGCATAGATTTTCTCGAGATAGTCTTCCTGGCAAATTTTTTGCGAACGACTAACGTCATCCCGGATTTCGCCTTTTGGGAGAAAATCCGAAAAAGATTTCATAGTATGCAATTCCGCATGATCGCATCAAACGTGGAATTTACATCACTGTTTTACAAAAGTTGATTATCAAAAGAGATTATCAAACTCCTATTTGTTTGCTCCAACTTGAAATTAACCGTAGTTGGTGCCATCAAACGGGTTTTTTTTCAAAATTTGCAGGACTTTCTACTCTAGAGTGAATTATTAATAACGAAAAAATAGCGAGTCTTATGCACTTGAATCCCGGATTAACTGGCAGTCTTTTGTATGCACAGTTAGATCAGTCGATATGCCACTTCGATGTGTTACTTTTATACAAAGCCGCACAAAATTTATTCGACCAGCTTGAATGTTTGAGTAGTATTTTAGTGTTTTTGGAGGAATATGCACGAACAAATTTGACCCTAACGAAAAACTCCATGCACGTTCTAGTTGAGATTGCAAGGATTGCACTCCATGGCTTTTTCAGAAAGTACTATCTTCAAGTGGTTAGGACACAAATATTTTTCAGAAATGACTCCTGTCATACGTATCAGTGCTTGTTTTTCCCAACCTTACAAGAATAACCATGCGGTTCGGAATCCTCGCACTTCTACTGGCGATCGCTGTGCTTCTGGTCCACTCTGTGGAGTCACAAACAAGCGAACCCTCAACCTCAGAAAGTGAGTTTTTGTTACAGCGTGCACGAATGAATGTTATCACCGTATTCGTCAAGTGTATCAGCAGTACGCATCTCCAAGACTGCAGCAGCCGGGTTCGAGATAACTCAGCGTTTTAAAGCGCAAACATACTGACTAGAAGGTCCGTGGTGCTGGACTGCTCCTTGGGCTGCCAGGCTTGGGCAACCTGGCCGTATCTCGGCCCCGGTGCTTCCTTCGGGTGGCATGCCAGCAAAAGCACCAGAAGGGTGTTGCAACTGTTTACTACTCATTATTAGCGCAGTAACAGTTCAAGAATAAAATAGTCTTCCCAGGCTGGTGTCATACAGTATTATGTACAACAGGTTATTGGAAATGTGAGCCGAGACAGAACATCGATGGCAGACTGTATAGAGGTCAAACAACTGAACGGCGGTAGATATTTACTGGGTCACAATATTCAAGTAGCCGCATCATCTCAGTCTTTGAAAAAAACCTGTGCAACGTTTTCTTCTTTTTAGGTTTGGGCACAACACGTCGGATAAGAAGAGTACCGTTCCACGACTGTATGCATAAATGGGCAAAGTGGCGGCGAATGGGTCCATGGGACGATGACCGTGATGACGACGAGCGTGATTATGATGATTGAGACGATTAGTAGGTTTAAAGTTATAATTTTGTCGTAGCAGAAAAACAAGTTGCGAATAAAATGAGGTTTTGATTACCGAAACAGCAAATCATTTATGTATTGGGAGCGATGGGACAAGAAAGGGCAGGGCTCAAACGTCTTTTACTCTCAGCGAGATGGCAAAGCTAAAACGATGTTTGACAACGTTAATGAAGAACATTTAGACGGGCAAGGAAATGCTGCTAAGGAGACAGAACGTTTCGTATGATGAGAAAAAGATTCACGCGAACTTAGTTATAAATGCAAAAAAACATTAGCTTTGCGACCTGCAGAATGCTTAAGGTAAATGTTTAGCTGTGTTCAGGAATGCGCAAATGTGTTGTCGGAAATCATTAGGTAAATTGCCAAACGCATGACCCACCACTTGGCTCGTGTTCATCCATATAGGTTTGCCTCCAACTTAAGTGTGGTGTTGCGTGCAAACTGTTGACGCCGGTGTAGAATAAAACCGTCGAACTACAAAATTCATTCACCTGTCACACGGTGGTGATTATTTTTCAAAGAAAACTGAAATGCGAAAAAACGCTTCATGTTTGGTGCGTGTTCCAAAATGCCCACCAAACACGTTGACATTATGAAGAATGAACCCAAGAATTCCAACTAACTTTTATGTCTGTAGCATGTCTGACTGACTTAACCCTATCTTCCATTTGCAAAAGGTCCATTCAGAAGGCAATTCTTTGTCCAAACGCTGTTCATTCAATCTGTCGTACTTCTCTGTGGACACAACTCTTCGATGATGAAAACATTACAGTATTTTGGAAGGAAACTTATTTTCTCAACGTCAGAAACTCTAGGAGGAGTGTTTCAGAGAATTCGATTAACAGTGAACACCAAACGAAGGTGTTGTACAGGTTATATCCAAATTGGAATGAATTTCATGGACTAATAAAGCACGCAATATCAGATTGTCCGAACCACAATTCACGCTAAATTGTGATATCTCCTATCTGTGTTATTGCTTAAAATAGCAATTCAATCCTGTAGACAGATGTAACGCTTCCATAGAAGTCGAGACATCCTGCACAGATGTTTGGTTGCATGGCTGCAGCTGGTAAGAAAAACAGCCAATCAGCTCCCCATCATTGGGTACACTGAGGCCACGTCAACATTGCGCAAACAGTTTGTGTCGAGTCAGCTATTTATAGGTACAATAATCTTCAAATATATTCAGGGCATCAATAATGAACTTGAAAATTTAAAAAGAAACCCTACCCTCTCGACGCGTTTGGCATACACAGACACATTCAGTATTTTATGAAAACACTGAATGACGCACATCCCAAAATGTTTTGCTTGAATTTCTCGAGGAGTTTGAAATTTTCCAATTTCTCCTGATTTAACCAAAAATGTGGTCACTTGCCAAAAATCTAAATCAAAACGAGAACCGCCTGGATAGATGGATGGATAGTTTTGTGTAATTCTATCTAAACAACTCCACCAGCCAGATTTTATGGCTAGTATTCCAGCTTTCAGGTGGACTTTCTTGTTGAACCACGTGATGTCCCACTCAAGTCCTTACCTGACTACTAAAAAGTGTGTATACTTCTCGATGGCGAACTTTTGTTTCCATCGAGTGGTGCACGTTTACGTTATGAAAGGGGGCACTACGAATCCAATCTTTCCGGGTTGTGGATTCGGTACAACCACTGAAGCACGCATGACATTTTCTCCCGGATAGCTGTTTGCTGGCTGTATACATGTCCACTGCAGCGTCCCTAGCAGATCTGTAGCCTAATTTTGTAAATTTTGTTCATACAAGTGGCTCTTTAAAAATCCACTAAGGAAAACAGCAACACCCAAACCATTGGAGCACCCAGATTTGAAACAGCAAGCGGGTTCCTAGAAGAAAACCATGTTGCGTCTATATTCCTAAGTTCTGTTTAGCGTTAATGCGGTAGTTCCCACCTATACGTCACAAATAACAGGAGTTCGCATATCATCTGACACGGAAAATAGAGATTGTGATCCAAATTTACAGGTTATTTTACACTGGGGGAATAATCTATGTCACAAGTTTATCTTATACAAAAGCGCTCCCTTTATTCATGCTTGTAGTGTGTAAAATTGTGGCGATTTGCTTCAGATATTGTTTTTTTCAATCGGACAGTTACAAAACAGCTGCTGTGCCATGATCATGTCCACCATGTTATTTCGTGCCACGGGAGGTTCTGAATTGTAAAAGGATGCATCACGGAACTTCCGTTACATAGTTGTTGTGAGTTGAGCCGTCTGTCCAGAAGTGATGCTTGAACTGCTTGGTCCTCCCACAAGAAACATTATCAAGGATGAACGCGGACGAATACTGTTTGCTTTGGATTCTCTAGTATAGGCTTTGTTAACCGGATATTATAAGGTATTGCCGATTATATTCGAAATTCTATCATAGCTGGAGTTGGGGTGCCGATTACGCCAAACATCTTGGGATTCCAAGCAGTTCCTGGGAAGTTTCCATGATGGAAGACAGTACGAATTTCAGAACGTGGTAAAAAGACTCCCTGTTACAGGGCTTGCCGAGCATCAAAGTCTAATTAACAGATAATGAATGTCGACCGTCCCTCAATCCGACACACCACCGCAGTTCATTCACTCAAACCAGACAGCATAATGGTATGCTGTTGCATGGGGAAACCAACAGAATACATGTCGACAGAAAGTAGTGTTCTTTCGGTTTATTCTTGTAAGCAATGGTGACAAACGAACGTGGTTGTTCTGTCTACCTAAATTGCATTAGAGTCTTCATGTTTGCATCGTTTACACCAGCGTTTTTCTTCACGATGGAAGTGTCTACCCATTTCAATTCATGTTTCTTAAGCTAGATCAGTGAATTAAAGCCCCTAAGTGCGTGAAAAGAGCCCTGAACTGTTTGATCAACTTGCGTCGTTATCAACGTACCCTCATTCCACAACAAATATTTTCGTTTTTTGAGTACTACTTTCGTATTTAGTGTTGCGTCTTTAGCCCGATATGATTATTCAGGAAATGATAGGACCATAATGG
Source organism: Opisthorchis felineus (assembly GCA_004794785.1). Lineage (NCBI taxonomy): Eukaryota > Metazoa > Platyhelminthes > Trematoda > Opisthorchiida > Opisthorchiidae > Opisthorchis > Opisthorchis felineus. The sequence continues at coordinate 209,442 of SJOL01008319.1, read as the reverse complement.
TTTCAATATTTCACTTGAGAATAGAACCTGATCAGTAACGAACTACGTAATTTGTTGCATGCGAACAACGCATTTTCAGTATAAAAAATCGATACCCAGATAAGATCCCTTTTAAAATGTTGCCATACTAATTTGGTTACGTGTAAAAAAGTAGGTTATATGGCGTCCTCAACGTTGGAAAGAAGGGACGTCATTTCGAATGCCTTCATCACATTTTCCTTCTGTAGAAGTGTAGGCGCCGAAAATTATTCCATAATTTGATGGCAATCTGCTCCAGTTTCTAGCAACCGAGAAACCAAACGAGTTGAATATATATTTCCGTCAAAGCTTAGCTTTTTTCTTCAACGATGAAATACTGTGCGTATGGTTGTTTTGAAAAAGTTGAAAACAAACCCAAGTACAAGAACTAATGAAAGAGTTTAGGTTTGAGAGGATCCCCTTTAAACAGAGGATCAAGCAGGAATTTGATATGTATACTGCTACAAATACTTGGATGACGAGTGAGGCCACTTGTAAACGGAGCACCGGGGATTTTGTGGACTCCAATTCATAGGCAAAGTAATTGTTGCTACAGCAACAACACGAAGTCAAAAAAATTCATGTTCCTTATTTCGTCACTTCAAAGAAATATCCTCTGATTTCAACAACACGTAATAATAATGATTATATGGGAGAGTATCTCTTCTGATTCTTAGAAACTAGCCTTGGAACCAAGTCAACTCCATTGTACCTTGAAAACATTAACTATTTGAGGTCCCATACACAATCTCGGGAGGAAACACAATCTTAGAATAGCGGGTCTTTCAATCCGAGACATTTTTGTTACAAAAGTTTCGAAGAAGCGGTTTTCTAGTATTTCTGAGCTGATTTTGTAGGCTTCCGTTTTGAATTATTTCTTTCATATTATCTGCTTTCAATCACCAACGTATGTGAGCATAACAATTTAACACCCAAATAGTGTACTTCCAACATACTGAAATGACATAGAATGATATGAGTATATACCTTCCAAGCCGTCACTACTCAATCCAACCGAACTTAAATCTGAACCATACCAAAAATCTTTTTTCAAAGCCCATTAAAATACATAATGTCCCCATTGCTGTCATTCTCAAAAGTCACTCCAGTGGAAGACCTACAAAAACCGCGTGCCAAACAAGCAACTGAACCTAAAGGTCTTTTTTGAGTTTGTCTCTGTCCAGAGGGATTTCACACAAAAATTCAGCTTCGGCTGCAGTTAACAGTGTGCCTTTCCTCCATAGAATACATCTACTAAATGGTACTTTCCGCTTGCTAGATGATCGCTTAGAATGAAGAACCGTGTTGAGTGACTTGGCGTGGAGCTATCTGTTATTTTTTGCTCGTTTAACTTGAATGACTAACTGCATTTGTGAAGGTTTACACGTAGGTTGTCCTATGTGCATCAGATAATAAGTTACCGCTTGAGCTAAGTCGTGACAAGAACTAGTCACTAAGATAATAGATTTATGCAGCAGCGGGGTCGAAAGCATCGGTTGTTTAATGTGGGCTTTAAAATAAAAACATAAATAACCGGTGAATTAGCAGTTTTTAAGTGCCGATCAGACTGATCAACAACGCGGATGCAAGCGTTGCTGTTGTTTTATGGAACCTTACGTTGGTGGCTCCATCGACATTTTCTTAGCTCCAACATGTAACTGTGTAATGGCTTGTGTTGCATTACTTATTTGCTCATTATTCCTTGCTTGAGGAAAAGCCCAAATGTGAGGCGATTTTTCGCATAAAAGTCCCCGCATTTGGTCACGCAGAAAAATAACCGGTGGTCAGTGACAACCAAACTTTCGGGAGAAATAATATTTCTACGTCAGCAAAACATATATAGTACAGAAATATGGTACAGGTAGGATTTGGAATAGAAGACCCCAATGGAATATCAGATATTAACTTGGCCAACCTACAGTCCACTTAAAAGTGCGATACTTCCCATTCCCAACTCCAAGTCAAGAGTGGAATTTACGTATCCCACGCATTTTGTAAAAGACTTTGCTGCACCATCTGAAACCTGGCCGGATGACCAAGGTAACCTAAGAGAAACTCAGACTGGTCACGCCTTTTTCTAAATTGGACAAGCACAAAAAATACAACTTGAAAAATTATGCCGCATTCGCGATTTCAAAGCACACGAGTAAGAGGATACTGGTTGAGAGTAATCAAGCTGACGCATGCTGTTCATCATTTGTTCTTGGATATCGGGGATAAGACTTGGCAAACTTACGAGAACATACGTCGAAACGATGCTAATCTCAGATCCAGAAAAGACTGCAATCATCTGTCAAACGTAATCACTTTGTGTGCAGTCACTGTTCTGAATTGCTGTGACTTGGGAACTAGACAGACGTGTTCGGTTCATTTGGAATCGGATCTATAATTTACAACGGTGGAAATTTACCGACGAAATGTGCAGCACTTGAACTACCGATAACAAAACCACGTTGGGTCGACACCACATTCCAAGTTGTTCCAACCCGGTGTGGACATTGAAACTCAGTAAAATGAGCTCGGTAGTGTACTGATCATAAAATGGATACGTGGAGCTGAATGCGATACAGATCATTTTCATATGCGTGTTAAGGTGAGGGTCGGACGTAGAAAACCAACACCTCTTGGAACCACAAGAAACTATTTTGATTTGGATGTAAAAAAAATGAAGGCCTAGAAGAATGTCTCAAGTGTTTTAAAGCCTCTAACGCAAGAGTTACTGGATGGCCAAGGACCAACCTCATCCGAAAGCCAGTATGCCCGAATTCGAACATACTTCTAAGCAGCTACACTTGTCCCAAAGCAAGAGCAGGGATAATGTTGGCGATAAAAATAATTCATTGAAATCTCTGACTCATCGCAGGAACCTGAAGTTTGTCAACTTGAGGCCTGCCAGATACATCCGCAGTAAAGCGACTGAGAAGTCATAGGACCAACTTTCTGACACAATAAACGCTTTATCAACCAAATGAATGTCAATAGCTCTAATGGTATGCGGATAGCTGTTATCACGAAGGATTTTTCATAAAGCTGAAAGAAAACCTGAACTATAGGTGACTCAAATCGATGGAAAACTTAACAATTTGGCGCTGACAGAAAATTTTTTTGGAGTTTGCGACTACCCAACATCTTTTGGGTTCAGTTCTTCCGAATGACTAGTAACACAGAAATGTAGTGGTCGTACTGAAAATGTCCATTGATTTTTTGTGCAACTCACCACTTCCTCGACTGCGTCACCAGAGAAGTAGCGTGGGGTGTCCTGGGAGATCCTCGAAGTCTGAGCAAGCCTGCCAACCTTATGAATATCTTTTGTATTGGGATGAGATCTGGATGTGGACCTTCACTCTAATCTGGACCGTGTTCAAAATATACGCAGTGCGCTTTTGCCCAAGTTCTAATAACCAAAATAGGCACATAGGTCATCCGTCAATTCGAAGCAGGGATGCCAACCTAGAGCCTGTTAATGACTAGCTGCCGAATTCGGAGAGTTTCCTGACAAAAACACTGCGTCACTGTGATTATTTCGAAGGGCAGATTTACAGTGAGCGAAGATTACGGCCGATTCTACGCTTTGACCTAATTGAAGGTCTATCTAAATCACTAATCTTTTATCAGCCTACATACAATAAGTATTCAGTTAACTGTTTGTGAGGTAGCAGGTGAGATGGTATGGAAGTCCATTGAAGTTGAAGTAATTTGTCCATAGACGTAATATTCGAAATTTCAAATGAACTTGTGAGATTCAAAGGAAAAATGCGTTTTGATTATCACGACGGAACTGTTATCCGAGCGGCGTTTATTGAGTAGCGAAGCCTGAAAGCTTAACGAAAACTTTTTTCGATTCTTGACCAGTTTTACCTGTAGCATTCGTGTAAATTACTTTGGATCAAATGAACGAACAAGAGATCTTTACTGATCGATTGTAGTTAGATACAAAATCAGCTCAAAAGTTGAAGCCCCTTGAAATGATTGACCAAAGTTGCCATCCTAGAACACGTCTATAACATGTTAAAAATGGACTACATGATCAGGGACGCCAGAAAGTCAGCAGGTAGAAACAACTTTCGGGAACTTCGAAAGAATACAACTTCAGTTTGGGATAATGAAATTTGGTAGAGTCCTAGGAAGCCGAATGTTAACGCCGCTAAACAACCAAGGTTTTCGGAAGGGGCTCAAGCTGTCCAATGAAACCTAGGACATGTGGTGGTTCGTAAATGGTGGAGGGCCAATGAGCAGGAGGATATTTGTTTTAGGTCACCTGTGTAAGCAATGACCTACCTGTCAAGCCTTAGCAAATGTAACGAGGTAAGTTTGTTCCGTTTTCTAATCAGTATCTGCCGGACACCGTCACGCCAACGAAGACGAGTTATTCATTCCCGCAGTGAAGAGGCTCTAGTTGTTTAACCCTGAGAAAATCCGTAGGGTGATAAACTGAATGGGGCTTTTGATTATGCTGAAACCCAGAAAACTGACGGATGACGCGAGTGTTTAGATGATAAATGAAGAACCGTTGGCAGTGCTTTCCGTCAAGCGATTTTTTAAGTCGGCTGATCACTTGCAGAAATCCTCTGCATCTCACCTGCCTACTCTATTTGCTCAAGTCTACAACTGTGCCAAGATTTTGCATAGCACATAGCAGCGCATCTGGTCCCGAGGAAACTGTTTGTAGCTACTCAGTTATGCGGAGGCCTTCAGTGCTAAAGCCACCGAAGGCCAGTCAAACCCGACTCAAATAAATGTTATTTATAATGCTTCGGCTGCTTTTGAGCAAATTTCACCAAAAATCTCCGAAAGTTAAGGTCACATCGAGACCACGTAAACAATCTGTGCTTCAATCACTCGAATGAAAAATGAAACTCTGAGACTAAAACATTCCGCATTCCTCCCGCCCATGCTTTTTCCCAGCACTTTTTATTACCACCTCCCGGCAAGAAAACATAACATCTTTTCCCAAATGATTTGAATAGTGAACACTGATTCTTTAAGATTTGTGGTTGATGGTAGTGTGAGGAGATTTGGTGACTTCCATGTGACATTTCGTTCCATCAGTGAAACTAAACTGTGCTGAAGGGAAGAGATGTTGACTGCTGGGAGAAGGCTACATAACTGAAACTGAAACAATCAGAAGAACGCACAAATTTCTCTTATCGGCGGGTTTGTTTGAGTTCTCATATAGGGATATACATGCCTTAACACCTCTAAAAGTGTCCACCAAATTAGTAGTGCGGCAGCCCATGTAAATTCTTGCCAACGTTGAAAAGGAATAAGTCCCGGTGTAAATTTAGTCCTGTAATTGAAGACAATCTATGCTGAAGAAGCCAACAAGACCTTACTGGGAATCATCGGCAGTGCGCATCTTACGGAACTCCTGGCAGTTTCGAACCCGCCCCATCCCGGCTATCAATTTGAACACTCAGCCGTCTGGCCGTGAGAGTTTTGTCAACATTGTGAATAACTCGAACTTAGAGAGGATATGGTGCCACTCATCATACAGTAACGGAAATCACATTACTTGGTTCCGTAGTGAATGGCCCTCCGATTGATGACTTCTCACAGCTCCACAAAACTTGTGAAAATATTCTTCCCTTAATGTCACCTATAGAGTGATGGTAGCGTGAGAATATTTGACAATTTTAAACGGAGGTTTCGTTCTATGCATGAGAGTAATCTATATCAGTCTTTAAGATATGTTTACACAGCTGAAAAGTTCAACTTCCTTCTTCATGCTCATCCACTTCGTTGTTGAATGCAGTCCTTGTTATTAGCTGGCTGACTGTCATTGAACTCTGAAACTTATACCATTTTTACAGCATCCACTTTGGAAAAACAGTTTATTTGGTTATTCATCACAAACTTCATTTTATTCAAAAAATGTTTATTCTTTAGTCAGTACACTTGCTGCTAAAACGCAATTGAAATTCCAGCCATGTTAGTCATCATCATCGTCATCATCGTCATCATCGTCATCAGCACCATCCTGGTCATCCGTCCATTTTCCCGTATCTTCGTCCGCCAATAAGTGCGCGTCGTGCTTCAGTTTTTCTCCACCTGTTTGACCCGTTGAGTTAGGGAGAAAGCAAAGAAAAAATGGGGCGGTGGGGTTACACCAAATAACGAGGTTAGCAAGACACTTGACCGTGACCGATATCTTTTTTCGGTCATCTGTCTAAACAACCACTGTCTAATGGACAAAAGCGGGGAAGCGTGAGCGTTCTGTATAAAAATCAGTGCCAAGCATTATACCCCAGAGGATTCTCTTGAGTTTTTTCTAGGACAGCGCACTTTATTCTTCAATTTTTACTGCAAACCGACAGACATGAACTCACTGGGATGTGGTGAAAATCAACAATGTTGTAATTATTTATACATAGTCCCACGGTAACTCACTTTCTGTGAATGAATGTTCGGTTTTCTGCGAATCAGTGGAGTGCACCAGGATCACTCCGATCACCAGTAAAAGTGCGAGAGTCCCGAACTGCATCCTTAATCTGGTTAGAATGAGATAAAATAATCATAAGCAAGTTTTGCCGATAAACTAAACAAAATCGTCAGAGAAATCTTTGCCGAATGGACACGTTTATTACGTTTGACAACAGCGATTACTGCTGGACAAGACTTGTGAGGATCTGCAAATGGTCTATATTTGAATACACGTTGCTTGTGTCTTCTCAAACGACCCAAAAGAACTATTCAAACAGTAGGCATGGTCACACCAAAATCGCGTTGTCTCATAAGTGAGTATGACGTCGTATGAACGAAATTCGGCCGCAGGCGACTGCCGGCTAATTCAGGTTCAAAATTGGCCATATAGTTCGTTGTTTCCATTTATTCCTATCTTCTAACGGGTGGTATGAGATTTAAAAAGTTGCCCAAATTTATAAAATCACGAAAAATACTAACTGCAAAGGACTAACAGCATCGCAGTGTCATTGAGTTCATAGACTGTTTGTGGAGTATTCATTTTGTCTTATTTGAGTAGGGAATTTCAACGTGTTGTCAAAAAAATTTCTTATATTTTTTAAAGCACTGCGTGAGATCCACAAGTGGAAGATCAACCATTTAGGAGGGAATGCCATTGTGGCAGGCTGCTTTGCCTTTAGTTCTAGGATGATTAGCCTGCTAAACGAATGCGGTGATTCAACAATTCGAGGAAAATAACTTCGTATTACGGTATTTCTAGAGTACACAGACTTACCACCCCAAATTTAAGGCTCAAACGGGCATCCTAAGTCATGATTTATACTACAGAATCTCTCTCAAAAGTCACGAATTCTGGGGGAAACTGTTAATCCAAAATCGTTGTGGATGGTCAACACGAGATTAACCTGTTTACATAACGCAGGACTTTCACAATGGAAATTTTAGGCGTGCTTAATAATCACGTGCTCATTTGTAGTTTGATAATCACGAACATTGCTGGTCACGTGAATGCTGGGCAGAAAATAAGTTTTACTGTAATTAGGTGCTTTCATCAGTACTAGAACCTTAAACACCGCGAGCTAGATGTCACCTGACAGAAATATCTGGGTCACAGCTGGACATGACTTAGCTAACCAGTGCCAAGTGATGATGTGTGCTTTCAAATTTTGAATAGCAACATATATGTATATAGCTATACGGTTTGGTTGGTGATAAAGCACCATTGTTACAGGTCACCAAAACATTTTTTTATAGAGATTTGTCATTTTAGGCTGAAAGATTTAACCTGACGGTGCCTCTGATATGCATATCCTTTCTGAGCACGATTCTAAAGTCAAACTTATAGTTTGTCGGCTTATTTTATCCGGAGACTGTAGTGCCAAACTGGAACAAACGACAACACTTTCTAAGAATGATCTCTACAAGGAGAAGGTACGCCACTTGAATGCATACAACAGAGTTCTCAGTTAGCAGCTGATCAGTATCAAATTGTCAACGTATCAAGGGACCTCCAGAATAACCGACCTTCTGGTTGCATATCATGGGGTGACTTCAGCATAACAAAGTACCACCAGCATTGAATGTCCGCCTTGCTTCGTACACTGCTGAAAGTGTTGCGGCAGCATCGGGACCTGTGGTTGACTTTCATGAACTCAGAATTCACATTCAAAATGCATGCCGATACGCAGAGGAATCTAACGGGTTCTCTCCTTACCGGAAAAGTTTTTAGTGCGCACATGAACAAAGACTCGAAATCATGATATCACTGTCAGTTCAGTCAATGCAGGTTTTGTTCACTCTTTTAACGAGTTAGGGCTCGGCATCCTCTCGCACACCCGAGTGTTTTCAAACTACTGATAAATCCCCCAGTAGTTAATTTCGAGAACAAATATATTCCTTCGATGGATGTTCATTGCACATGTTCGGATCGTGATCACTGTCATACTAAAGTTTCTCCTATGGTGCCTACTACAGTGTATCACAACTTATGGAGTGAAACGAGAAGGTGGTCTCCTTTACGGCAAGAACAAACTGTACATCTTATCATGTGTTGAAATATTGGTAGCTCGGGTGAGTTTATTGGTTGTTGATCAGGTGGCTGTTGATCTGTTCGCCGAGCTTGGCAATTGGCTTGCAAACGTTTCGTCACCATACGAGGAGACATCATCAGTGCGCAGTTGGGTGCGCAACTGACGATGTCTCCTCGTATGGTGACGAAACGTTTGCAAGCCAATTGCCAAGCTCGGCGAACAGATCAACAGCCACCTGATCAACAACCAATGTACATCTTATCACTCTTAGCTCAGTGTATTATCGTCTGGCTGTATCGTCACCTGTAAAGTTCGGTCAATGTCGAGATATTGATTTCTTCGTGTTCAGTTGATCTTAGAGATGTTTTGTACTCCCCTTCACGACCAGTGAGCAAACATTTCTTAGCCACCGTATACGTTCAACTGAGGTCGAAATCTTGAAGTAGGTGAATTGGATCTCGTGAAGTAGGAAGCGGAAAAACTGGAGGGGATGGAGGGAAACCATATGAACTGCAGTTTGTCAGTACGACAATAGCTGACCTCCTGTTAGAAGCGATCTGGTGAATATGGTCTTGAATGTGGTCCCGTTCGTGCTGACCGCTAAAATGTTCAGTTGGACCCACTTGAATTGACTACTGTGGCCAACATTTGGGCGAGCTAATGACTTTAGAAATGTACCCACCAGTTCGCCCTCTGGTCTTATTTCTTCGGATTTACACCGGATGCAGGGCGCCCAGGCGGGTGCGCATGCGGCTCAGCGCGAACTACATGTGGCGCTGATGAGAAGGCCGTTGATCTGCTCGCCGGAATTGGCAATGAGCTTTCAAAATGTCGGTCCATAATCGATGAGATATCGCCAGTGCACAGGTGAACGAGTACGTCCTCCTTACCTACTTGCGGTTATGTGGTTTTCAACGTGTAGCTGATATCCTTTCAGAAGATTGGTTAATTGTTATGTGTTTCTCGTGTAATCTTGGCCATTTGCAATTTGGTTTTCTTTTCCAGCTGGATTTCACCCATTTGGTGAATTCATTAAATAGCTTCACTTCTTGGGTTTCAGGTCTCCGTTATTATTGACTTTGTAGATATTTGAGAATTGGAAATTTCGGAATACCTTCCTTCCTTCAGCCGGAGTCAGCACAACCTGCAACACCTGGAAGTGGAAAGAAATTTCTCATTCTTATTGGAAATGAACAACAGCTCAATGCTCCAGAAGCTTGAAATTTCTAACAACGGCTCGACCTACCACTTTGCTGTGCATTCGCAGGCCAGATAGAAATCTCAGCCAACCAATCCATCAATCAATAAGTTTGTCAGCTATAAACCGTGTACCATAAGCAAACTGATTCCAGCTGCTACAGTTTCGATCACCAGTAATTGGGGGAGTGCGGGACATGCAGCCAAACCTTGGAGACGATGGCATGGCAGTTAGTTCGGAAAATGGGGTAGCTACGTATTGAAGGCGATAGCTTAGATGCACGAGTGCCACTGAGTGCCACTGTGTGCACGATTGGGCCAGTCCTGCCAGTGTCACTAACCATTGGAGAGTTGAGTCCCGGGGGTAGCCATCTAAGAATGTGGCAGTTGTCAACCAGTTCACTGGTTAGTGTTTTCATAATTCAATATCAGGTAATACACTGTCCACTTCTCCACTCAGTACAGGGCTGGGCGAAAAGAGCTGTGAGGCAGATGGTCTTCTGGCATGCGGAGTGCATGTCCTAAACAGTGCAACCTATGAAGCTTGCGTATTTCATCTGTCGTGGAACAGTTTTTTCTTCCTACGACCATCTGGCGTACCTCAACATTACTAATCCGATGTTCCCACCAGACCCGACCAATGCTCCGGAGATACCGATGACCAAACATTGACATCTTTCGTATGTCCTCTACGCGTAGATACCATGTCCCTGATCCATAAAGCGGTATGGATCGCATTGCCGCAGTGTAAACTCTGCCCTTGACAGACAAACTGACGTCGCGTCGGTGCCATAGGTTTTGGAGGTTGGCAAAAGCTGTCCTTGCTTTCCCGATGAGAGAGGTAATCTCATCTCCAGCCAGTCCACCGGAACTTACACAACTGTCAACGTAAAGGGATTTATCTGACGTCGATTGGCTCGTCTGAAAGCATGAGGTTTGGGTTTGATCCAACCCAGTCTTGTAGCAGCACTTTACAGTTGTAAAGTGTATGCCAAACCGTGCGGCAGAGTTGTTAGTGTTACTTAAAATGATTTGCATTTCTGAAGGATCTGAACCAATGACAGCAATATCATGTACATACTCAATGTCTGTGAGCTAACTTACCGGGAGTATTTCGACCCCTGAGGTTTTAGAGGCAAGCAGAGTAATTCCAAGTAGCGCATTAATAACGAGTTGAAAAGGAAAGATGAGAGGGGGAAGCCCTGTCTTACACCAGTGGATATGGTGAACTCAGGCGAAAACTTGCCGTATACTCAGACGCGCCCACAGCAGTTCGCATACAATGCGCTCATAAGGGATATAAATTTGAAAGGGACACCTTTGATCGCCAGAGACCGCCACAGTCCCTGACGATCAACAAACTCAAAGGCTGCGTTGAGCTCAAGAAAAACCAAATAACGCGGGAACATTTATGAAGTAATGCTGTTCGAGAACTTGTCTCAAATGAAAGATATGGTGGATACATCTTTGGCCAGGGTGAACCTTGGCTTGATTCTCACGAATCTGCCTCTCTCGATAATTGACTAACCCGCGAAAAATAATGTCAGAGAGCACCTCAGATGCCATGGATACCAGGCTGATACCACGATGATTTTCGCATGACATTCTTTCCCTCTTTTTTAAGACTGGGATGACGGTTGAGGAGCTCCATTCGGCTGATATTCTGTTTTTGTACCTAATCTTCCGTAGTATGGTTGTCAGACTGTTCACCATTATTTCGCCACCTTCTTTGAACTGTGCGGGGTGTGGGCCATCCGTGTCAGGTGTCTTGTTGCTTCCATTAGTTTCCTAGCCAGGTCGGCCCGATTCGCCTGAGCTACTGAAACTTGTCGAAGTTGGGACTACTCTGCCTTGGAAAGCGATATGATGACTGGGCTTGCACAAAGGCATTATCAAAGTCAAGTAGCGTACCCTAAAAGGAACTACAATCTTTAATTGATGCTCTCCATCGGTAACTGATAGCCACATGGTCCAATCATGGATATCTTGTGGTTGCTGACCTCCAAGTAACTCGATGTGAGCGTTTGTCTTGTAAGTTCGTGCTGGCCAGGAACATACAATGATCTGCACACAAGTGGAGCAATCGCTCCTCATTATCGTTAAGCTGAGCATCGACTCTAAATCTACCATCCAACTATGCTTCTTCCGGACTCACTCGGCCAACTTGAGCTAGGTTTACAATATCTGCTCTTCTTGCTGACCAAAGCAGCCGTGACAGAACTTTATACATTCCGTCCTTCTGGGTCTCAGGATTGCTGCCTGTCTGGGCATGGGCCGATACGAAAAATTAACACCGCCTACCTGCAATGATATTAACTGAGCCAGACAATTGCACAGTGCAAAGACGACTGTTTATTGAGATCCGGTCCAGTGAAGCGCCTTCAGCCCTCGGGCTGTGTACAACTCTCACACCCTAGATACTATGAGCCATTACTTCAGGTCCACCAGATACCCGAAGAGTGAAGTGTTGAATATCTGAGCTCCTCCTAATCGGTTTGAGAAGCACGACCGAAGTGGGGGTCTTGTATGCGTGTTTCGAAGACACAACATACATTGACGGAGAGGGAAAGCAAAGTTTCGGCCACATATACCTGTTACCCAATTTGAGATGGCAGATGGGTTGATGTCACTGCGTCACTGGACGGATGGATGAGTGTGTTGGGGAGGACTGGTGAGCGAAAAGCTGAAAGGGGAATGATAATTCCCGGTTCCCCAAGGCGATGAAGGGAATTTGGTTGAGATAGTCAAATGTGAGCCTTCGACCCGAAAGTCCGACACACAATGCAGTGGGAGGTGGTGTAGGGTTTCGTTCGGGGATCTTGTTCCTCAGCTTCTGACTCTAAAGTCTGAACCGCGGGGAAGCACTTTTTAGAGTTTCTTTGGGACCCTTTCCGGGAGCCAGTGACTCAATAGCCCGACCTACTTGGTTGCAGGGGGTCTGCTCTCCCCGAGGACGCAGGGAGTAATGTATTATTGTCTCACTCCTTGTGCAGCTGTGCACTGCAGGTTCGTTTTGAGCACCATTGGACACTTTGGCTTTAAATGCAGTTTGACCGTATTGAATAGTGCGCCGGGGGTCACGGTCGACCGTTGGGCAGTCGGAGTGTGCGGTTCTTAGGTTTGACCTTTTCTAGCCCCTTTACAACTGGGAAAGGCAGCATCACTGCTTCCATGAATATGGGCATTCTGATTGCCTGGGGAGGACCATCTTACTGCCTTCACACTCCTATCGCACAGGATAGTGAGACTTTACCCCCAGACCTCCTCGCAATATGATTACTCGCGGTACAGGAACTCATTGTTCTTCGTCGGGCTGCATGGTTGAGAACTGAGTTCCAGCAAGCGTAGCCCGCAGGATCATTGCAGCACAGAAACCCGTCCACCACGACGAGGTGGCAGCTTTAGGTCGTGACTTAGTAAACTTGTCTAGGTTGACCCCTCTACAGCCCCGAACCTTACAGAGTGGTCAGCGTTGTTGATTTCAGCCTGACTTTCAGATAACCTTTGGGTACTATCAGCAACTTTCGGATTTGCACTTGATAAAAGATAAAAGAGGAAATGACACAAGACGTCCTGAGGTATGTCAACTTTTCTTTTAAGCTCCTGAACCGCAGATGTAAAACGTGCTATTTATATAATTAAAGAGTTGAATTGATGCTGAGAATTCTGAATTCTGCAAGTCACTTGTGACCTGCTTTAATTGTTCTCTGCTGGTTGGATGTGAACAACAAAGCTTTGGTTATCGCCAAAGCTTGGTGCAGTACCATTCTGAAGGAGGTGGATGCGTAAATCCAACGGCTAGGTGTTTGACCACTGACGATACAGGGTGGAGATTTGACCTCTAACCCGACGGTTGTTCCAACAAAATTACGTACTTGTGGATCTGCGTGTTCTAACGGTGTAACCGTCTCAGCAGTTGCCGGAGAACTCGTAGACTACTACGTGGGAGGCGGATACTTGGTACAATACGTTTCTGGGCTACAGTTTAAACACGTTTTAAATCAAAACTGACGTTTGAGTTTTGGGTCGGTGTTAACGCGGTTGACCTTGAACTGAAGGAACGAGTACACGACTTTCTCGTGGGGTGAATAATCATCCTCTCATGTGAATTACTTCAGTGCGCGCAAAGGTGACATCTTAACTTGCAGAGGAGTGAGCTCTAGATGCAAATTATGTTGAGAGATAAAACCACGTAAAAAAATAAACTGAATAGAGAAAAAGAAGTGCTGACTTATCGCAACATAATTATTCTCTCAATTCTTATGAGATGGATAAACAGGTAGTCACCTGTAAAATACCGGCCATTGGATTTATCCGGTCAACTGCTTTTGAATAGTATTACATAACATAAACCCAAGATTTTAGCCATAGACGAAGCACTACTGATCAAATCAAACCTGCCCAGACTGGGTGCACAAAACAGTTGAAGCAATAGAAGTGGTTTCAACACACATCTTCTGCCCGTTCTAATGAAGCGGATAAATGTGACACTAAGTTCCAGATCTACGTGGTCGGTTGAATTCAATTTTAGTATGGTATCCAGATGTGCAAATGTGTACTCTGTTTCTGCTCTACAACAACGGCTGAAATGTTATAGAGCCAAGTGCTACCGAGGATGCAGACGTGACTATGAAGGACAATGCGACAACATCACTAAAACGTTCACTGGCTTAACGTGATAGGTCTGTGAACGAATGTGTCAGTAGGTAAAAGGGTGCTTCTGTGGCAATCTCGTTGTGGAGACGTCGTAGACAGTCAAGGTACACTCCGATTTTTATTTGACGCACAAGATATGGACTTCTTTTAGATTCATATTTGCAATCGTGTAAGCGATTGTCCGCCATGTCGGGAAAGAACTCCGTTTTCTGAGTGGCCGATTTTTCAAATCGGACTTTAGGTGTCGCACTGTGGGAAGAGTGAGTTTGATCATTTTGTACTGTAAATGAGCAATATATTGGTAGCTTTAAGTGACTCTAAGAACGAATTCCCGAAATTCGCCAAATGAGTATTTTGACACAAGTTAACCTGTATGTTTACTCAAACGCCAAAAGTTGTAAGCCAGAGAGCTATAAGATTTCATATTTCCCTCTTGATCTTTCAACGACAAAGCAAAATGGACAAAATATTCGTGGATTCAATAAGCCGTTGGCGTTTGAGTGCATTCGCACAGACTCAGACAAACATGCATTACCCTATTTATGTATTGCCTTTACGGTACACAACAGCCAGATTCCAAAAGAGCTAAACTGCCTAAATTATGTTGACTTGACAGGATACACTTCTCATAAGGTTGATAAGAACTCTTTAAAGTCTATAACCAGTTTTGTCCTTCTTGGGGCTCGTCAACTACACCCCGCCCTCAAGAAATTCAAAGCGTCCGTGTACTGTCGTGTGGTTTTCAGAAACCCTATGAGTATTGCGTTTCTCCAAAAAAATATGCTGCAATATCTCGAAGTCTGGCTAACTGAAGCATGATGTGATCTCTGTGTTGCAGTTAATGAATATAAACGATAGATTCACCTCGGATTCAGTGAAGCCTTCCTCTCACATCGACTAAATCTGCAAATGGGTACATTTCGCCGAAAATAAACTGCATTTTATTTCGCGATAAGCTCCAATATAAATGCTTAAAACCTTCAAATCCAGTTTATATGTTCTCGGAGCATTTCGAATAAGAATCTCGTTACGCAATTCCCATATTCTGCTGTAAAAAGCAGTTTGAAAAACTCGTAACAATTGACTAATACTTTACACGATTCGACAACTGAAACAGGTTTGTAAAATGACCTCTTGAAAGTTTTACTCTGATGACTGATCTAATGTGTGAATCGAGTAGCAGATGCGTCAACATAAATTCCGTCATCACTCAGTGGATTTCAGGATGACATAAGAGGTTCTAATCAGCTACCTGAAGCTTGTTAGGCAGCGTGTACGAGTGACAGAACAGTCCGTTATCTTCAGCCTACGCCTTGCAGTTTTCTGTGATCGAAGGCGGCATTTTCAAATGCATCATCTGGATTGGCCTTATTTGGGGCCGACTGACAGGGAAATTGACGTGAATACGAAACGTGTGTTGATCTAACCCAGTCATCCGTATAGCGAATTGATAAGTCCAGAAACCGTTCGTTATTTATTTTGTGGACTGTCATGGAGACTGTTGTAATGATCAAAGGAAGATCTACAGTGCGGAGTTGACTCCTAGAAAAAGACAACCTAACTGAAATTGCTACACTCAGAGGAAATCACAACTTTCATTTGAAGGCCTAATCACCTACAGCGGGTTTGTTTCAGTTCTCATCTATGGACAAACAGACGTTGGTGCCTCTGAAAATGCCTACCAGATTAATTGTAGGGCGACACATGCAAGACTCATGCCAACATCGACAATGAATAGATCTGAAGGACTGATAGGCATAACAGCTACGGAATTTAGCTCGTTGGTATATTAAACCTGATACATTTTCAAAATTCTCCCGAGTCAGTGGTTTTGAACTCATAGCCTTGAATAAGTGGTGTGGGGTTCATCCAATTTTTTAGATAAATTCGACGGACAGTTTGATGACCTACGTAAACCTCTAGGGGACTGAAGTGAAGAGGATAATGCGCTGAGAAATTTCAACACATTGTAGCAAAGTACGAGTTTTGTGTTCCTCGTGTACTGGTAATATGTAGGCCCCGATACTCAATAGACCTGCGTTTCATTGATTACACATAGTGATAGTATTATTTTACAGTCCCATAGTAAGGTATGCTGCACGCAAACGTAAGCCTCGAGTTTAAAGTGATCACGAACATGTATGGTTCTGTTGAAATCCAGTCAAAAATGTCTTAGTTGTTTTCAAAATTTCCTCAGTTGGATAGTGCGCAAACCTAAGGGTATTGCATAATAGTGAGTGGGAAATATCGGTCACTATGGATACGTGCACAGTTCTGCCTGCAGCATTTTCTGGAAAAAAAGACAAAATATCATTTTTTTTAATTCTTTGTGAAGACCCTACTGATAATACTTACGAAAACCAGTCAACGATCTGCGATCGGTTTCGCTTTTCTGGCGGCACAGTCATAAACGGGTGTTCATCTGGGATCTAATTATCTCCCGTTTGCACCAACTTATTTTTGCAAACTTCATCAGTATTGTATTTTAAAGGGTTCTGTATAAGTTACACAGTACTCCGTCACTGGTAGGCACCACAGACTTGAAAATGCGTGCAATTTTATTTTGTAGCCTACGGGGTTCACAAACCATTGAACCACCTCTGAAACAGGTATCCGATTCTTTTTGCAAGACAGTTTTCAACCTTTTGTGTGTGTACAGCGTGAAAAACCTGGACAAAAGGTCCATTTAATTTGCTATCCAAACTGCTGGGCCAGTTTTATCTATTCACTCGACAATGAGAGTAAACCCAAAGCCTCTTGGTCCAAATCACTCAGTAGCTGTCAGGTTATATCGTTTCAGCTTGAAGCGTGTCAATTTCCCATCATCTTTGAAATAATGCGGCTTTTCAATAAACCTATCGATTAGCCAACAATTCTCAAAGCAACATCTATTTNCCGGGTATGGTGTGATCCCTCTGGCTGGCTGAGTGTCTCTCCTGAAGACGAGTGCTTTCGAAAGGAGAGTAAGTGGTCTGGGGTCAAGGAGCAACATGCGCAGCCCGCTCGGCCCGGTAGAAAATCGTTTGCTACTTGCAAGTCAGGCTACTTTGAGCGTAATGCCGGACCATGGACAAGCTCGACTACCCTTAACATGAAACCAGTACACGGCTGCACTTGTGGACTATCGAGTTGAGTGTTGGATGGACCGATAGCTACTGGCAGAAGTTAGTGGGGTTTGCGTGCCCGTCCAACATAGATTAATTATACTGTGCAGTAATGCGTATCAAATTTGGAAGGCAAATCAACCATTTGAAGTTCATTAGCTGAATATCGCAATTCTGAAGAATTTCATAAAAATGAACACTCAAACCTGTCTACTCTTTGGGGGATTCCATGTGAGGATGCGTTGTAATCAAATCCATTATCTGTTTGTGAATTCCAAGGAAACGTTACATAAGCTTCTGTGGAACAGAAGACGTTTTACTAGGTCTCGGGTATGTCGCACCTCGAAAACAAGAAGGTCCGTTCAAAATGGATAAGTTATTTTTTATCGATCCGTACAAACAATGATGAAAAAATATTGCACCGCGTCCAAATAGTAAGATAACAGTGCTTTCAGAGAAAACACCATCAATCCATTGGAAGATGCTGCCAGATGTTTACTTCTTATAATAGTAGAGTAGTAAAAGTTTCCAAGTATATCATCCATGAATAGGTTATATACAATGCCGGAAATGTTTCTGAGCATCACTGGAAAGACCAGCCTTCGGCCGATGTCGAAGCCGTTTCAATATTGGGTTCTTCAACATCTGAAATATTATCGTCTCCTTCCGACAACTCCGGTGGTTCAACCTGCATCCGTGCGAAATTAACAAAGACGTGATCCAAAGTTGTCTGTCGCACTGAATACTGATCAATCCATTCATTTTCACGGAGCTTATTCAGTACAGTGAAAAGCTTGGACATTTGCACACCCTGAGAAAACTGGTATTCATGACAACGGTTGTATGACTTGTTGATAGTCACTGCGGGAAATTCACTCTGAAATGTTGTCCTTACATCAACGTCAGCCTGTGGTTTGTCAGTCAAACGAACTTCGGCAATGTATCCATTGCCGTATCGATTTTTCAATTGTTGCACGCTACCGAGACAACGAAACTGTCCGTTCACCATGATGCCTAATCGATTGCACAACGCTTCACACTCTTCCATACTGTGGGATGTAAGAACTACCGCCTTCCCGGCTTTTGTCAACCTAAGTATTTGATCCCATAGAAATCGTTTACCCACTGGGTCCATACCGCTTGTGGGTTCATCAAGAAAGATTACCCTTGGGCTTCCGAGAATGGCAATGGCTGTTGACAGCTTTCGACGGTTTCCGCCAGAGTATGCCCCGGCTACTTTGTCTGCGTGTGGTGCCAGACCCATGTCATTCAGGAGTTTTGCAACAACCTGTCGTATTTTTGGCTCAGGAACACCACGTAATCTTGCGTAAAGCGTCAGAGTTTCTCTACCAGTCAGTGTACTCAACAGCGCGTCAGTTTGTGGACAAAACCCGAGGCTTTGGTGTGCCTGACTCATTTGATTAATCACATGATATCCGTCGACGTAGGCTGCTCCTGCTGTTGGTGACAAGGAACCAGTTAGCATTCGAAACGTAGTTGTCTTTCCAGCGCCGTTCAACCCCAACAAACCGAAGCATTCAGCTGGATGAATTGCAAAAGAAAGCCGACTGACTGAAGGTTTCTTCTTTCGTCGAAAGAATTTTGTCAAATCTGTGGCCAGCACGGACGGATTGGGACACATCGAGTTTGACTGACGGAACTAAACGGGTTAGAAAATAAAAAAGGAGGAGATGTTTCGATGCGGTAATTGACGGATATCACAGTTCGGCAAGTCCTGTAACCCTGCAGGACGCGAGCCATTTACAATAACACTTAAGTGTTTTATTTAAATTTCCCTTATCACAGTGACTTTTCTGAAACCACTGTCTACTGCAAACCGAATCCAATCAAATGGCTGCCCAAAGTTCGAGTATACTCTGTCGCCTAGACGTAACACACTACTCATAAAGTTGCTGAAAACCCTTTGATATTATACGATCGGCTTCAGTCTTGTTTGGGCTCCTCAGGTAGACGCCCTCCTCGAGTTTCCGTCTAACTTATATCCCAGTTGAACCCAAATTGAACAGAAGTGGACCGTCATAGACCAGAGATTCAAGTGGATTCAGTTGAGTATCCTGTCAAAACCAAATGAGATTATTCAAATTTATTCCTTTATTCAGTATGAAAAAGGGTAACTAGCAAAGTTTTTTAAGATACTCAGTCAACCGACGGTTCTATTACTTTTTTTCGTGCGCACTGTCATCACTTGATAGTCTTTCTCTACAAAGAACTGTTCGGGCATAAAAAGACCATCGCAACTATAGCCTTCAAAAGGATTATATCAGTGAAATAACTCATTTGGCACTCTGTAAGGTAACCAGCCAATTACGATACAGTGGATTGCGTTAGAAAACTATACGTACAGAACTGACCCCGACTGCAGAATCCATGGCTTATTCCCAAACTCGACAATCGAGACGTAGGTGAATTCTACTTTTCTCCAGGTATACTGAATCCAGTCTCTTGCCGGAAACCACAAAAAGCGGGAGCACTGTGTAAAATCCCACTTTTCATCTTATCAAGCAAGTCGCTGGTAACATTAAGACCATGGACAGAATGTATTTTGACAGTTTAGATCGTTCTGCTGAGTTGATATAGAGTTACAGACATCAGTGATTCGGAAGCACCTCGGTGTGATCAGTTTCCAATCTAGTGGAAAGTGTAACGTTTAAGACCGATACCGATAGGTAATCAGTGTGTATGATTGCATGGGGGTGTCGAAAAATGGCATATGTCGTGTCTTTCCTGCATATCACTAATGAAAAGCAACTAACCCGTCAAGCTAAGGGTCCGCCAGGTATGCACATTTCAAAGAGTAGAATAAATTTTCGCATCGTGAAAGTACCTTCCTGGTGTTCACTGTGACTACAGTCAGTTTAGAGAGGTAAGCTGTGAACATGTCCGTGTTTGGGTGGGGGTTGGGAATGTAATTTTCCGAAACTTGTGCACTGACATCTGTAACTGAGGTTTTAGGACATATCCTCTTGCGTCCGTTGCACTACGACTGTGTTGTGTGCTCTCGTTTATCCATATAGGTTTCTTCATCACACCCAGATGTTTGTTTAAAAATCAAGATGGTTCTTTTACATCCATTTGCCGTAAGACAATTGCATAAATGATTCTGACTAACCGTACGTGTGTGTGTCAGATTTTCAAACCCAGTACCCAGTTACAGGGAATAACAACACACAACATTCGTTTGTTCGTCGCACGCTCCATAAGGACCAGCAGGTACCACGCCAGAGGTTTTGCAGAAAAGCGTTTGCGTGAAAACTACTGAAAGACTAAGTGACTATTCAAAGATCCTGGAATACCTTGTAATCATGACTGCAAACAATGACAAAAATTAGAGTTATTTCATGGGTGCTTGGATGACTAAGAAGTAGAACTGGAGTGACGCGGCGATTGTGTGCATCCTCTTGAGAACGTGATCAAAAGTACATTCGGTTACTGACTATGATCCAAAAGGTGCACTTCACTCATTGGTATCGGAAAATAACTAGAAGAAGGAACGCGGCCCAAAAAGACCAACGCTAGAAGGAATGCACAACGCAGGGGTTGCCTGATAATCAGTCAACCGTGGGAGTTTTTTTCTAGCATGCACGCAAAAACAAGATAATGAGATTTGAGAATTGTTCCAGCAATATTTTCTCTCGTAAATGAATTCGATGTGTGCCAAAAAGCCAATAAGCCATTGTATAGCTGTTCCACTGTCACTGGAATTAATAAGAAATACTTGTGTTTGGCAAGGTTTTAAGTAGCCAGTGCCTGCCTTTTTCTCTTGCCTAAGCTCTGCTCATTGTACGTAGGTTTCTTTTATCAAAGCTTCCAACACGAGTGTGTGTACTGTTTGGAGGAAATACTTCGATCAAACAGAAATTCCATCTGTGGCCTCAAATCGTACTCGATCATGAAAGTGTCGTTTTCTATTTGGTCGCAGAGCAACATTTCAAGATTGTTTGCGCCTATTCTAAAGTAGAAACTGGATATGGTATAAGCCTGGCTAAAGGACACATGATAATCACTTATGAGCATCAGTTAACCCATTACGCATCGCTCAAGATCTAACAGGATATGCAATGCTGACCTGAAAACTCAGCATAGGACTCATTTCTGAACAGTGAAGTCCGCGTTAAACGCTGTTAATTTGACAAACAGGGCATTCCTAAGAGCTGAAAAGCGGTTAGCTGGCTGCAGTTTGCCTCCACGTAGTTTGTCGGCAATTTATCACAAAAACATAAACCCGACTCTGGTTATGCTGATGTTTATGCAAGTCGACTCTACAACAGAGCGGTGTTAGTGAAACCTTATCTACTGCCTTCGCGGAGAGCGTTTAAATTGCAATTTTTCTATGAAATTCATTGTGATTACGAACAATAGGGTCTACCAAACCTTATTGCCAAAAATGCTAAACCACCAAAAATGGCATTTACCGATTATTGTTACCTTTTAAATGTTAAAACAAACCCAGAGAGAAGTGCAGCAGCATAAAAACCGGTGATTTTGAGGTGAAGCATGTAAGGTCTATGCGTATCACACGTACCGTATACAGGCTAGAACGAAACAAGCGTTGCAAAATAGCCAATTTCGAAAAAATGTCACTCAAACAATGCACAGGGACCTCCAAGTTGACAGAAGTAAAAAAACATATGGGCATGAGAATAATCCTGTCTCCGGAATTTCCTGACACATTGTTTCACCCACATTGGAAAGATCAACATTGCGGGTGGTTGCGAAATTCGCATTCATAAAACTTTAGTTCTGACAGCACTTTTTGTTTCCTGGCTCAATTGTTTCGATAAGTCCACACCAAAGAAGAGAAGTGGTGGGCTCTTGTGAACGCTAGTTCCTTTCTCAAGCGACTGCAAAACTGAAATGAGCCTCACATTTGATATCATTCGAAAACTGGTTTATTGACGTCCATAAGATAAAAAACTGTATTACTGGTATAACAACGAAGCCCTTCGCTGCGAAGTCGACACCAAATAAGCAGGTACTAACTGTTGGATAGAAAAGTAAACGTCTCATATGCACATTGTTTATAAAAACTGAACCTTCTCAAGCGTCTTCTTGAACTTTCATGGATGTCCATTGACCATCACGCAATTGTAAACGAACACTGCAGAGCAGTTCCACAAGTTTCGTAATAAACTTCACCTCCCATTAGCCGCGAGGCGGAGTTTCGAGAAGACCACAGACTACTCGCATGCCTCATCAGTAGTATCCGCCGTAACACTGGTATCATTATTACTTGTTATCACTATTACAGTTCATTAATAATAATATTATTATGTGGAGAAACAAAACAAAGATTCATGGATAGTTCGAATAAATGGCTAGACCAACAACTTGGAAATGGGCTAATACTGCAGTTGTCACGTGTGATGTTTGAGGTTGCATTTGTAATTTTTTCACCTAGCTGCTTAAAGTTATAACAGAAGCAAATCGAAATGAAGGTGCGCGGCGAACCTTGCCAAAAGTTTGCTACCTTCATGTCCAACCTGAATTAATGTTTGTTCACGTTCTGTAAGGACTCGCGGTTACCTTAGTAGTAGTTGCTATACTATACTATACTTAGGAGTTACTGTAATCAGAGGAAAGAATAATACCAACAATGAGTTGGATAATATTGCGAACTATTTGAAAAACTAGAAAATTACCGACCAAACCAACAACGCCCGATTCCCTAGGACGTTGGAACTGTCTTCGTTGCGGTTCGGAACTGTCCCCCTGAGTCCTTTGTTTCATAAATATGTTGTTGATCATTTACGCCATGAGGATACGCTAAATTAACGTTCTCTGCATCCCTACTTCATGGTAACAACAGGTCGTTTCTTAGAGACAGTTCTTTACGCCTTGAAAATGAACATGACACACGTGAGGATAAAATGTACATTCCACGAATGATGAGCATATACCAAGTCATTTTCTACGTGTGATACTTTCACTGAGGACTACCTGGGACATGGTCAGGCCCACCAGTGTGTCAAAGCATGCCAACTGTACCCCCAACTTTCAGGCCAGATTACAGTTATGCCTCTTAACTCTTATTAACCATCTAGGCTCATAACACAGTAGCATCCCAAACCAATGTGGTGCAAATCACAGATAACTTACTAACAGTATCGAACGTGATATTGCCTGGTCTTCCGTTTAAATGTTGAAACCTTCGATTGCATTGGGTGTACAAACTCTGTCTATCTACACCGTTTTCAGTGATCAAATGCTCGCCAAAGTCAACTTGGAAAGGTACGGCCTTGGAAAAATAGCAACCTCCTACTGATGCTATCTCATCGTTTGGTGGCCAGACTTTTGCACGTTAATTGCCAAGCTGGGAAAACCAATCAATGTCCGTCTGATAAACAACAAACTATTGCATAAACCTGTCATATTATGCACGGTACTTTAATTTTATTGCTGCTTTATCTTGTCACCCACTTGTTAGAATTTTATTATAAGTCGTAGTGTATTGTGATTGCACTTCAGCACCCGCAGGAAGCAAAGAAATGGGAGAAATTTCCGTAGCAGTTTCTAGATGAGCTTGAAAATGTTCTACCGAGTCATGCGGTCTGAAGGACGGTCCCCAGTAAGTAATCACTGGATAGTTGTTCTCATGTTCACAGCAAACTCCAAACACATCTATACAAAAAATTAACTTTTGTTATAAAAACACAACGGACTAAGTAGGTTAGCTCACCTTATGCGCTCGTTCCTTTTCCTCCCGAACATCATCGGGAAGTTGTTCCTGTTCTGCATCAAGTTCCGCCAATTTCTTGCGCAGTTTTTTTAACCGTTTTTGTGACAAATTTGGATAGCGACGATGAAAGTAGGTACGCATAGGGCCTACGAAAAAGCGCTGTTCTATGACCAGAACAAAGGGGGCAAGGAGCAGTGTGGTTAAACCAAGTGCAAATAATTTTTTACCTATCCCATCCCAACTCAACGGGTTCTGGTAAGGAGTGACATCGATAAATCCGGAATTCTGGTATTTAAGAATAAACTTTCGAAAGGCCAGGTCATACAATCCGCGACCAAAGCAGTATTGTGGAAATATGAGGAATACGTTTTTCAACGCGCTATTGACAGGAATCAGATTCGGCTGATCTTGACTCAGCGTGTCCAAAAAAAACGTGGTCATCACAGTTACTGAACCCAGAAGTAGATTAGTAATGGCCATGACAACCAGTGCAGTACTGGGAGATCGCATCACAAAGGAAAACGCATAGTGTACAGGAAGGATAGCCAAGCCGTAGAACAAAATAAGCAGAATAAAGGTACCGACGGTATCGTCACCGACAAAAGCATCTTGGCGAAATGCGACAAACACCAGAGTGCATAGTGCTGCTGATATAGAAAAGTTTATGATGTCCCATATATAGATACTGGTCCAGTAAACGTACGGTTTTAAACCGGATAAGAACTGTAAATGTTTTGACCCGGACTGTTTTTCACTAACCAGAAATGTGATGAAACTAGCAGGTATGAAGGACAAAGCCAGCATTGTGAACACAGCCAAAGTGACATCTAGTAGAAGTGATCGGCTGGAACGGGATGCCAGGACTTTTTGAGGCAGGTCTATGGGGTAATTCACGTTATCAATACCAAAAGATCGCTCAGGTTCTAAAGTAAGCGGTGGAAAGGGAGTTGATTTGCGTTTGGCTGCCATCAAACGAAGCTGAAGATTCTGAAGCGTGTTCAAATAGCCCTTTGCAGAAAGATAGCCTTTGTTGTCAAACCATATTTGCAAATGGTGGGTGGGTGGAAGCATTAGTCTCACTGTATCAGCCAGCTGAAGCCAAAATGGATCGGCCTGGTTTCCATTAATAGGGGTAATTTGACCAAGCTCCAAGTACAATGGACGGCTTGGATCCAGGATCATCTCTAATTCGCCACGTGCAGCAGGATTTGGATTCACGATGAAACTGAGGCCGCCGAAACGTCGATAGATGAAACTATCACGAGTTTTGAGCAAGTACTCGGTAACATTATAGGCAGTGAGATTGTAAAGTATATCAGTTGTCTGAAGTGTGACGGTTGGTGGGTGATCTGGTTGAACAGCGTTTGCCGGACAATCTTGGGTACCTTTTGTGCATGAACACTCAACATAAGAGCTATTTCTAGCTAACTGACGTTCCGTAGAAGAAAGCTGCTCAGCAGGATTCCAGTATGGTGGAGATATGTGGTCACTACAGCTGGAAGCCTTGGCTGGTGCAAACTTGTGTATATTTGGCGGAACACACCTGGTCCCCGTGTACCCATACGGAGCAGTCAACGCACTCTCGTATATACTGGCAACTTGCCTAATGGTACGCATAACATCTGAAGTGGTATCGGGGTCTTCTTTGGCATACATCTGGTTCTCATAAAACACGTTCATTGGCGTTCCTTGCGGCGGAGACATCCACCAGGGGTTAACTGACATCGGAGAGTTCGAGAATGAGACATCGTAATAGTCAACAACCAGCATCGTCAGAATGATCAAACTGATAGGGAGGAGGAATTCAATTGCCCAGCCCAGTTTGTATCGTTTAAAATAATGGAAACGTTTTACAAACATGGCTTTCATCTGTTGACCACAGTTCGGCTGCAGTTGCGTTGAATCTATTTCCAATTCGTCAAGTCCAGATGATAGTGAGGCGTAAACATGCGTGCGGTTGAGCAAACTTTGCCGAGTTGCCGGCATAGGAAGCTTTCCATCATCCGTATATTTAGATAATCGAGCACTCACTCGTAGCGCATTTATTTGTGATTTTCTATGGCTGAAATAATTACTGTTGCTTTGTGGTTCTTCTTCCTGGTTGCACTCCTCAACTGTGGTTTTCGCCTTATTCCCGGACTCTGCAAGCTCAAAGGAAGGATCTTCGGCCAATTCAAGGAATACCTCTTCTAACGAGGTATCCGATAAACCATAGGAAATGACCCCCAGAACACGGAGCTCCTTACATACGTTGCAATTAGTCTTTGCGTAATCCTCCTCGAGCGTTTTAAAAAATGCGGAAAATTGACCATCATATGCATACCTTGAAGGAAGCTGTAGAACAATCTCGGTCGATGTCACACTGACCAGCTGAATGTCCGACATGAACTGCCGAACAAAATCCAAAACAGCTTGCACGTTTGACGAAACTGAAGTTGATTCTGTCTGAGAGATGACTGACTGTTCAATCCTCTCACGTGTCAAGATCAAGTAGTAACCTTGTCCATGATTTGATTTTAAAAACAAACTAGTTCCGCAGCATCGAAGCCTCCCTTGTGAGAGTATGGCAATTCGATCACCCAAGACATCAGCTTCATCCATATGATGAGTAGTCAAAATGATCGTACGGTTTTTACGAAGATCGATTATTAGATCCCATATGGATCGGCGAGAAAAAGGATCCACACCAGCTGTAGGCTCATCGAGGAAAATCACTGGAGCATCACCAATGAAGGCAATAGCAACGGAAAGTTTGCGCTTCTGTCCACCGGATAGCGTCTTACTAAGGCAATCACGTTTGTCTTGAAAGCCGAGGGTTTCTAAAAACATGTCAATTTCCTTGCAAATCGATAATTTGGAGAGACCTTTTACGGAACCGTAGAATTGAAAGTGTTCGGCTACGGTTAACTGATCAAATAAAACATTATACTGTGGACAGAATCCAAGGCGATCACGTACTTCGCGCAGTTGTTTTTGTGTGTCATATCCGGCAACATGGGCAGTCCCTTCGGAGGGAGTAATCATGCCAGTTAATATGGAAATCAGTGTTGACTTTCCGGCACCATTGTGACCCAGCAACGAAGTTACTTGGTCGGCATAAAACTTTATGGACAAGTTTTCCAAGGCTGGCTTGCACATTTTTGCGTATTTCTTTGTGACATTCAGCACCGTCACACCGACTGCGTTTCTTGTCTGATCCGGTTCAAAGTAACGCAAATCCCTGATGTCCGAGTCTATAATCTCAGCGTCTGTGGCAAGCACTGATCGAGTTCCCCCTTCAACCCAATAGGTTCGTGTGAATGGAAAGTAGAACGGTCTTCTCAGACCATATTTACCCGGATAAACATTATCAACGTACCAGGTTAGCAAAAAATAGATTGCCGCATCTACCCATAACATCAGCATACATTTTCCAATAGAGAATACATCTTCCGCAAACCGTGCTTTCCAGAAGTCTTGCCACTGTGCACCAAAGCCTTGTGTTTCAATGCGTACGAAATAGAACAAGCCCAAACTATAAGCAACTTGACATGAAAGTGAAGCTGCAAACATGGTTGTTTCAGTCATTGCAGACTCATTGCTAAAAATCAAGGGAGTAGGGAGGTAGAGAATGAAGTAGATCATGGCAGTAACAATAGCACCGAGATTCGCTCGAGTGAAGAAGGTAGAACAGAGGAACGTAAGTGCAATCACTGCGACCATATAGGACAGGAACAACAAGAGTAACATGAAAAAGTTCGCCAACGGAACAATGTTGCCCAGTTTGAACATGAGAACGATGATTAGTGCCGAGGTACCTGTGATCAAGAATGTGATGGAGAACCACCCAAACCAGTGAATTAGAGCGGACAAACCCATGATACGTGTGAATTCTTTCAGCCGTTGTTCTTTTTCCTCTACAATATATTTGGTTGTCAGCATGGCTGTGAGAATCCAGGCGAAAAGCATAAACTGTGGCAACATACGTGAAAAAGAATTGAGAAAATCCTTTTGCACATAGCAAGGGGTGGGGAAAAATTTGAACTCTTGACCTGGTAACTCATCGTTGTACAACTTTTGTGGGTCAGCTGGCCGCTCTAATCTATCTGGCCTTTTGGCAACCATGTCGACGACTGCACCGGTTATTAACTCTTGTATATCCAAAGATCCCTTACCCACAAAGCCCACATCGCCGTCCAGTGGATTCTGGCGAGGACGAGGAGTCCAGTAGCGGTCAAAAACACGGAAGTTGTTAGGGGATTCCATCTGGCGTAATACAACCTCAAAAAATTCGGCGTCACTCATATCAGTCTTTTGAGGCACGCGCAGGAAATTTACTCCGGCACCGGGGGGAAAAGATAGCGAACTATGCAATTCTAGGATCTTCTTAAAAGTTTGTTCGCTTTGTATCGGATAGAGAGGAATAAATTCATTTCGACAGTCTAAAAACTGATCCACAATTTCCAGTAAACCAGTTACTGACTTCAAAATGAGAGGAAGATTTCCGAGTTTCGAGGTCAGCCGCGAAGCAAATGGACAAAACTCAGCCGCGAAATTAGGTTGAGTGGCTTGCACTACCTCGCATAGTTTCAGAAGGGTTTCGGAAACAGGCAATGGACGGTTATTTGTGATCAGACGAAACAGCGACGGACCCGTATGATTCAAATAGTGCTTTACTATAGTGTGGAATCGATCAGTCAGTCGCCAAGGGTATGAAGCACGGCGCATTATTTCATCGGTCACCGGCGTGGAAGGATAGTAATATATGTAGCCAAAAAGGAAAAAACTTAGTCTGCTCACAAAGCTTTGAATGGGGTTGGTGAGAAAAAACTGATAAACTGCTTTACAAAAATCATTGACTGGAGGCTGTGTAGTGGATTCCGATGCAGGATTACTGGCCACCCGACGCTGCCTGTTAAGCGACGCACCTTCTGCGACTGTCAGTGTACCTGAACCATCCGTCACCGACAGCGGTAAAGATTTCAGCTCCAAAGCTAGACGGCCAATATCATTCTGATCTGCTGGGACACCGCAAACGGGGACGGACAAATTTCCGATGAAGTCGAGGGTAGACACACTGATGTTAAATCCAAAAATATTTATTATGCGGTCTCCCGCTGATGCCGTTCTTAGTGAGGGTGAGAGGAAATCCGAAGACAACTGTGAAAATGCGTTATACAAGTCCATAATGTTGGTCATTGTTTCTCCACTGGGAAGTATCTCTCCGGATCCATAGGCATCACCTCTCAGACTGAAGGGGACAGGAAGGTGAAAGAAAACTGAAGGTCATTTTTGCAGCATGTGGTCAAGATTTAATTGAACGAAGTTTCTGTAGTACCGAAAAACAACCTTATTTACGAAAATAGTTGTGTAAAGTTTCGGAGCTAAGAGCTGTTTCTGAAACATTTGATAATAGGTGTTGTATAACTCACTTATTATCATTATAATTGACAACTGTAAAAAAACGCGTACTTGCAGTACAGTGGTTCTAGATACAACAGCTTCGTTCACCGATGTTTTTGGAGGCGGGGTAGACAGCTACGCTTTGGGGTGATAGATAGTATGCTTGGCCCATAGATTCAGTCCTGTTAGCGGAATTTTAGTTAGGGAGATCAGGAGGGTGTTATGCATTGAAGGCAACAGCTAGGATGCACTAGTGCCATTGTGGGCGTGCCTGGGCCATGTCCTGTATCGGCATCCCCATCCAGGGAGACGGCAACGACCAGTGCAGCTGAGTTTGCCAGTAATCTTCTCCACACTTCGCTGCCAAGTCATTGTTTGACCTCCCCGGACTCGTCTCCACCCTTCACGTGGTTATGCAAAAAGAGCCCTTCGAGGAAATCGGTGGAGTGGCATACGGAGCACGTGGCCAAGCCAGCGCAACCTGCGGAATGTGATCAGTTCATCTATCGTGGGCGATTTGTCTCTTCCGGAAACCATTCAACATAATTCAGAATTACTGATCCGGTGTTCGCACCAGAATCGGGCAATGCTCCGAAGAAATCGATGGTCAAACACTGAAAGGCTTTTAACGTCCTCGGCGCCCAACGATCAGGTTTCTGTCCCATATAATGATATGGCGCGCACCACGGCATTGTAAACTCGACCCTTGACTGATAAGCTGATGTCACAGTGAGACAGGTTCGCGAGGGCTGCTCTGGCATCTCCAATCCGGAAGGAACTATCATCTTTGGAAATATCATCTTCGACAAAACCACCGGGAATGATACAACTGCCCAAATAGACAAATTTGCCTACTACTTTAGTCGGCTCATACTTTACATTTCTCAGTTGTGTAAAGCCTGCTAAACCGTCAGGCGGAATTAGTTAGATTATTTCATAACATCTGTATTACGACTGCGTTGGATCCAAGAAGAGCTATGTCGTCTGCGTGCTGCATATGTGTAAGCGAATGCCCCGGAAGCATTTCGGCCCCAGAGGCATTAGAGTCTGGTAGTGAGTCTTTCATAATCGTATCATTGACGAATTTGAAGAGGAAAGGTGAAAAAGGATAGCCTAGCCTGACACCATTTGATGTAGTGAACTTAGGCGAGAGCTTCCCGTAGACCGTCACACGTCCGCGGGAGTTGGCGTACAGCAACTTAAGGAGGTCACGAATTTACAGGGGGTACTTTTTCTCGATAGATAATGCCGTAGTGCCTAACGGTCCAGAGTCAAAATTAGATTCCGCGTCAAGAAAGACCATCATGGTTGGTTGCTCGAAACAGTGTCGCTGTTCCAGTATATGACAGAAAGTGAAAATGGGGTCGATGCGTCTCCTCTTACGTGCACAATCTTGCACACTGGGGCCTGGGAGAAGCGGGCATAGATGAAGCTTATGTAGTCGTACTTGGAATACAAACACCAGACCACAGCAGTTTATTGGCTTTTTGAAGATATTCTATGTTGCACGGGACATTTTGTGGGGCGACCACTGTATTGCTTAACTGAAAGTGCTCGAAAGGGGATTTTATACTTTTCAAGGTTGAATCCTTAACAACGTCACACGTTGAACTCGTTTCAACTTACAAGGGCTCTCAACATAGGGGACGGCTTACAGGTTTCCCACCAGACTAGCTTGGGTAACCTTGCAAACCAAGGGGGGAGTTTCCCTGTAGACACAACAATAGCCTGAATTCAAAGCCGAGTCCTCCAAGTGAAGTATGATTAAACAAGCGACGAAAATCAACCCTTGTCTCCTCAAGAAGAGATTTGATGGACTATACAGGATCGAGAAAACTTCATTACAAACGACCAGTTTTAGATTGCTTATTCCAAAACGTTTACCCGGAACAGAGACTAGAGCGCATTGGACTAGGTGACTTGGGTGGGGAAACGATTTGTGAGCAGCAGTGTAAAGACGTCTAACCACAAGTTTTAGGTGTGTTGCAATGTATTCATGTGTTTGGGTTGCCAGGCCATATTCACATAACCCAAACCCTGTCAGTGATTACGAACCAAGAGATCATTGTTTTACCCTGACCTTTAATTACGCTGCTATTTGCGTAACGTTTCGTAAATACGAATTCCATCAAAACTACTGCTTTTGTCGAAAACTGCTGCACTCTGAATATACTCGAATAACTGCAACATCGCACAGCAATGCATTACTCAATTGGTATGAATGAGCATAATCACGGAGTAAGTATCTCTAAGGCTGAGTTCTCTGAAGACTTAGAAAGCGGTGCTAACTTCCTCTGAATCGCACATAATCGACAGCGAGCATCGTACAACTAAACTGATGATTTCCAGCACAAGGTAATCGTTACACGTTGCAACAAACTCAGGATGAAACGATGTCATAACTCGTTCTCATGAAAAAAGCGCAAGCCTACCATAACAAATAACTTACCTACACACTATCCAGTGGAGTAAGTTCTTTAAAGCCGTTTGCTTCACCAGAAATTTATTATACGGTGAAAAACAGTGAGAAATTTAGTTTCTAGGTACGGCAGTTGCAACAATACATTTTGGTTTTATAGTGCAAGACCTATCGCGTTTTCTTAAAACCAGATTGAAATCGAACGGTACTACACGTGCAAAAGTATTGTGTGAGGGAGGAAACTGAGACACGGGACCGAGGTAACTGGCCTTCTCTGACACGCTACAGGTTTTAATCATGAAAATACAGACGGGCAACAGATGGCCAATAAGAAAGCCGTGAAATTTCAGAGAAGCAAGGTCAGATTTCAAGGTCTGATGGCAAGGCTGTTGAATGCGTTTGTAGTAGCATTGTGACTATATGCGTGGGGTGAAAAGCTTCAGAAAGCAGACGCGGTGAGTGTTATTAACTTTGTGGGCAATGGAAACAAATGTGACTAAGATATCGGCTGAGCATATCTAGGCCAAAATAATTGGAATGCGATGTCATAGTGCAGGTGTAGGGAGAAATAACTCAGATATCTCCAGAACTATTCGGCTATTTCCACAGAAGAACATTCTCGTAATCGTAACTGATGGCCAAGACTACCCTGATAAATCTTGTATGTCTCCCTATTAGGAAGGTAGTTGCACATGAAAAGATTGTTATACCAAACTCCCTTAACAAACTACTGCGAACTGTCTACGAATGGTACAATTGACACTTTTTGATTGGTTTTCTGCATGCTTACTTATCATTTCCCCTGCCGTTCGCCCCAAGAGAATCTTAACCTAAATTATTCCCAGATGAGAGGCAGAGATGCAATCCGGGATTATTTAAACGATATAAGCAGTTAAGATGTGAAATAGGGTTCTCGTTTAACAGGCGGCAATACGAAAGCAAAGCTGCGTTCTGTATGAACAGACTGACGCCAAGTAGTACTCGCGTCGTATGAGGGGTTTTCGCCTTCTTAAGCAGGGGAGTGCAACAAGTACTTTGTGAAAGGACAAGCACTTTAACTTCCCCTAGGGGATACGACACTAGTAAGGCCTGACGACCCTTCGTAGTATACCTTCAGGGGGCTGCATGCAGTCTTAGGCTGACTGCATTGTTTCGGTGAGCGGCTCCCACTTCGTTCGTTCCATTTCACGATCGATAGACATGGTCTCAGATTGTACTCTAATCAATGGGTTCATGTATGAACGCGTACAGGCGTGAATTTTTACCTGCACTTCAATAACAGGAATGTACATCATTCCCTGTTGAGCCTCTAAATGAATCGTATTAAGCAGGCGAGCCTATTCACACCAGATTGAAGTGTGAAATGAGCCAAACAGACTTTGGACGAAGACGCTTCAGTGATACACAGTAGAGAGCATCAGTGTTTCCTGGAATTCTGTGAAGCCAGAAGCAAATAAGAATTAGCGGCGGAAAAGCCTGGCACAGAAAGATTATGCATTAGTTTACAGAAGATGTTTTGGTGTCTGGTCGGTACGGATTTGTCCTTTCCACATGGGAGACCGTTTGACTACGTTTTGCAAAGCAGTCGACACTTTTGTATTTGGCGGACAATCATAGTCAACATACCTGACCGCTTGTTGGCTGAGGAGACGTTTGACGCATGAACAACAACGTCATTATGGTCTTAGACAGTAAGCTGTTCATCGTGAAATTGCTGCCCAAACGTTTGGGTACAATCAGCCAGACAATAATACAAAGTGGTACTTAATTCCCAGTGAGATGCTTTGATAAGGAACCAGTGACATGAACTGTCAACTGCAGGGTACGTTCTTGAATCTAACGTTTTTTTTCTTTCAATGGACACGATTCCTCACAATCTGATAGAAGGTGTTTTCCCTGTATTCTCTTGAATCTGGCCCAGGAGGTCGTCGGACTGTTTGGCAGACCGATCGTTCGCCATGCTAAACCAAGTACCTTTTTGGGTCATACGCACGTGAGAAGAAAAGTCGCTATATCACTAAAGTCCTCGGATTCAGCCGTAAACACCCCACAGAATTGTGTGCATATGGCTCAATGAGTATCGATTTTTCTGCAAACTTTAGCTGCCAGAGTGAGTGAGTAAAATACAATTTGTTTGAACAGTCAGTCACATATGGGCTCGAAGTTATTGAGCTTGCAAACATGTGAAAAACGGAGTTTAACAAAATGACGCTTTAAACCAAAGAATCGAGTGGCTGACCCAAATCCATTGTATTTGAATCCTGTAAGCATTCAGCCGAATCACAAGACAAATATATGACAGAGCGAGTGAAGGAAGGAAAGCGCAATACCAGTCGTGAACATATTTCGGGATGAAAATACTGGCCTAATTCATATAATCAATACAAGCAAAGGGACATCGTAAAGCCTTCATCACACTGAAGAAACCGGTGATATTGAGTGAAAAACTAAAAAAGTTTTGAAGGACATACTTTGAGCAAGTTGAGCCAAGGAGTAATATCGTTCAGTTTTCGTGAACGGGGACCTTTATATAGAGTTTTTTGAGCAAACCGAATGTTTTCGTTCGAACCTGTCAGCAAAACCTGGACAAATAACCCGTAGCTACAAAAGATGGGAAACTAAGCCACCCAAATACTGTCACTCTGAGTTTTTTTTTCTGTGCATACAGGATAGAGTCATTCTCGGCTGTAAAACTTCAGTTAAAGTAACTTTACCTAGCTTATGCCCGTCAAACCGATTAGTTGTACTTTCGGAGAGCACGGAATGAATTCCTAGATCGTACCGGCCAATTGTAGATGTAGATGAGAGTCAAATCGTGTTCAAAAAACGCTTCACTGTGTATAAATGCTGGTACACCCGTCAGCGATTTGTTTTGTGCAACAGTTGCCGATAACACTTGGAAGCAAGTTGAGACATCCTGAGAAACCACACACAAGTTGGCGTGAATGTTCCACATGAGTTGGAGAGTGAGCAACCGACTGGAACCATCGGAAAGCAACAACACAACAATAGAGAATGTGAACTGCGCAGCTAATGGATGTGAGACATCGGAACACTGCATCTTTCAATCCTGTTGCCTGACAAGGTTTTGAACTTCATCCTTCAATGATGGTAATATACTGGTGCGTTTTCTGCTCATAGCTAAAAAGTGTGTCAGTCAAGTCGCTCTACGCCACGACTCAGATGACCTATTCGTTTACTGCGATAGCAACCACGTAAACTCTGTCAATTTTCGGGTCGATTGATACCCTCATTCAGTGACAACATATTAGCCCTACAACATACGGAGTCAACCCGGTTCAAGTACAGCACCCGAAGATAACTTTTCTGTAAACAAAATTACACGAACTTCCAATGATCTTGCTTGAAATGGACAGGGGGGATTTTTTGAAAAAATGAGAATAATGCAACAAGACGTCTTAGCCATATGCGACTCATCAATCAGCAAGATATCGGGTCATATGATGGATGCGGATAACGGTAGGTATCAGTACGAGCAGACGAAGATTTCTAGTTGGATCATGTTCTAGAAAAAACAAAAGACTGACAAATCAGAGTGAAGTAAGGCTTGAAAATCTGAAAGGAAAATCAGCAACAAAAAAACCTAAGTGCACCCTGAAACGTTCTTTTGATAACCTTGAATTAGGGTGGAAGACTTTGTAAAACGACCTGGAGGATACAGAGTAGGAACAGTAAATCCAGCATGGCAGGACATGTACAGCAATAAAACTGTTGACAAGAGATTATGGTGGGTGGGATAATTTCACACTGGTTAGGTGAAATGCTAGTTTTTGAACTTTGGTGAAGTGTTTCATTTTGAGAAAAAAACTGGGGTTTCTAGAGAGAGTTATTTCTCTGTCCTTGACCGTGAAGAAGAGAGGTCAGAGAAGATGTCACTCATTTGCAAACAAATTTGGTTTTTTGATAGACTCACCTGGAACCCAGCTGAATCTCTCTCAGCAAACTTATGAGTAGTACATTACCAATATACATGTATCGCGATATCTCGAATATCGTAGCAACTCAAACATGAGGCGGCCTGGTGCAGCACGTTCAGTTGCCTGGAATCATCACAAACGAGAGATTCAGCTGGGTTCCAGGTGAGTCTCTCACAAAACCAGATTTGTTTGCAAATGAGTGTATTTCGCTAATTCCGTGCAATTTAGTTTCAAGTAGAACAAGGTTGACGGAAACTCGGGGACTGCGCCTACCTGATGAGCCCCAAGAAGGGCGAAATCGGTCGTGGGCTGTCGAAGAATTTTTAGCAACCTTTTGAGTAGTACACTACTAATGTCCTGATTAAGTTCACCTTAAACAGGTTCGAGTAGCTTTCGTTATGTTTAAGGACGCTGAAGAATAGGTGCGGCTTTTGAAAATGCTTCACGTGTTTCTGTAAGCATTTATTTTTTTCGGTATGCCTCGGAAATCCAGCCAACAAAACTGAGCGAAACATCATCGGAATCCTCGTACTGGACGAAGGAATCAGGAGAAGGCGTGTAACGGATATAGTGGGATAAGAGAAGCCAATGTCAGTGGGTCAGTGAAGAATTCATTTCTGACCACCAAGGCTCGAAAATTTCATATCGTCGACCAGACAGTTTTGGATCGATTTAAACAGGTACCATTTATCAACATTGTTTGCTCTGTGTATAGCCAAGGTCTGCACAGCCAATTATATCCTTACAAACGGTATATGAGAGGTTTTGACCACATAAGCACATATGTTGGGAAGTGGCTAGCAGACAATAATCTGAGTCGCGCGTGACCGAATGACGGTTGATCAGCTGATTCTTAAGCCAACCAAGGAAAGTAGCTTGGTATTTCTTCGGCATTGAAATCCATCATCTTAATTTTTCTCAGTTAAATACACAGAGGCGGATACAACAAACTTTTCCGGTAACCCATTCTGCAACGCTCTATTACCATATTCCACTCAGCTTCCATCATTACATAACTGTGTGACTATTCTGCCCTGTTACTTTCACTCATGTTATATCCATACCCATTTTCCATCAACACAGGGCTTACCGACAAGTTTTCTGTTTGTCCCCCCAAAGTAAATAAATTTTCCTCAACTGCGTGACATCATGTGCCTATCCTAGCCACACCGAACATTCTAGATACGCGGATGAACCCTCACGGATGACAGAACGTTGCAAACCACGGTGAGCACGCCCGCCGTTGCATGACTGCCTAGTTTACTATCGCCGAAGTCATCGTTGGGCTGCGATTCACATAAATGTGTGTGTGAGTCTTCTTGAGCTCTGAAAATTGTTTTCAAAGTCACGAATTGAATTTTACAAGCTTTTATCCTGTTAATAAAGAAATGTTGCTTCGAAGTTTGTTCTTTTAGACTTCCACGAAAATGACTCGCTTTGCCACTTATTTTAGAATCAGGGGAAAGACGGGAAAAAGGAATCTGGCAGATTAATTTTCTTAGTTTCGTCACACGACAAGTTGACAGAGCCTTGCTTGGGCTCTAATCAGTATTCCACAAAAGAGGAGAAAACACCTAGATGGCGAACGCTTACGTGCTGTTAACAGTGCGGGCACTCTTTCAAATAAAGTCTCTAGATTTCAAGGTCAAAATCGTGAGCGATACGGATTTAGTTTGTCCCAAAAATAAATGTGGTGCCAGTGTCCTATCAAGCTGCAGGTAAAGACGGTGGTAACAGATCTTTTCAAGAAGGTGTTTTACCTGTCCTGTTCATTACGTGGTCAACATCGAGCTTTGCTTGAGTTACTCTTTGATTTGGAGGTCATCGATTTGATTTGCTTTGTTCGTATTTCTTTCTCGCGCGTTGTACACATTCCAGAAACTGACAATGTCTCAAAAGTGCCAAACGGATGGAGCTGAATTTCCTGCTGGCTAGTGTTGTTAATGTACGGGACAATCTCCACGAAGCAGTGAATAAATTGCTACCCGCTGTGAGCCCCCAATCGAAGGGTTAATCAGTGGTTTATCAACCTTCCTCCTTAAAGAGAAATGCTTTTCATAACAAGTTTCAAAGCAAGAGATCTCTGGCTGAAGATTCGAGGCTTAAACTGGCCGCACATTCGAGTGAATGTTTGCCTCCGTAATAGCTCTTTTGTAATTTGTCAACATTTTGTTTTTTCTAATCCATAATAAGCAACCGAGTGAAAAAATATAAAGTCACTGTCTTCTGAGACTAGTTTAATGTAAGCCCAATTGCTCTCTGTCATTGGAAGCTCCACATCTCGTGTGCCCTCAGATTGTTGAGGCTTTGTGCAAACTTAAGTGACAATTTCCCACACACAAACAAGGCCACTTGGATACTTATTCTACTCAGACTCATTATTTTGCTTCAAAACATTTTTCACAAGTTGATCGATCAAATTGAACCCTGTTCTACTACATTTGTTGGTTCGGTCTGGCTCTTCTGGATTCCATCAACTTTCATCAATATGGTTTTAACAATTTGTTTCCGAGAAAGACTTTCTTTCGGCTCTGTGAGAAAGAAGGTTATGTAAATATTGATTTTCTAGTAAATTCACATCGACCCACAGGCAGTGATCGTGAAGGAACTGAACAACAACAAATCCGTTGCACAGGCTTTGTTGTGGGGCCTAATCAGTAGTATCGGTCTCCAGCACACTTGTTCGATTGCTTTTTTTGTCTTGGGAGTGAGCGTTCAAATTTGAAAGCAAGCGATCAATAACATACTCTTGCAAAGATTGTACGCGCTTCTTATTAGAACGAGAATTCGCCATACGCCACCACGTAGCGTTCAACTCATGTTATGAGTTGGGTGTGAGGACCAGGTAGACTGCTAATTTAGTCTGAAGTAGTTTTGATGTGTTCCCCAAACTAGAAGACCAGTAAGATGAGTGCTGCAACCTCAAGTACATACCTTTAGAGATTTGACTTACATGGTGGAGCAGCACACCGTAAATATATCCAGATTTATGCACTGAATCTTGGTACAAAAATCAATAACCACAGTAAATGGTACATGCAACGCTTGGCCTTTTCAAATTCGTTCACGCTTAACTCAACAAGGGAATTTTTAGGTAAAACATGCTCAGGTAATATATATCGAAATACCGGAAGATCGGTTGGGTGAACTGGTCGTAGATTAGGTGGCTGTTCAGCAAGTTTGGTAATTTTGCCGCAAACGTTTCGTCACCAATCGTGGGAACATCATCACCTCACACTGCCGATTTCTCTACGATTGTTGGTGAAGCTTTAGCGAGCTCGGTGAACAGATCAACAGCTATTTGTTCTAAAAAAATGCCCAGCAGGCTTTTACAAGAACATTACCACTGATATGCAATCTGGAACCTAATACTACAACAAAGGCAAGATTTGCAAGCGTAATACGAATAATTGCGAACGATTCCAACTCCGATTTCAAACGCTTAAAAGACTTCGAAGAAACCCGCCAAATATTGATCTACGTAAGATGGCCTTAATTTGATTCAGTCCAGGAATGCAAAACCTTATACCAAAATCTCACACGGTTTTGGTATGTTTTCGTAGAATTGTACCAGAAACACCAAAACCACGGGTACCCATTAAGGGAGAATGTGGAGAATCAAACAGCAAATTTACTAATGCAGGTCTATGCATTCAGTCCGAAACGAGATTTCTGTAGCGCTTTTGGGCTATGATAGTAAGCTATTCCGCATTCATGAGCGCGAAATGTATGCAGGACATATATTGTAGACATTTGTCATCTACGACTGAATGCAAGGATCATGTTTACTTCAGTGATGGAGAAAGTCCTGTCCACAGTTTGGGGGGTTCAGTTACCGAAAGTGTCAGAAACGGTCACGTGCGCAACGAAAGTGATACATCGATGTGTGTTGAAAGCAATTATCTGCTGGATGAAGATGCTGAAGAACGAGAAATACCCAAGACTAATTCTAATCAGTTATGATCGCAACACAATACGAAAATATTAGGTTACTAGTCATCACTAACAATGAAGTGCAACTTTCAAACAGAATGTGCTGCACATGACCACCTCGATTTGGAGTAAAATCACAGTTCGAAAGTTTCCGCCATTGTTTGATCTGCTAAGCTTGACCTGACGAAAGTTGGGTGAAGTGCAACAGTCTTAAAGAACAAACAGCTCGCGGCATATCATTTTTCTACTCAAAATGCATCTACGGCATTCACCAGAACCTACACCGAACTGCGCAAAAGCTACCTCTTTGTCTTTTACGGCAATTGACTTAGCAGTAGGTCAGTCATTGAATCCGTTTAGGTCAGAACAACATCTGAATGCATTGATGCTCTAAAAGTGAATCCAATGACAATGACAGCAACCGAACAATTGCAGTGTAACCTGCTACAATTGTCACTCAGGTTTTAAGCCTGACAATAGTACAAATGCCTACCCGGGGTCTGACTGCAGACACACATAGTCAAAACCCTGGGATCTTTGGCTTTTTATAACTTTTTCTCAGTCCACCGTTGCAAGGACCGTCTTGTAACTGGGTGAAAAGTACTACTGAACTGGCAAGTCTTGATTAAAGTTTCGACGCTTGTCTAATCCCTCTATTCGGGCTGGTCTTTGAGATGAGCTGACTTTGGTTTTAAGGTCCCGAAAATGTTCAACATTCTTGGTCCAAGGTGCATTACACGGTTCATTGTTTATTGTGTTTTTTACCTAGAGAAAAAATGTTTTGCGGTCGGGATTAACCGCAACTAATTGTGCTAGCGCCCTCTTAATCGGTAAGATTTAAGACAGCAAGCCACAACAGATAAAGACAAAAGTTAGTGTACGCATTCAAATATTGAAGAATGGAAAGTCAACAGGTTTTTTTGAACTCAGGTCTAAAAGCATTAAAAAAGAACCAGTTGTGAAATAAGGTTTTGGGCCAAAATGTTTGCATATTCATCTTAACGTTAACAGGACAATTCTCGACGATCTTATCGAACCGCCTGTGGCCCTGTCAGATCAGATAACACAAATTATCAAATTATAGTGCTTTTGGTGAGCAGTTACTTGTTTCGATCGATTGTTCCAGCCAATTTTAAAAGTGCATTTTTTCACTATGTCACGTACCCGCACCATAAAGAGCACGCACAGAAGCAAAACAATAGACTAATACGGGACTACTCACAACCTGAGTAACCGATCATCAGTATGATGTGTGTAGGATAGCCAGATAGGTTTGTTGCCCTCCCACCCCCTCCGACGATAAAGTTGGCCTATCCTAATAAACGTGGTTTTTCAAAACATCAGTTCTCAGATTATTCCTCTGTGACTACTTGCTTAATGAGAGTCTGAAACGATTGATTCGCTTTTTCGTTTTTACTACATGCATTCATCAATGGAGACTTTGATTTCCACTTTTATCGTTATATATATATATATATATATATATATATATATATATGTATATATCAGTTGTGCCTTTTCTCATACACAGATAGTTCATCACCACAGCGTTATTGTTTCAGTTGTATCATGTAGACATCACCAGCTAAGACAACTAAGGTTTGGTGACACATATTTCAGCTGCGTGCACATATATTTGGCCGCTAGTATGTTTTAATGAAAGTACCATCTGACTGCGCGTTAGATCGCTGCTAGAAACGTGTATGCTTTCTGAACTTTTCAACGTCCATCGAGACTTGAAATACAGTTTTATGCACAAGTTTGCGTGAATCCAGTTCATTTTTGTGAACCTACACCAGAAGCAAACCGAAAGATTTTGGTATTGCCTTTGATGGTTAGTTCCTCAAAAGGATGGGTCAGATGACAAC
The DNA here is from genome assembly GCA_004794785.1 of Opisthorchis felineus. Classification (NCBI taxonomy): domain Eukaryota; kingdom Metazoa; phylum Platyhelminthes; class Trematoda; order Opisthorchiida; family Opisthorchiidae; genus Opisthorchis; species Opisthorchis felineus. Next base: position 167,780 of record SJOL01008319.1, on the reverse strand, counting down.
TAAAAGAGCGTTGCTTTAAATCCTTGTGAAGGAATTGGCAACTTTGCATCATGTTTGAGGTGTACAGGGGAAAAACTCTAACGAACTAAGCAGAAATTTTCAGAATGTCATCTAAACTGCCAAGACCGATCAACACTCTGGCTTCCTAGCGTTCAAAAAAGAGACGAATGGCAATTTAAAAGTGTCACTAACCGCATTTAGTCAGAAGATTATGCCGCTAAATATTTTAGACCCACAGATTCACAGATTTGGGGATTCAGGTAGAACATAATTTCCAGAGAAGGCTGCGAATTGCGCCCATCTGATGGGTTCTAATAAGTGCGAAATCGATTATTGGCTGTCAAACAGCCTTCAGCAACTTTACGACCAATGTTCTTTAAGAAAGGCATTACTCATGTGGAACCCAATAAATGAAGAAATTAAGACACAGCTTGGAAAATCCAGCTTGTACCACAGATCTAACCCACCAGCCTTTGCGATTTCCGGCGTGTTACCCTCATGGAAACATAACATTCACATAATAACTTGGTCAGTTTGTAACCACCATTAATAGTTCTTAAGCTAACTGTTCATTATTGATGTTTATTCAGATCGTCGAAACCAGACCAGTAGGTCTACACAATGGAGGGGACACACAGACGCCTATGTTTCGTTGTCTTGTGACCAGTTGTTTTGAATAATACTCCGCCGTGGTTTTCACTCTAAACCCAGTATTGATTGCTGCAAGTAAGAGTACGTAGATAAAAATATTTTACAGACCACTATTTGATGGACTTAGCATAAGGTCACTGAACTGAGAAAAACAAGTGTGAAAACTGCAGGACTGTTGGATGGTACGACCATGCTGAGAATGTTTTTGATACACTGAAGTTGTCTATTCAATGGAGCTGATCACTTTCTATTTTATTATGATGCTTCGAGTGCTTGGATTCCAGCTCACGCTTCGGAGAGGCCATCGAATGATTTCGAGCATCCCAAGCAGTTCTACTTTATCCCATGATATCCTTCCAAACTTCGCCAGCACTAAACTGACCAATATACCGCTTTTCCCGGCTTCTTGGAAGCTAGTCCCTAATGATGTAAAATTTGGGAACCGGTATGTCATCTTAACTTTCTCTACCTAGTCGCCGTTACGATGGGTACTGTTCGCTGTTGTGGTGCACATCTTTAAACATCGGTAGTGCTAGTCGCCGAATGACCTACACAGATTTTGCTACACAATCAATTGTTTGCAAACCGGTATCAGTGAGTGGCAGTGTGAATATGAATGAAGGTCCAAAAACTGGAAGAATACGTTGACCAGTTGAGCCTCTATGACAAGCAGGATGTTTTCGATCATTGACATGCTGAACTCCAACAAGTATATGCTAACTAAGTGCTCGCCAAATGAATTCACAAATAGTCTCATGAAACAGCGAAAGCGGATTTTTAGAGATCGTCAAGTGAGCATGCCGACCGGAGAGCAAATGCAAACTGAACGAGGGTATGTTGATCAGACTGTAGTAAAAGAAACAGTAAAGTTTCGGACAGGTCATTTGGCAGGCCAAACAATTATGAAAACGAAAATGTCGCTCTTAGATTTAGTTCTTGCACAAATAATCCAAAATCGTTATCGTTAAAACGATCATGGTAGTTTTGAAATCCCCGATTTTACAGAGTTGTTCACGTCAGGCAGAATTTAGGCTGGATGATTATCACGAGCCGTAGGGTGCTGGTTCGCGAGGAGAGGGAGAACAAATGCGGAAACAAAGCCCACTGCATTTAGATATCAAAAAGATAGAGGGGAGCTGTATAATCAGTGTGGAAGAACGTGCGTAGCTCTTAATGAGATTTCTGCCAAAGATTGAATCCTTCAGAAGGCATGAAGCGTCCTATAGTATCAGCGGCGGGCTGAACATGTCGAGAGCTCCACAAACATGCAGTTGGTATTGGCCTTGCTGATGGCTATGACGCTTTGGAATGGACTTCATAGTTTCTTAATAGCTACCAGATGGAAGACAAATGAAACGTCCAGCGATTTAGGTTCAGGTAAGACGTATAATCGGAAGACCCAACCTGAAAGCATGTAATGTATTTACCTCGAATATGGAGAAAGAATGTGGGCCAGATCATGAACAAAAACCGTCCATCTACTCCCAAACCATTAGTGAGGGTCGTAATCGGGTTGTAATCAGCTCTTGTAGAAATAAATGAAAGGGGAGAATTGATGACCATTGAGACAGGTCCACATGTATAAGACACGAACATATCTGGCAAACAGCGTAAGATCCTTAAAAAAGTTTAGTAATATGCTCAAAGTTTTCGACTGCTTGCTTGTTGAATGGTATCCGTAGGTCCAGGATACCGAGAAAGTTTATATAGACTAAGAAAAGTGGCCTCAGGACAACGCTTTTACTGTCTGGTAATAAAAAAACCAGCACGTGCGATTTGGGTCACATCAGCAAGCTCTTATGGAGAATGACAATGTGTGAACTGGGAGTATCCGAAAAACTCCAAATTTTTCACCATTCAACCGAGAAGGGTGCTCTAAAATACTTTTGAATTGATAGTAAGTTGGGGTGGAATGGAGTGACAATAAGATGTCTGTGCAAACGATAACAAGCGCTCCACAGTTGGCCTTTGGCAAGAAGTTACTGACAGGAAGTTACGTGGTTTGAACCCGACTTCTGCCTCTCGACTTCTCCTGTCTAGGCTTGGGCAACCTGGCAGTACCCCAGTTCATGTGCTTACTTCGGGTGACATGGCAGTTAGGCACCGAAAGGGTGTTACAGCTGGACGGTTTTATATTGAAGATATTCAAAAGTGAATACAGTTAGTGGGAAAGAGAACAGGTTTGATACACGTTGTTCCAAATGGGTGAAGATAATGTACCAGAGGAACGTGCTTTGCTCGGATGTAGAGAAGTAATTTGTCTCTGGATAAATCCGAGCTATAAAAAAGTCAAACAGACAAATGGAACTTTGGAGGAGCATTATATTTTAAAAGACAGAAGAAAAGATGAAATGACCCTGTCTAGTTTACCGTCAAGCAGATTTGGTACGAACTGTATGTTGTGCTGGTAAGAACATCACATCTGAAACAAGGAATCTAACGCATTTAGTAGTATAGGTTTTAATTCGACCTTCCATTCTCCGAAGTAAGCTATCTTCTAAGGTTTTCATGCAGAAAACTAACAGATGAACTAAACTTCCTTTCATGCACTACGATGTGTCAGGTGAACTTTGCGCACCGTTATTGTCTCTTCAAGTCTCGTCTGTCTCAACTTCATTCATCTGATAGGTAGGCAAAGCACGTATGTGCTGAATCCACTTTTGCGAGGTTTCAATGTGAAAAACGCAAACAACATTCAACGGAACGATACATTATCAGCCTAAATGCAAAAGTTTGCGGGGTATATTTACCTAGTGAACATGAGGTTCTAAAATGTTACGTCGCGTTCATTTCAACAAGAGGCAGACCAGAATCTAACGAAATCAAAAACGAGTGAAGAAGGAGAGAGATCTTTGGAGGGAAATGCCGAAAGTTTTGGCTGCATCAGTTGGCTCATTACAAAACTCAGACTGGTTCACACAGGTAAGATAATAAAAAAGTTGGTCGTATGAAGAGACTTCGTAGTCATAAATTGAGATTTCGTCAAGTGAACGAAGGCAACTTATATTAAAAGGCCGAGAGACACTGTTCAGTTTTTTTCAGCATAAGTCCACATCCCGGTGATCAGTGGCTCCATATCCTGTCTATGTGCAAGGTGATCACAATGGTGATCAGTAGCTTGTGATCCAACGATAAGAGTTCAAACTACTAGCTAGAATGTTGCTGGTTTAGAACTCCCTACTGGATTTTGGTGAGGTGCTCATTGCTGATGATTCCCAATACTGATAAAAGTGTTTCTTGACATAGATGCAACACACTACTCACAGGTTTGCTGAAAACTCTTGAATAGCCCAACACCGGTTTCACCCTTTTTACGGCTCATCAGGTAGGGGCAGTCCCCGAGTTTCCGTCAACCTTATGTTCTACTTGAACCCAAATTGGGCAGATTTTGATAAATACACTCATTTGCATAACCAGTTGGTTCCCAAGGGAACCTCACCTAGAACCTAGCTGAATCTCTCGTTTGTCGTGCACTTAAATAATTATGAATGTTGACGACGACGTAGCTTTGTGGTCTGGCCTGACATCTGGATTACATTTCCCCGATTGTTATTTACATAACTCGCATGTTTTACGTTCGCGAGTGAAGAAAGCAAGATAAACGTTGATGCATCGCAGCCTATATCTGCTATCAGTTCTAATGAGATAGATAAAGCAGACAAAACGTTTCACGCTTCTCCAAAGAAGTCTCTTCACCGCAGTCACGTCACCTCTAGACCGCTTGTTCTATCTTTGACACAAGATTGTGAAATATTTGAAAAAGCCACCTACGACAAGCACTTGCCCCAAGATCCCAAAGGGTATTGATTGGTTTCAGAAACTGCCTCAGGAGATTACCTGATAAACATGAAAAACAATAAAGCCACTGTAACAAAGAACAGATTCCAAATCATCTGCGAGAATCTCATGGAGAGGATCTTCTCATCACTAACTTTACACTGCGACACACCCTCCTGGTTCTTGTCAGTACTTTTTGCGAGAGTATCTCTCAATTTCCGTTACAAAAACAACTGCGGGAAGTCAATAAGCATGGGTAGGATTGATCAATTTTATGGGCCCATTTTGGGATAAGCGCATTGGACACGTTTACGCGACTTTATTAAAATCTTTATAGGTCTGCTTATAGTAAAGTAGTTTGAAAGTGAAAAAGGAAGAAATATTTATCAGCCATCATTCCCGAGCGCCGTCCATCTAGTACAGGATAATCTTACTCAGAAATGTGCAGAAAAGAACGCTTTGGTTCTAATTCTGGTCCATTTTGTAAGATACTTGGACGATTAAAAGTCACCTGAGGATAAAGTTGCTGATTTATTCTAGCCCGGACGCTAAAATTACGCTGCAACCAAATCGATATGCAAATGAGTGTATTTGTCGAAGTCTGTTCAATATGGGTTCAAGTACAACACAAGGGCGAACCCGGTCATGAGCTGTCGAAGAGATTTCAGCCACCTTGTGAGTAGTTTCCTATATGAAAATATACTGCGATATCTCGAATATCGTACCAACTGAAGCACGAGGTGGCCTTTATGCAGCACGCTTAGTTGTTTAAGAATATCACAAACGAGAAATTTAGCTGAGTTCCGAGTGTTTCTAGATCTTTCAGCATAGATTGTCTTTGCTTACAGGGCGAGATCTCAGCTAAACATTAGAATTAGCAAATTATATTCCAAGTTATATTTTCTGTATCCATATCAAGCACTTGTTGTCACCACTACCACTTTTATTAGATATGAAAGAAAGCTTTTATTTCGGCTTATGTTTCATATTAACCCCATTGTACTTCGAAGTATAATAAGGATTCATGGGCCCGGGTTGAGGATTCACCTGTTGGGATAAACGCAAGGTTACAAAGTACATTGACTTCGAATAGTGGTTACACCCTAATTCAACCAAATGTCTGGTTTGTCCGTTCAAGGAAGGATGAAGCCGGAGTTGGATTCTCCGGAGTTTTCACCAACCGACAGAATACTGTCACGTGAAGGTGCTGGCCCTGGTGTTGCTGGTGCTGATGATAATAAAACTGACCATCCATGTTGCACAGTGGGATTTGAAATCATAAATCGCAACATCAAAAGCGGCAGAAAGCTGAAAAAGCATCTGTCTGTCTATGTACCGAAATTCGAACACAAATGCAAGTTCACTATTTCTGTAAAAATCACGCTCTGTGCCCTAATCCAGGAAGTAATCCTCCACAAAATGATGAGGTATTATTTTCACAATGGCGTTTTTTGTCACCCATTATTGAGGGCATCACTCCGATTTCAAATTTTTGCCAACTTCTACAAACCTATAGAAGATTCTTCTTCACCTAGCGCCTTTTCCTCGGGTAGCTAACTATATATGAGTTTATTAACCCCATCCAGAGCTTATAAGGTTGCACTTCGTATTTTGTAATGGGCCACTCATTCCTTATATAGAGCATTTCAACACTGGCTCAGTGAATCACAGAGTGGTATGAAACACGTGGAATTGTAAGGTTAGTGCATAACCACTGCTACAAACCAGAGACATTCTGAGTACTCGCTTTCACTAGAACTGTTCAGTACGGTTTGAAATGCTCCAGTCTGCCGACATGACTGGTTCTGGTTCTGGAAGCAGGTCCAAAAGTCTCCTGCGATTATGAATGACTACACAGAGAGAAAATGTTCAGTTTGGGGTTGCATGGATTCCTACTGAAAGCTCATTTGAATAAGCGATTCAAGGGACTAGATTCACAGTCGATAGACGCCAAAATGCCCTTCTCATTTTTGAGGACTAATAGCATACGGGAACACGGGACCAAAGGAATCTGCCATATCTTGTCAGCTTCACACACTCTTTCTGCAAGACGTTTTGTACTTGGCTTTCGTACGCCCTAGTGACTACTGCACATCAGTGGAAGGAATTACACAATTCAGTGTAGGATCTTTTGCTGACCACGAACTAGGCATCTACAAGCTATTTGAAAAGAAAGTAAAAACCTCAGTTGCACAGAGCATTTGAAAAGTGAACATTCCCGAGTGTCGTCTTCAATTTACCTGGACGTACTTTGAGTATTAAACAACAATAAACAAGCACTGCAAATCGGTTTCATAATTCCCGTACCGACCATCCATCACATGCGGAGACGGCGCTATACCACCTTACCAGGCATTACTCACATGATTCATCAGTTAAGGAGTATTCTCATGGGACTGCTCCTTACCAGATGAAGTAATCATTGAAAATGCTGTTTTTTATTGTCACCAGCCAAAATTCTCAGTGTGGATGGGTAGTTTGGTTTATTGCGTTGTGATCTTCGAGCGAGAATACTCCACGCTTAGATTCTACGGTTGTGATTTCCACATATTTGCAGATGTCGAATTTGTGGAGTCAAGTATGTGAAAACCAACTAAAGGACATGAACGGTCCGAGTACCGTTTTATTTTTATCTAACAGTATTTGAGTGGAGAATCCACAATATGTGCGTGAATTCCACAAATTTCACAGTTTGGTATCTACATTTTCGATCATGGCAGGCAAGTACCTCTCGGTTGGTCTGGAAGGAACAGTTTGAAAGCAATAAAAACATAGCTCTATGGTTGTTCGTTAGGTATAAGAAAATTATTTCCGAATTTGACTAACCAAATTAGATGGGTAAAATTTGACCAGGACAGAAGACTGTGGGTTAACGGGACAAATACTCACAATAGCACAACAAGTATATTATTGACTAAAGTCAAACAGCATCATCAGTAGAATTCACTATTTCTCCACAAACCAGCGGGCACTGTTTCACTGTGCACCATTCTCGTAGAGCGTACCGTCGTTACGTCATAGGGAAGTTTATCCCATGATTTCCTTTTGCCGAACTAACGAGCACTTGATTTACACGGTAGGGCTTGGGATATTCTGGTTTCTATCAACTCAAGGGAATGGTTTGATGATTTGGGAATAAAACCAAACTATAATGACCTAAACTAACTACTGCCATAGGCAACTTGTTGATAACAGCCATAAGTAGGGCGTTCAAACGAACTCGCTTGTGGACATTCACTGCCCTGTAATGAAACAAAAGTTTAGATAGTATTCATTGTTAAGTTCGTTCATGAACTGCCAGTCATCCAATAAATCCTCTCAATCAGTTATTCCACTCTTTTTGGATTGACGTGCAAGGGCTTCAGGAAAACGAGGGTCTTGACCTAGTTAAAAGTGTTGCTGAAATACACATCTGAGCAGCAGTTAAAAATACCCAGAACAATATTACACATACGGCGTTTTTTAATGCTACACAGAACACTTGGCCACTGCTCGGTCTACCTTTCGGAATATGTTTAAACCAAAAGCGGGGTCATGACTGTGAATTTGAGCGGATTGGTAGGTTTGCCATGGATAGCGACGAATCAGTTTGAATATTCGTTTGTTTACTGGGAGGAATTCGGTGGCTTTTATTGTCTGCTGTACAGGTGTAAATTAGTTTTCATCAAACCCCAACTTGCGTACAATGCTCGCAGAATATTACACAAATAACGTTACCTGGCTTCATCAAAATTTCTTGTTTCTTGATCAGGTGGCTGTTAGTCTGATCGCTAAGCCTGGCAGTTGACTTGCAAACGTTCCGTCACCATACTACGAGACATCATCACTGAGCAGTGATGATGTAGCGTTCGCAAGTCAAATGTCAAGCTCGCCGGACAGATAAACAGCTCTCTGATCAAGAAAAAAAAACTCATTCCGGCTTTCAATATTTCGAGACATTACCGACCACAGTTTTTTGTTAGGCAAACAGCAACAAGGGTATCGTGACCAGAGCCCACTTCAAACTGCCACAACACCTTTGCAATACCTACTGTTTACATATCTGTTGTCATTTTATTAGAGGATGGCAGCGTCCTTGATAGCCTTGGTGCTTTAGAAATGCTTGTGCCTGTCAATGGATTGTAGTTTTGCAATGAGTTGACTCTGGTTTCATACTGCTTTATTGTTTGTCCCACAAAAACCCAGCTATCGACTGGGAGAAAAACACTGACAATCTAGGAGTCACTAAACTCCTCCCCTTAGTTTCCTTTCATTGTGTATGACTGAAAGGATCGGCTGAACATTTCAAAACAGATTGCTAACTCATCATCTACTGTTGTTGGTTTTATCTAACAGAGAGAGCCACTGTGGTTCCAAGGTCAAACAACACTGCTATAAATACCCACCAAGGCGTAAATCGGTGGATCGCATTCATTTGCTAGCTACTTTAGTTCGACCGGAAGACTCCACTCAATCCAAGCTGAATCTCTAGTTTACGACGTCCTTCCTCAACTGCAAGTGTTGCGAAGGCTGCCTAACTTCTTATTTGGTACGGAATTTGATATATTGCAGTATATTTGCTTGATGGAACACATTACTCATAAGGTCGCTGAAAATCTCTCGGCTGCCAATGATCGGTTTGGCCCTTCATAGAGTTTCTCAGCCTCATCTCCGATTTTCTGCCAACCTTACGTTTTGCTTGAACACCAGGAACAGCTAAAGTGGTCGTTTGCTGTCAACAAGTAGTATTTTATCCCATACATTCGGTACTTTCTGCACGATGTCTTTAGCTTAGGTGGTAAGTTATGTCGCCGTCGGAATACCCATAGTTGACAGAATTATTACTGGCATTCTCCGTACGGTCTTTTGCGTGTAGGCCGGAGCAGATAAAGATGAAATTTTGTAAATATGTTAAACCCATCTCAGAATGAATAGTTACGAAGTATTTCTGACCACATTTATACGATTTTAAGGATAGTGGTAGCGAAATTCGGTCCTCTGTTCAAGACGAACGTTTAGTCATCCTGATATTAAGTTGCAACCACCAAATCAGCTGACCATCTTAAATTTCAAAGATTTGAAAACCCTAATTATTTTGATTTCAGCATTTTACTTTAAGTCATCTCGTGCTATGCTATGCTTAAATTATCTCCGATGTCAGACCACGCATGCAGAAGGACATTATCTTCCAGCAAGGTGAGATGGATTTGCCGAAAAAACCTGAAATGGCTAACTTCGCGGCAAAGATTTTTGAGCGATGGAAGCAGCAATGGAAGGTCTTGGTCTCGTTCGTCCGGCTGACCGACATTTCAGACCGACTACTTTCAAGTAGAAGCTAATAATAAAATTTGACGTATGGATTAGTATTTTATAAAATGAACTGGATGTTTCGTAAAATTCAAGTTGAACACGATAACTTGGGATGACGGTTCACAATAATAAACAGTGTTAGCAAGATTCATGTCACTTTCCATTATCCGTGGTCTCAACTAAGGTGATTCTACTCTCGGAAACTCTCCAAAGGAACTCGTCTACATGGGAAATTTAAAGAACTTTACTGAGAGTTCTGATTTGCTTTCATCCAGACTGGCCTGGAGTACTTACACTCCATTGGGTTCCAGTTTAATCTAATGCAACTGTGTTCACTTGAGATCAATGCCTATAATTTCAACCACGTTGGAGGTTCACCCAGTCGGAAGGTAATGTGAAAATACGGTGTGTGCGCTGCACTCTCGGGTGTCTTTAGTGGTTAGCATGTTCTCCGGAAATTGCAATTCAAAAATTGTTTCATACGCTGGACTTCCGAACTGCATGAAGTTGTGACTCCGAACTATAAATAGTCTAATATTTTCAACAAGACGCACGCAATAACGGGAAGCTTTTTCTTAAAAGTACGACTTGACTATTGCAATGTGAACTTTTTGTTGTAAATATTCAACTATTGGTAGTATAATTCTGATCCCCCTTGATAATCAGAGCATTGTGCAAATGCACTTTCTAGTTACCAGTATGAATATAACAAATACATAGTGATATAAACTTTAGAAAGATTTTTGCTGCACCCGCCCAAAATGATACACGATGCAATCGGATTCATCAACCAGATCTTGTGATCTAAACTAATATCGACTGTCGGCTCGTCGTACACCCCTTAGAGCCCTGCAAACAAGTGCGTGCATTCCAATAAAATCAGCTGACTGCCCTCGTGTGTATTACAAGATCATTGAGCAAGATAGTGAATTAAAGGATCTCTTCCACCGCGTTTGCAAGTTCTACTTTCGAGGAAGTTCCGAGCATACCACTCCACTTTGTCAGCTCAAAAAAGAATATATAGAATATGTTTTGAAAGATGGACAACATGTAAACCGTTGGAGGCACAGAATTTTGAAACTTTGTAAGGGGCTGTGGTACATTCTATAACACTTCAATTCTGTATCACTTTTGGTTTGTCAGTAGCGAATAATACTTGGATAGACCAGGGTCACGCTTTTCAGGCTAACCACCTAGTGCACGCGACCCAACATGTGATTTGTCCGGAATGTGGAACGAGAACTGCGCAACTCCTCCTTGGCTGTTGTTGTTCGAGTTTCCCAGAGAAACATCCGCGAAGAGATCTTCAGGTGCTGTTTCACTGCAGGACAACTTAATTAGCAAAACAACTTCGTAAATCGACACTCTCTTACGGATAAGTTTGAAAACAAACGCAACTTCAAAGGGGTAACCGCTGAATAGTGATCGAAATGAAAATAGCAGGACATGGTACAGCACAACTTTGGCTCTTTTCAAAACAAAGTGCATGGGATAACTCACACGACATCGTTTTGAAAAGCAGAGGTTGTTGAAATCCCCGCTTATGCTTAAAAGCAAAAACTCATGGACTAGGTTTCCCTTATCGCTCAAGTTTCGGATTGGTTCTCTTGTGTGCCCACCGTTCACTTCACCTGCAGCGCACGAGCCGCTACAACATAAATAGGACGTGATTAAACCTGTGCGCCCAGCCAGCTGATTCGCCTATTTTTACGGATGAAAACGACAGGTGGTCTTTTTCCACACGGTAAATGATGGGCTTATGATAGCTGAGCATTACTTAACATTGCCTAGGCCTACTTCAAATTACGTGTCCCAACAAACACAACCCAAATGAGTATATGAATTTGTGGAGATATTCTGTGATTACTATGAGAGTCTGCTGATTCTGCGTGATTGAAAAGACATAATTTTGGCCCCTGCGGTTATCATCAACGGAATACGACAAGCTCATACACAAATTTAGCTCAACAAAATAAATGTTTAAAACACTCCGAGAAGTTACCAGTTTAGTACTAAAAAGAATACAAATCAAATGCTCATCAGACATTAGTTCCCACTTGATAAGCTACCCGTAAACATGCAGTACTCATCGTTCATATGATTTTGTCAGTAAGAAAACCCCCAGTTGGCAAAGGAATCATCCAGAACGCAATAAAAAACGTTTTGCAACAGACACAATCCCTAACATGAGATACCTTTCTATTATACCCCAACGAATCTCCATTCCCTTTTTTCGGTAAGCCTGCTTAGAATAGATCAAGTAAGACTACCGGAAAACAAGCGAGGTAAATCAAAACTAGACCCATGCTGGAAGAGATGGTCGGCAAATCGGTGCACCAGAATCGACTAGGAAATCCCGCTGTGGCTGTATTGCTATCGCTTTAAATCCGATTACTACAGCAGATGATACACGTGCCTGCTTGGTTCCCCGGTTAGCAAGCACAGTTAAGCCGCTTTACTTCTCACGGACAGATGGGTAGATAGGCCAATTTTGACACTGTCCTCTTATGTGTTAGGTAGAGAATGGGCTTGTGACTTTGTTTCGGAAACGGGTAGAGCTGTCAAAATCCACTTGACCGAATTCTTATCCACAAAAGTGATAACTAGATCCATTCGCTTCAGTGGAACTGACAGAAGATGTCTGCTGAGATATGTTGACACGTTTTTACTCTCTTCACTTGCGGAGGTAAAACGTGCAAGTTGTATAACTGATGAGAAGACACAATATTTAACGGACACCGATCCGCTGATATTCGCAAGCCACGTGACCAATGTCAAGGTGAACAAATTGTTTGCTTCAATTGTTTTTGTGGGCGGTTGTGAATTCGATCAGCAGAGCTTCGTTTATCGCCAAAACTCTGGAGTTTCTGTTGCACAGCAAAATTCGATAAGAGCCAGTTTGGTAAATCTGACGCCAGTATTTACCATATACGTAACACGACGCAGCCTCGTGGTCTGACTCGACGACATCTGGATTAGATTTTTGCCATCCTTTAGTTACATAACTCGTATGCTTTACGTCCGCCAGTGAAGGAAGCAAGATAAACGTTAACGTATCGCAGCGTATATCTTCTATCACTTCTAATGAGATGGATAAAGGGGACAAAACCTTTCATGTTTCTCCAAAGAAGACTCTCACCACGGTCAGGCAAAAAATATTGACCGCTTGTTACATCTTCGATACAAGACTGTGAACATTTGAAAGTGCCACCCCTAAAAACAGTGGTCCCAAGATGCAATGAAACAAATTATCACAAAATTTACCGATCGGTTTCAGGAGCTGCCTTAGAGGATTACCTGATAAACATAAAAAAGACATGAAAACGGACACCGTGACAAAGAACAGATTCCAAAGCATCTGTAAGAATCTCATGGAAAGGATCATCTCATCACTAACTTTACACTGCAACGCACTCTGTCTTGGTTCTCGCCAGTACATTTTGCGAGAGTATCCCTCAATTTCCGTTACAAAACCAACTGCAGGAAATCAATAAGCATGGGTAGAATTGGCCGATTTTATGGGCTTGTATTAGGGTAAGCATTTACGCGGCTTCATTAAAAAAATTGGTAGGTCTGCTTATAATAGGGTAGTTTGAAAGTGAAAAAGGAAGAAATACTCATCAGCCATCATTTCTGGGAACCGTCTAGCTGGAGTGTGATAATCCTACTCAAAAAAATATGCGTAAAAGAACGCTTTGGTTCTAATTTAGGTCCGTTTTATAAGATATCTAGATGATTAAATGTCAATTGGAGACAAATTTGTCCATTTGTTCTAGCCCGGACGCTAAAATTACGCTGTAACCAAATTGATATGGGTGTATTTGTCGAAGTCTGTTCAATATGGGTTCAAGTAGAACATAAGATTAACAGAAACTCGGGGGTTGCGCCTATCTGATGAGCCCTAGGAAGGGTGAAACCGGTCGTGAGCTGTCGAGAAGATTTCAGCAAACTTCTGAGTATTTTCTTTTGTGAAAATGTACTGCTATATCTCGAATATCGTACCAAATGAAACATGAGACGCCCTTTGTGCAGCACATTCAGTTGCAGAATATCCTAAGCGATAGTTTCATTTGAGTCTCTCTTGAAAACCAAATTGATATCTAAATGAGTATATTTCTCGACGATGTACCATAAGCTGCTTGGCTGCTCTCAGTTGGACGAGCCGATAAAAAATAAGGAAATCTGTTTTATCAAGTACGTTATCTGGATTTGCATTCACCGTTAATCAACGAGCAAAATATTCTTAATCCTGTTTACTCTTCAATGATGAAGACTCAAGAGCCACAAGGTATCTCTTATTGAACACTGAAATGGGGTACCGAAGTTCATCCGTCAGGCGAACAATATCGAAGTCGGAAACGGCTGGTTCATCAAGGTGGGCTTTATTTTACTTTCCTGGCTGTTCAGCCGTTATTTGTCCTTCAGATTCGTGACAAGTTTGGTGTTGCGAGGAATGAAACTTGTCAAGTTGGAATTTCCAGCACGTTTCTGAATTTTTAGAGCAGTTAAACACCTCACAAATTGCAACTTTGAAAGGACTTTCGGTACAGCAAAAGCAATTTTGATTCCAGGTGAGAGCATTCCTCAGTGTTTCAAGATACACCTTATCTACGTCGACCTCTTCCGTCCAAAACTGATAAGGTCTCCAACAGATCGAACAAGATTTCGGATACTCTGGTTGATAGCTTGTTGGAAACGTGGTGGAATCAAGAAGGAACCCACCTTTTCGTTCATCCTGAAGGCTTCGTGGAAACGGATCGCCAGGTTTCAGTCTCTTGAAATTTCCTCTGGGACAATATTAGGGGTACTTTCGATAGTTTTCACCTTTCACCATTCTACACGCGTCCAACTCACATTGACTGACTTTCGAAGACTAAGGTTATTGTAGACTTAAGAACAAAGATCCCCAGTTACAGTGGGTATACGGAGCTGAACGAAAGTTATGCGGGACATGAAGTGGCTTGAGCATGTTTTTCATGCCCACTGACCTCACGTGAAATTCGACATGAACAGTTAGACACTTTTTTTTGCCTTTCCAAGCGTAACCAAGGCAACGCCCTATGTTTAGTTCTTAAGTTGTAGGTTCGAAATATCCACTTAATCAAAGCTTACTCAGCTTAGTAGATAACCTTCAGTCAACCAAGGACGAAATCAAATAATCGATACGATGTGGACCGATAAAGCCATGAACATACGTACGAGGGCGTGAACAATGTTGGACGTGCACCAGTAGCAATATTTCGTCTACGATAAACTCTACGCTCCCTCCGCATGCATGTTACAACATGGAACTTTCGTTGTGGAGGTTTAATAATGATATTCCCTTTCAACTAATCAGTTAATTAATTAACTAATGAAGCAAGCAAGCATCTAAGTGAACTCAACTTACGAGATATCCCATGTCGCCACCCCGTCATCTAGAAGTACACACTTAGTGGATTCGACTCTGACTACTCCTCAGTCGAAGTGTAGTCAACCAACTCGAACGTAAGCGTTGAAATCACACGTTTAAGAATCACACGGATATATGCACCAGCAAACAGACTGCGTCGATTAAACGAATCCTTCTGCTTCATGTGCCGTTTAAACTCTGTCATGCACTAGCTAGGACAACACAATATCCGTGTAAAGTCGAGGTTATACCTGAGGGTTTATTAAAACAAGGCGTGTCACTGTCTTCTGCTCAGCTGCTCATCACCTTCCCATGTTCTGAGTGAAAAACAAACGTACACAGAGATGAAACAAAACGGGTCGAGAACCTCACTGTGCGCGGTAACCGAGTTCATGTCACTGCTAACAAATTGACAAAGACAGTGGCAGGAAACTAGGGTACAAATGTGCAATCGAAGATAGTCCATGAATATGCTATCCGTACGCTGTAAAGCACTTGGCATCAAGCATAACACAAGGCAGCTTTAAATCACCAGAACAACCTACCTACAAAAATGTCCAGAAGTCTACCCCTTAGAGCTTCACAGTGCATTTGATGAAAGTGATCACTTGACAAGCTTACTACGTAACAAAGTGGTGTCCTCGTTACACGGTAGCGGTTCATTTGCCACTACCCTCTGGGATTCAAACAGAGTATAGACGGTCGTATCGTCATCCCTTACACTGGTCCAATGTGGAAAGGATGTTATGAACGACGATTTCTGTGGATCGCCACCGGAAATTTACATCTCCTCCATGTTGAGCCACAATGTTTATATATTCATTTATAGGCGAACTTGTCATACAATGCTCGTCTTAGACTAACTTCCTTCCTAAGCATTTGACGGCCAATGCCTGTAATCATCCAACCATAGCGATGAGCAAATGTTTTAGATGTTTCCGGCTGTCAAAGTGGACCATTCACTGGTTAATACCAGAAAAAAAGCAGGATTTACTGTCTTTTGTACAAACAAGCATGTACTTGTTGAACACCAGTTTTGTCCTCAAAGTTCTGATGTGTCACATTACAGTTGTGTAAAGGATTAAGTCCAGCTAATAGAGTTGGAACGAACGTGATCAACAAACGGTATTCTGGCCGGATTAGTTCAGCACATTTAATTGAAGGATATCTAATTCTTACACCTACTGTCAGCACAAACGGACGTTCTGGTGCACCTAAAGGACACATGAAGGTAACCAAACGGAAAGAACAGGTACCAGAAAAGTGTGAGATTGGTAGTCACGAGTGTCGAATGGACTGAGACCTTCGTCTGGTGATGCAGACATTCAAGCAAGGTTGCCGAACGGTCAACTGCTCAAACTTCTAGGCGGAAAATCGCAGTTTGGAAGAATGAAGCAGCTGTACAATGCTTCCTTGCATTTCAGCACTAATTAGCTTCAGTTACTGGAAGAGATCTCTACTGAAAATTCTCAGATCATTTCACAGTGTCAGCAAGATTGAAATTATCCCGCAGGAGGCAAAAAACAGTTTTCCAAAGCTATTCTCAAAGATCACTATCATTTGATGTTTTAGTATGCATTTCGGCAGTCGTTCAATCATGACGCCCTTTTGGTACACAGCTGCTACCCGAAAGAAGCACGAAGGCTGAGCTACTGCCATGTTGCCCAAGCCTAGAGAGGAGCAGTCGAGATGCAGATGATGGGTTCGAACCACGGACTTTGCGGTCAGTAAAATCGCGCCTTAAACATTCAGCAACCTCGCGCAGCTCTACTGTAGCGCAGGGGCATTGGCGCATAGTCTATTGCTTTATCCGTTAACTATGTTACTGATACGACAATTATTACTAAAGCATGTTGTTGTATGGCCTTGGCAAAACCAGTCCTGATAATATAAGTAGGCGAGGAGAGAAGATGTACAACAGTACAAACATCGAATCATCGAACAGGATCAACTTACATACTACGGATCCATTGGTCATTCGAAAGTGCAATAAACTTGTCAATGAATGGTTGAAATTTTGGGTTCATTAGAGGGAGTTGCAGCGGCGGCGGTTCGGTGGACTGACAAGCGTACTGAAAATTGCACACCATTGACTGCACGTAACTAAGTAGGCCCATGCTAGGCATACTAATGGTTTGTGAGTAACATGTCGGCCGCGGTTTGTCTGGCTCTTGTGATCGGATTATTAGCAGGATGACAGGAATCGAAACGGGCACAAGCAACTCCGCAACAAGAAAGTAGGGTCTGCGGCGTCGAAGCACAAAATTTTTCCACATCAAAGCACGATAGTGTCTTGCGAAAACGGACATTCTGCTGCTCCGTTTGATATTGTTGGTGGGGTTGGATGTTGAGGGTGATGACAAGATAGGGGGTCTTTCAGGTTTCATCTTGTTTTATTGCTAGCTAACCAATGGCTGGCACTAGGCTAATGGCTGAAACACAGACAGATAGGTGAAGGGTTTTGGGACTGTATCAAGCCAGCGATAATTAACCAAAAGAAGTCTCCTCTCAACAGATTGTGGTCATGAAAGTTATAGTCAAAAGTGTCGGTGCTATGAAAAATTATATTCTAAAAAAATGGGAAGCACAAGACTTACCTGAGAAACTGACTAACCTCATCCAGTCCTTCGGTACCTGCTTCGCACCCACAAAGAGTAAAGTTATGGTGAAGGACGTACACTCCTTTAACGTACCTATGGTAATTCAGAGAGCGACAACGGAGGTTGTGGAACGCCATACGCATTTCGGAAGTTGCGTCAGCTCGGACGGCAGTGTAACAGCCTGAGTAAACACACAAATCTCAAAGGCCAGAAGGGCCTTTTCCAATTTGCGCTAATTGTGGCATCGAAAAGGCATATCAGTGGGTCTCAAAGGACGCGGGTAGTAGACTACAATACGAGCTGCATTGTTGTACTTTTGGGAGACTTGGTCAATTCAGGCAGAGGATCTGAGGCATATTGAGTCCTTCAACCACGGATGCCCCAGTAGTATAGCTGGAATCAGCTGGAACCAGCAAATTCCCAGTGGAGTGATCAGGAGATGGGCTCTTTGTAAAACAGAAGACGTTCCCCTCAAGGAAAGCAACCATGACTACAAGCTGAGTTGAATGGGCCATGCGTTACGTATGTCTGATTACCGCTTTTCGAGATGAACACGCCGTTTTCCGTGCCTAATTTGCAATGGTGGAAACCTAGAGGTAGACAGAACTTGACATGACAGGAGGGAACGAAGGATGTTACGAAATGTTTGGGCGCTGTTTATACTGTTTGCATTCCAGGATGGGATCCACGTGACCCTGTTCTCTGACATACTGAACAATATGGCGTCTAACCGATATCACTGGCGTTCATGCTGTCAGCCTCAGTCCAGATTTTCTGATAAAGTGTTGGATGTGTAGACACCTTAGGTGTTTGATGCCCTAACTCCCTCACCCCGCATCATTTAGTTTTCTCTCGATTATAGGGCTTTGCTGAGATAAACTGACATAATTACAGAGTACTGAAGCGACAGTGTTCTCATCTGGTATTCCTGTCAACGGTGATGATGATGATGTCCTTACATTTGTTTTCACTCCGGTGTGACAACCAGACACTGACGTTATACGGACTACAAATTGCAATGCTTGACAAGTTCCACTCATGAAGAATGCAGGGTCCTTCGGACTTGTTGGCAGATTAAACCGCAAACACAAACCAGCTTCTTCATACACAATGAACTAGGCAGATAGAACGGATGACTGACGCAACCAATACAACATCAGTTGAAGAGTAGAGCTCACAATCGCACTGTTGCTACAGCCCCCAAGCAGGTTTCAGGAAACTGTAAACTTGGTTTCAAACCTTTGAAAAATATGATGCCCGACTGAGCTATCTGGATAGCTATTATCTGCACAAGCTTGGTTGACTTTGAAGCAAAATTATTTAAATGCTGGGGCATACAGTGGTCATTCGGAACGGCGGTACTATGTTCACTGCAGCCATATTTACATGGAACTGTGCAACTTATGGATGCACATTGGGCCCACCGGGCTACCAGCATACCCATGCAAAGCACCACGGAAGCTTTCACTTCCCATCGACATCTGCTCGATGCTGCTATGATACCGCGATGTGATAATGCCAGTAGACATCTGGCCGCTAGTTTAGCGGACTTTTTTCGCCTAAGTGATGTGCTAATGAGCGTCGACCTCGATGAAAGCTTTGTTCTGGTAAGTTGAGAGTTTGAACTGGCGAATGGAGAAAACGCCTTTACATGAACGAACTACTGCGAGTGCTCACCAATGTATTATCTTACTTAGATCATATGGCTGCTCTTGATCTCCACTCTTATTCCCTTGGACTTAAATTTGCATTGGCATCCTGAATTTTGGCATAATATTCGGACCTACGGAAGCCGTCTGTGGTTTACCCACGGTGGGCAGATCAAATACTGTGGTCAGCAGATCGGCTAACTTTTCCAAACTGATGATCCCCAATTAAATCCAGCAGTGCGACGGGTTGAATTACGAAGCCAAATAAGTAAACTGTTTGAACTCCACGACATCATTCCTGTCTATAAGTAGTTCAGCTTTAACGACCTTTCGGTTCACTGTTCCCTTGCCACCCGAAGAAAGCACGAGGGCTGAGCTACTGCCAGGTTGCCCAAACCTAGACAGGAGCAGTCGAGATGCCGGGGTTGGTTTTTGACCTCGGACCATAACCGCTGAGCCCTCTTGAGCTCTCGAGAGTATGGGCACCTACGAATGGTTGATCATCTGCGATTAAGTCTATACGGAAAATCAGTAGCGTGATCAACGTGGAAGCACAGTTTGAACTGTAGGTTTTGTGTAGAAAAGCCTACTCCAGCAACCCCCTTATCCGACTGTATGCGTGCTAAAATCACGACTCCGATAAAGAATAGTGTTTCATCCTATTTGAAGGAATGGAATTCAATGTTGGATTGTGTCACATCACCTTTGAAACATTTAGGCATGTCAACTATGTGAATTAACTCCTAAACTCACCGATGGTTTCTTTCGTTTTTACCACTATACTTTGGGTTTTTAGAACCGTATAACACATTTAAATAAACCTTTTGCCCTGCTAGGGGATTACCACTCAAGAGATCCGATTAATATGGTTCTAAAAAGCGACTTCTAACCACCAGATTCCTTTAAAAAGGGACTACACAGTGTGAAGAGAACACAACTACGGAGAACCAAATAAGAATAGTATACTGCGGCGGCTAGTAGGTTATGGAGGGGCGAGATGGCTCAGTGGTTAGAGCGCAAATTTACCGACCAGAAAGTCCGTGGTTTGAATCCAACCTCGGCATCTCAACTTCTCCTGTTTGGACAACCTGGCACTATTCTAGCCCTCGTTTCTCCTTCCGTTGGCATGGCAGCTAGGCGCCGAAAGGGTGTTACAGCTGCGCGATTATTTGTTTTTTTTTTATTACGCCCACTGCACTAGCTGAATAAGTGACGCAGATGGCTAAGTAGCGCTAAGCAACACGGTTAAATTAAAAAGCAACAGTGCGTCTGTTGACTCTTGTCCCAGTAGACAGATATTTTTAACCCCTCAACAGCTGCCACCCAATGGATCAACCTGAAACGGCCCTTCCAGAATGATCAGCGATGTAGAATTGTGCATACCTATCCTTGGCGGTGTACCATTTGTTTTGTGGAATTTCTTCAATGTTTAGGGGGGTTTTAGAAACCGATTTTATCGGTTTTGTAAGAGGAGTTTGTCCAACCGAGGCAAAGAATTTACTGAGATGGAAGATCCTTGTACAGGACACACTGCAGAGGGTAAATGTCGTATTTATCCATTGACAAATGCCCCAAAAAGTCCACATGGTTGCACTAGATTGAAGGTCATAACAGAAAACGCCTATTTATGCATCAAATGAAGGAGCACTCGGATGGGTCATTTAGGACAGTATCTTTGGACGTAGCGTGGCGTTAGGCTTCCTAGATAATTGTAGTTTGCTAAGTTTGATATGGTTAGCACTATAAAAATGTTTACCGATTCAGCAAATCCAGGGCATTCAAATATATCGGTTTTTAGCGAAAATAATGTCAGGTTATTCTGGTATTTCCTGGCTGAACTATGTGGAATTGAAATTATTCACACTCGATCAGGTGACCAAACCACAGTCGCTCGTCTATTGAATTTAAAAACGCTCACGTTGTCCTTTGCAGGTTAAAACCAACCGCAAGCCTTAGATGTTGTATTGTTGTTGTGGAGAGTACTGAAACTCCGAGCACACATAGGACCGATTGCAGTACCGGTTTACTCACTGTCGACAACAGTGCCTTGGAGACGTCCAACCGACCTACGTACGCGCATACGTGCGGCGTTCAGAGCTCAGAAAACAGGCCAAAACAGTATCACAGGCAAACGGAACTCATTAGGAAATCTGCACCGAACTGATCCGGATGGCTTGAAAGAGTTTTGGTATTCTGTAGAGAGTGTAAATATACTAGTATGAAGCGTTGTACGAAATTCTGTTTTTGTCCCAGTGTGTGAATTCAACCTGAATTTCGATTTCTGATTCAGCAGAAATGTGGAGATATCCCACTTTTTGCAAGCTCGGCTGAGTTTTCCATATTCTTCAAAATAAAGAATGTGAGCTTCCCGCTTATATGCTAATAAATCACGCATTAAACGAAACTTCAACCAAAAGCCCCATGCAGGTATGTGTAGATACTTCACCATTAACGTTGAAGCCCTCGACTAGAAGAAGTTAGCGTAAAATGCATACTAGTAAACCAGCGAGTAATCAGCAAACACTTAGCTCGAGTTAGCTCAGTGCGAACTTACTAACTGGAAGGCCCATGGTTCGAAACCAGTCCCAGTAACTCGACTGCATGCGGAATTAGTATTTTGAAGCATCATATTGGACGTTGTAGGGAGTTTACTGTTTCTACCAACCGTTTTCTCGTTTACCACATTCGCCACTAAATTACACAAAAGTTTCAACAAGCGAATCCGTGTATGAAAGGTAACATTGTTCCATGGCTAGAAAAAACCTCTGGTATTAACCTACCCGGGTTTGAAAATGGATCTACACCCAAGTTTGTCACGTAATTCATTATCAGACCAAGTACATTCTCTCACTACAAACTGCCAAACGCGCTAAACTCAAAAATCTACTATAAAGGGAGGTTTCTTTAGTCTGACAGAAAAAAAAAACAAAGAAACTTCAGGCCAACATTATGGAATGCATTCAGAAGCAAATACAATCTCTCACCAGAGAAGTCAAGGCAGGTTTGCACAGCGGTTCATGATAACTGTGAGGATGTCACCTCAATTTCCGGGGGGAAACACATAATATGCCCGAAGAGACTGAAGGATTTTTAACTGTTTTTAGTGCTGGTTGACTTCTCGGATGGGACCCACATGAGTCCCCTTTGCCGGGACAGAGACACCAAAAAATATGGCGGTTAAGCGACATCAATGGCGTTCATGCCATCAGTTTCTATCCAGATTACCTGACTGCGTGTTGAAGAATATTTTTGTAGCAGGTGGCACTGGGATCCCTCTCCTTATCACAATGTAATTCTTCTTTACGCTATAAGGATTTGTTCGAACACACTGGCATGTACATTTCGCAATGAATCCTTAGTGTACTTTTGTGATGTTGCTGTCAGTGATGGTGGTGGGGACAGCGCAGGGAAAATTGTACTCTAGGTTGCAGTCTGACGACTCTGGAACACAATTCACTCATTCCCAATAGTTAACTCATCCTAATATCTAACAATGACCCAGTTGACCTAAGTCCGGTACGAACATTTAGGATTCCTCTTTTCGGACTTTGTGTACAGTGTTTAATTGAGTCACTGAGGCATTAAACCAGCTGTCTGTCAACCGATTAAAGGCATCCAAAAAGGGTCTATTTGGAAAGGACTTGCCACAGCTGATATAGATCTATACAAAAAACCAGACACTCCAAACAGTTTAGGAAAGTTTCCTGGGCCCTCATCCCCAAAAACAAATGAAATAGGTGAAGTTGTTTCAGTCTAAACAGATCAATGAGTAGCAACAAGACATACTTCAAAAGTCTTCTCACCTTTTCTCACTGAATAGTTGGATTAAGATCGACACTTTGAAAACTACTCAGTTACAAGCTAGGAGAGGAATTCACCCAAGGGATAACAAAACCGCATTTGCCAAATGTCTTTACATTGCTCATGAGTGAAAATTTCACAGTCTAAGCAATCAGCTTTAAGCAGAGGCAGCTTGGCTTCTAGAGAGAAACATATTATCCGTCTTAAGCGAATGCGTTTAACTGGATGCTGTTAGAAAGTTGGTATCAGCTAAAAGGCAATAATGTTTTACTCTAACAGGGAGTTTGGAAAACACAGTTTCCCTTGGGG
Source organism: Opisthorchis felineus (assembly GCA_004794785.1). NCBI lineage: Eukaryota > Metazoa > Platyhelminthes > Trematoda > Opisthorchiida > Opisthorchiidae > Opisthorchis > Opisthorchis felineus. Next base: position 144,312 of record SJOL01008319.1, on the reverse strand, counting down.
ACAACAGATAGTCAGGTTGGATAAATTTTAAAATCTGTAAACCACTGGAACTGATTAACAGAATGAGGCCAATAAAGTGTCCGTCGACAGTTAGTGATTCGTTACTGGTCGACTCAATACATCGAGACACCAACAGTTAAATAAAAACCTGGGTACTCAGTTTCGACAAACTTTACAGACTCACTATAGATGAGTCTGAAACAGAAAAACGTTTTAGTCCAGCCCGTCTGAGGAAGAGCCGTCACGCCGATCCAGTCCAGCATACACATAATATCACGAACTAAAGCATGCCACTCAGTTTTTCTCGGCTTGTAGCTAGGACCGAATGCCTTATCCATTAGAGCAGTCGATCACACAGGACACTGTCTTACGGGTCTGTCTGTGTAAGATTCAAAGAAATTCATACGAATTGACTTATACACCCATTTACATACCATTTTGGTTTTGACGGAGACTCATCTGGAACCCAGATGATTAAGAATATCATAAACGAGGAATTCAGCTGGTTTCCAGGTGAATCATCCGTCAGAACCTGATGAGCCTCAAGAGGGGCAAAACCGGTTGCCAATGATGTTCTTCTCAAGTTGAAGAAGCATGATGAAAGCGGTTGTTACGCTTATAGTATTATGTTGTTTTAAAAAACATGGATGATGGTAGTATTCCAATAGGCATATATAAAACCCTATGATAACTAGGTATATTTACAAACTTTGCCATCCAAAATTCGACTGTAAACTGAGGTAAGGTTCATTTGGCAACGTGTGGTGCATATAGTTCCAAGGCTTGAAATTATACCACTGGAAAATCGCTGAACAGTCCACCGCCAACTCAATCGAATGCAAGATAAGTGATTCAGATAAACCAAAAGATCGATCTAGACATTTCATTAACGATTTTTGCGTGCGATGTGATGCGATGTGATGGACTTAGTACGTCTAATGGTTGCCGAAAAAACTGATCAAATAAATGCGTCCAAAAAACACTCGCTCACTCCAGTTATCGGTCTATCCCGGATGTAACGAATAGATAGGTTTCGTGCTTATTTTCAGACCTCTTTTACAAATATACTGCCCAAATGAGCCAGTTTGTACCTATTGTTGACCTGCAGATTTGTAAACGATCTACCAGTAATACTGCCCAATGATGATGTCCCCCGAATGGTACCGAAACGTTTTCGAGTCTATTGCCGGGCTCAGCGAGCAGATCAGCAGCCAGCTTTCGAGCTGTTAGTGAAAGAATCCGAGGTATCTGTGCTCCAAAATTCACACTGAAATGCTTGCATTCCAAAATATAAATGAGTAGTGCATTACGAATATACATGTATCGCGATATCTCGGATATCGTAGCAACCGAAACATGAGGCGGCCTGGTGCATTCAGTTGCCTGGAATCATCACAAACGAGAGATTCAGCTGGGTCCCAGGTGAGTCTCTAGCAAAACCAAATTTGTTTGCAAATGAGTGTATTTCGCTAATTCCGTGCAATTTGGTTTCAAGTAGAACATCAGGTTGACGGAAACTC
>SJOL01008319.1:124232-141201 GCA_004794785.1 Opisthorchis felineus | reverse complement strand
TTCATCATCCGACATGTCAAGTTGCACTGATCTTGTTTGGGTCAGTTAACCGTATAATGCAGGAACTATTATTGGGTGATTTCAACTGACTACACACTTACTCGCACAAGCTGTACACGGTGAGTGACAGTTTAGACACTGAAGGAACTCGTTGGTTTATGGGCAAACATTCACCAAAAATCAAGATTGTCCGGCTGTTGAGAACCTACGTTTCTACACTGATGATCCTGTCAACGGCAGTAAGGATATACGCTGTTACAAATTTGATTGAAGAGTTCCAATTGTCCACTTTACCGTAAGGTAACACAAGCCGTTAACTCAGTTGAAAGCTGAAATTCTAAGAAGCTGTAGAATTCCGCTAACTCGATGCCTGTTCCAGGTTTGTGGTGTACCCTCAAGCTATGATAAATCTTAAGATCATGGTTTGTCCAACAAAACAGACAACTTCCCGGAGCTGTTCAAAATTTATTTTCTTCATTTGGTTTACTGCACGAACGACCAAGGCTTAAGCATTCCATGAGATCCCTATTACGGTCATGTTTCCTCTCAACAAAGAACCAAGGAACTGCTCTCCGCAATCAGCTTTCCGCCAAAAATGAAGATGATGATAAAAATGATGTTTCATGCCACCATCCTGCTACAAATGTGAAATCAGGAAGAAATTTTAACCGCAAACTGTCCACAGCCAAACAATTGTAGTGCCCATCAACCCAACGATGACCCGAATCAAACTGCTTGGGCAATTTAATATTTAACTAATCTCCCTTTTCCAATTTAGAATCTCACAATGGTATGTTATGTTAAGTTGTCCTATGATTATCCAAAAGTACGAGGCCGGGAGAAATTTCAACACGTGTTGAAGCCATTTATCATTATCAATTATCAATTATCATCCCAGTATAATCATCAGCACCAGTCTGCTCAAACGCAATGCAAATTTTCTAAATTTATCTATACAGTGTATTACATTGAAGGGCAAGCACAAAAGGCCCGTTGGTACCCTTCAAATCACTTGCAATGTCTTTACCTGCAAACATTTGCTTGGATCGTCTGGGAAAAAACGGACAACACAGACGTCTCTAACTTTCTTTAGCGTGCATGTCCTACGGAATCTCCATCCAAGCCTAAAGGGGATTAATTGGAACCAGTTCCAAAATGTGAACAGCACTGATTTTACCTATACCTCTACTAGTGTCTTCTATTTCCTTAAACCACATCGTGAATATCCACCTGTGTGTTAGCGCTGTTCTGGAGTGGAACAATTTTTTCCTCAGTAAGCCATAGCTCATCATACGCTGCAAATGACAGAGTGACCACAGTTTGTAGCGCAATGTGCACGTCCCAAGTGAACCATTTGCTGTCTCACTGGACATTCGTTTCTTGAGCAACTCGTTGCAAACTTGTGGGTTCCAACTTTGCTTAGTTAAGCTTCTGGGGTATTGTTGTCAAGAAATTCGAGGCTAATAAGATTCCCTATCCGCAAGTGTATATTTTGAAACCGTGCACAAACAGAGACCGATATATATACATTTGTGTAACTCACTGATAGGTGTTGAACAGAACGGTACTCAGACAGATTTCTAAACTGAAGGTACACCATACTGAGGAAGAAATCGGATCATTCAGTGGCTTGAAGATAGGCAGACCTATATACTACAAGCACCGTATGTAGCATTCTTAGATTTTATTGATAGTTGATTTAATTCAGTTGCACGATCTGGGTTGCTGGAATAAGCACATGCAGTCTACTGTCGGGCATTCATCCGTTGTGCCAGTTTTTGCTTAGCATTGTCCAGTGTTTTTCGTAGGATATCTCGTAAAAATAGACAACGTAAGCTGATGAGGAGCTTGTGTTATAATGATTGAAAGTCTAAAATACTTCCTTGTAAATCGAACTGAAAGGCCAAAACGCAGCCCATCTTTCCATTGCGGAAGAAGGACGCGTCTCAGGATGTATGTTATGGAGACGCAAATAGTTTGACCATCCCAGAGTCGAGGTAATTTCTGCGTTTGATCATGCTCTTAGAGAAACTTGTGTTAGTGAGAAAGCATGAGCGACTCGGTTGTATTTTTAAAGGTCCCTGACATTATGAAAAGATGAACAGCCCAGCACTAGCGACTGCTTTGAGCAAACAGAGTACCCTAACTGGGAGGGGGTTGTTGCCATGTGCCATCAGATAGCGGAAATAAATTATGGCCAGGGTCAGCAATTTCGGTATTACTGTCATCTAAGTTGGTGTTTAAATTTTTCCACTTATCCAAGCATTAATCACTTTGAAACGGTAAATCTCTGCTATCTGTCGCACTGCAACATACTGTTGATGGGTCACCACACAAGCGTCGCGATGTAGCACATAAGGAACGCCCTGGCAACACAGAACCGGACTCAAAGCTAGGCGTTGGCCAAAGAAATCATGTGAATATACACGTCAACACTTATTCAGGGGAGATACAACCATGGTCGTATTTGAGAACGAAAACAAAAATGATCTTGTCATGAAGAGAAATACACGGCTAGTCCATTAGGCCTCCGCTGTGACAAGAGGCAGCTACGTCCATATGAGTACTTCAGTCCACATTCACACGACACCAGGATAATTATTACAGTAACTGTAGAACTAACATATGGTGTAGTGAGATAATAGTTCATCACCTCTGTACACCCTACTTTAAAAAGCTTGTTCACTGCCGTTTAAGTTGTTCGAACACTCCTCATCATCATCGTTTCCAACAGTAAGAACAGCGTACTTGCTTTACAGTGGTTACAGCTGCCACGATCTCGTTCACCGATGATTTTGGATAGATAGCTAAGTATATGAGGGGGTAAATAATATAACTGATGCGTCACTACAAGGTTGCAGTGGAATTTTCTTTGGGGTGTCAGGAGAGGAGGCTATGCATTGAAGGCAAAAGCTTGGACGCATGTCCTCTATTAAGCGCACAAACAATCACTGGTAAATTGTTCGCTAACGTTTGTTGATTGATTTGTTTGAGGACTTCACACTACCAACCCAGCTGACCTCATCAATATGTGTTCTTTTTTAGAGGAGCGGAGTGGTCCACCGGCGAGTAGATGTTGAGCAGTGGTGTGGTGGAACGGGGTTATGTGCATATTTTATGATTAGTTGGATGGACGGGAATCCTGGATGGTTTGCTCGTACGCTGATTGGTTAAAGTTTAGATGGCTTTTAGGCTTAACCTCCCCAGTTCGTGCTTTATGCCAACTCTACCCTTTCGTTGATCCCGTCTTCTTGCCTCTCCTTCTGTTACCAGGGTGTTAAGTTTTTCGATTAAGTTGGTGATCCAATCAGTTCCCTTAGAGCCTCTTAGCTTGGTTTAATTTGACATGTCGGTTGACTTGAATACCTTGCTTCCTCCGCATGCTAGAATCTTCACACCTTTTAAGTTAAAAATTTGCCCTTCCTGATCTTTGTCTGTGGGAACCAGTGAAAGTCAGTCACGTCTTTTTATAACAACCGGATGTTTGTTGATTGTGTAGGTGATTTCTTTCCAGCTTGTCTAACTGAATAATTGTTCCACTTTATAGACTACCCACACTACCCATATGGTTGCCGAAAACTGTTCGACAGCCCGCGACCGGTTTTGCCATTCTTTAGGGCTCATCACGTGGGCGCAGTTCCCCAATGTCCCTCAATCTCCTTGTGTTCTATTTGAATCCAAATTGAACAGATTTTGACAAACACTCTCATTTGCACACAAATTTGGCCTCGATAGGAGACCCGACTGAATCCAGCTGCATCGCTACTTTATGATGGTCCGCTCCCAATTCGTGTGCAAATGAATGTAGTTGTCAAAATGTATATTTTGCACTTTCTCTAGTTTTGCTGAGAGGCTCAAATTTGGGTTCATCACTAATTTTGGCGACATCGCCACTCACAGGAACCAAGCCATAAAACAGTGGGATGGTTGATCCGTGGTACATGTTAAAAATCAGATCTTCTCAGGGTCGGTGTGGTCCGAAACAGTTAGCGTTCAATTCTTTTGTCACTTTTTTGTAAACTCTCAAACTGTCGCATCGTTTTTGCTGGCCGGAAAATAAATAATCCATACCGACGTGGAAAATAGACGATAGCCTGAGGAAAACGCTCAGATATATTTCCTCCTAGCATCCATTAGTTTACAGCCTTCGAAAGTAAAGACAATCAGAATCAACAGTTCAAAACGAAGGTGAACTTAACAGCTTAGACCACTAAATGCCTTGCTAAACGCCTAGAGCAAAATCAAATTTTCGTATGCACCAAAAGTTGGAGTGGTGTTCGTGTGTTGTTGCTAATTAAACCTTCCTAGCGTTGCCCAAGGAAAATCCGCTGTGAAAATAGAAAAGTTGCGTGTACCTGAGTCTCTAAGAGATGAACCCTGTAATAAAAACTAGTTGATGGAAACCTCCAGCAGATACCAACGAGGTGTGAATAGCATACATGGATTTTCTTGAGTAAGTGCAACCAGAGCCATGAAAAATTAGTTCCAGACCCTTCCCAGTAAAAGAACTAAGTCATCCCCGGTTAGAAAGTTCCCCTCTCAAATGTCTATTTTGCAGGTGCTGAGTGAATAATACGTAGCCACAGGGCCATAAATTTGCTCTTTAATTGTCATTGAATGTTACGTAGCTCAATTAGCCAATGTTGCGTGAATAGATACAAAAAGCTTTTTGTCAAAGAAGCAGTGCCAGAAAACTGGAATGTTCTGTCTGGTTATATGTCGTGTGCTTGTTCGGCTCAAAAATCCATTTCTGTAGTCTTGTTGCATGGTTTGGTCATCAGGTTGTCCAAGGGCACCGATGACCACTCAGCTAAAACCCACCATGATAAACCAGTAGCCAGTTGGTTGTTTGGATCAATCAGAAACTGGTTAGAATAAGGATCTCGTCTACAATCAAATCACTCGTCAACACAAACCGGTCACTTGACATGTGATTCAAAGAAAACAGCCTGAAATTTCAGCTTAAGGGATCACGTGTCAATCGCTGTATGCACACCCAAGGAAGCCCATGGAAATCGCAAGCAATCAACCAACTGAGCTGTTCTAAATCCTGTCCTCCATGGTTGAATTCATTTACAAACCACGTTGGTTGATCACGTGGGATCTTAAGATTCTGATCGCAACGTAACTAAGTGTAAGTACCTTGTAGGCTAAAAAATATTGGGTGGAAGTTTCAATATTATACATGACGACGATGAACTCTCTGGACAACTTACTGGTCGAATCAGCCTTATTGATTTTCATCAACATCTTCATCAACATTATTTCCTAAGGAAACCTTGACGCGTTGCAATAAGCAATTATTCGCAAATTAACTCGGTGCCAGCGGGTGATTAAGCTGAATTTTAAGTGGGTATTTTATCTATAAATCCTTCAAATGAAAGTGTCACGCAAAGGTCGCATCATGTTTTACTTTACTCGGCAATAGGTAAACCAAATTTCTATGTCCAGCGACATCACAAACAAGATTTCCAACGAAACGTTTAGGCTATCCGTCAACGCCAATTTTTTTTGCAAATAATGGAAACTTTACGAAGGGCGAAGTGTTGTAGCATCGCGTGCAATCTACGAAGCCTCCGACACTTCGTGACACATGGTGGCAAGCTTAAACGCAATTAGTATTCCGGTGAAATTGTTTTCCCATTAATGTATACCTTTGGATGTATGCCTAGTCAGTTGTCCGATTTTGTTTCATTTAGCCACAACGATTACGTCATCAGCTCCATCTGTATGAACAGAGGGGAAAACGCCTAACTAGACTGAAAATCTCATGACAAGGTACCTAAACATTTATTTTAGTTTGTAGACCAGAGGCTAAGTTGAAGGCCGTTTGTGAGCCAACGCCAGTGAATGCTTTTATATTTGGACTCCGATGAATACATTAGGAAGATTAAGCCCATAAATTCCGTTTAGATTACATTTAGCCGGGCTTTATTTACTGGAAAGGAACTGAGGCGAATGATAAACTTGTTGTGGTTCAGGCATCACCCAACGGCCAGCCATGCACGCACAAAATACATCTTATCCTCAGAAGGAAGTTTTCTCCGAATTAGAATTGAGACAGTTCTAGATCGCCAAGAAGACTGATAATTCCATTCACCTGTCTGAGTCACCTATCTGAAAGGTACTCGACATATATCGTGCATATTTCATCAACTGCATGTTGAAACTGTCACATTCGCCAAGTTAGATAAAGATCAAACAAGGGGCACAGCCAAACGGCGCGTGAACACATTGCTCTTGTTTATATACACTGAGGCAAGCTCACTGCGAACTCCGCAGTTTTCCGTACACAAGCTTACCAGTTCTCCGTTTTCTGTTAACCGTTTGACACTGTGGTTATGGAGCATTACTTTGAAGCATTACTTCTGAGCCAGTCCGGTTAACTTTGAAGGTAAGTCGCCTTGCAATCTAAAGGACATCCATTCTGGTTTTGAACTTCGGCTAGTCCTCAGCTGTTGTCAGCATTTTCGAATATTGAGGCAAGTGCCCCAAAGCGCAAGGTTACAGGCTCACATCTGTCCTGCCCACTTTCGACGACGCACAGCAGACGCCGAGTGCATTAAGCTTTTGGTTTCTCAATCTGCTTTGCTTCATTTTAGAGCCATAGTAGTCGGAAAACTAGGTAAATGTGAGTATCAGGACTGAGACTCCAACGCAGTTTTTGCCTAATAGATGTGGACAAACTGTAGGCTTCCGGCTGCAAACCAAAAAAGGCAGCTTTCTTCCACGTGATATGCGCCTTATCATACTGTCTCTTCGCTGGCGGAAGCAGCAGTGTAGCCAAAAACATCAGTGTTCATATCAATGCTCTACTACTAAGAGGTTTATTTTGAAATTTTTAAAGCCTCAGGGTAATAACCAAAATAGTATACCAGCCTTCCGTAAGAATCCTGAATGGCTGATACCTCTCAACACTCAATCACTGAGTTCAGAAAGAAACCGTCGGAACAAAAGCCGCCGACTTTGGTTTGTTAGCGTTCTTTTCAGCGTTTCAAGCCAAGAGTACAGAGGGCCGCGATGAACTCAACCAAGTGGCCAGGGAGTGTCCACAACAACCGAACTCTCCGTAGTCTCTTTCATGTCTGTCCCGTAGTTTTTGACCTTATTAATCAGGTACAGAAGATATCATTCGTCTCTGTAGACAATGTTTTCTTCTGCGCAGCACACGACCAAGCTACTGCAGATACACGTTTTGAATGTCTCTCACGACTGACGTGACTGTTGCACAACCAGGCACCCGTTTTTCAAGCATCTCGTCACAAATTCGTCAACGCCATGCAACATCAGCGACAACTATGAGACATTCTAGGACAAAAACCTGAAGACAGCTGTCTGCAGAAACCAAGTTGGGCGGCAATACAATGATAAATTCCTACTACATCATGGTACAAGCAGCATTTGAGAATAAACGATATGCTCTTTTGGCGCTCTTATGGTCGTGCAACGGTTTGTTCACCTCATAGAATCAATGAGATATAGCTGATGGTTTTACGGTGGCACCGGACGGTTTTTTGGAAAGGTTACTCCCCCTCAATGTATGACCTGGCTGTACTTCAAAGGTTACGCTGGTTAAGCAATGCACTTCGTACGCCAGAGAAGAGCAAGTACATAGTGCCCACTTTGCCCGGCCTTACGTCAGATAGAGATGACTCAGAAGCAATCAGTTTATGAGTGAAACTGCTCCGTTGACGAACGATGAGAAGTGTAATTACAGCAGTATTTGAAAATGCATCCAGCATTTTGAAGCTGTAGCTGCTGTTGTTTCCCCTGACGGGCAGTGCCACTGAAACAGTCCGACTGTGTGATGCACTTCCACTTTAATCCCTACCCCCTCAGGTGTGTTACATGTTCCGACGAAAACAACAGAAGTTTATAGTCCATTATGTAATTTTTTGTTCCATTGAAAACTACCAAATTACCTCCTTGATCCTTCTGTTCAAGGATAAGCAGCTTCATGTTTTTGTGGATGGTTGTAGCTGCTCGCTTGAGAAAAACAAACTGATTATCGTTCACTGAGAACAGTCCAAACACAGATGAAATTGTGCGCAACAAGTACGACACTGGCCACCTATAACAGACGCAAAAGGTCTTTTTGCCAGAAGATACGGTGTTGCGTTCCCTTCGTAGGCCAATGGTTGCACGACGAATATTAATTTCTAAATGGTTTCAGGTTTGTAATTTTTCAACTTTTCGAGTGCTCGAGGTTCTGTCAAATGTTCTGATGAATAGAAGATCGAGATAAGACACCTGTTTGCCTTTGACCATAAAAGAGGATTAATGGATGTACTGCACTATTTGGGAATTTTTAATTTCCTATAAAAGGAAACTTTCTAGACTAGATACTGACTGTCTTTCGCAGATGATGTGCCAGCTGATGTTAGGCACCTTGATAATAAAGCTATTGAAATGATTTGCATTCTTTCGGGACATGCAGGCCATGATAATTCTCTCTTTTGTGGAATGTGGCAAAACGCTGTAGCCTTCAGCATCGCACCATTTCAAAAGCTAAAACTATGTAAAAAGTGGTGAGACTTTTTTTGCTGGGCCGAAGTCTATGGAAAAGGCGATATCCAGGTTTGATCCGACATATATGGCCACACCAATTCTTATTCAGATATGATGGTTTTATTACAAAAGTTCGTATCCAAAAGGTTTTGGGATATAAAACATCCTATGTAGCTGTCTGATAAAGACCAAAGAGATCAGAATCGGTTTCAGATTCCTAGTTTGCGAATTCAACCCGGTTGTAAAATCCACCTATAAACATCCTCATATACCGGGGAAAACGTTTGAACTAGTCATTTGTTCAAACAATGCCCGCCTCTCTGATTTTCTTCCTCAAGGCTTCCAAAAACGTCTTGGTTATTAAGTTTCTTTCCCCCAAAAACTGGAAAACCTTATGGGGATTGGCAACAATACACCATTTTTATTAAGCTTATCGTATACATTTTGGGACATATATCACTGCATTTAATTTGGCCAAGATCATCTTGAAAATAAACTTTTGGTTTCATCGACGCTTATTAGCACAATCTTTTTATGTTAGATTTGCAGTCGGCCTATTTTAACTCTGAAAGTTGATCTTGGCTTTTTGGCTCAACATTTTCTTAACGTTTTAAAGTTTTAAACATTTTTGAAGAAAGTGTCTGGCAATCAAACCGCCCTCTAGGTCTTACTGGACTCTGGGATAGAAAACAACATAATGCATTGTTTACAAGTTGGGTATTTTCTCACGTGTACGCTCTCGGCCCCTCATTTTTATCGGCAATATCCTGTCTAACACTAGGAGTAATAGCTTTCGTCCTGGAAGAAACAAGTTAGTTGTCCACATTGCGGCAGATTTGGTATTTTTGTTTTCGAAAGAAGAGGCGGTTGGTGAACATTTCTGTATCCCATGGTCGATGGTGGTCTTCTGACGTTCTCTCCTTCATTTGAGTTTCATACACTATGGTCTTATAGCTTCCCTTTGGAACCATATCTGACTGACTCTGTTTATCTCAAAATATTTCTCCTATTTTCCAGAAGCTTAGTGGAGTAAGTCTTTGTTGATTTCTTGCAAGATCCAATTTCCAGGTGTCCAAACTGCTTTGCTAACTCTATTAAACCAATAGACTGCTATTATTCTCTTGTTCATAGAACGAGTGAGATTTTTAGCTTATACAAGCACCTCATGGAGGATAGTACCAGCCGCAAAAAGATATTTAAAGTTGGATACTGCCAATAAAAATGCGGCAAGGCTGAAAAAAGGGGATTTTACAACCATGTTCAAAAGAACCTAAATACCAATCAGTACCTGTAACCTAGAGACATATTCCATAACATTCAAATTCAGGTTTAGATGGGTGAGTGGGAAAGACGAAAGGAAGTTAGCGGGCTGCATCCATTGTTTACACTAGACCACACGGTACGTTTTAGTGAATTTGAAGGGGTGCATGACCTCTGTACTCAGCTTGCACATTCATATCAGGAAATTATTTCGCAAATTCTAGTCATAAAGGCGTTCGAAAATAAATTGTGCCAGTATAAAATCGTTTACTTGATACAAATTTACACTACCCGTGAGACAAAAAAGAGTCCAAAAACCTAGGATTCTCGATCTGGTACCTATGCTCTTGCGCAGTCATCTTAGTGAAGCGCAACAAGACCACAAAGGGCTTTAACTCTTCTGGAACTTAATAAAAAAAAGATCATATCTATTCAAGAAATATTGTATATAAGGCAGACAATGTCCAAGTCTGGGTATCATTCCCGTGGCCAATCTTAGTACTCGTTTTGGTGTCAGGATGTTGCATTTGAAGATGGAAGATAAGCCGGCACACCATACCACCTAGAGTCAAACAAACGTAACAGGCGGCTTCTTCAAGATCTCCCATGTTCAAAGTGAGACCAAGCGGTGTAATGCTCATAACATCCTGCAGCCTGTGCATGAAACATGTGCTATTGTCCCAGTTTTGCTGCAAATCTGTGGATCTCATCGAACAAGTCGGTTATTCATAAGATACGACGCACTTCTCGGCATTCTACCAATGAACAGGTGATGCCATACAGTAGGTCTGGTTTCGTGTTCGAAGTCACCGCCAATTTTTTTGTCTATCTGAGGTAATCTGGATAGGTCATCTGTGCTAAGCTGTGTAGGTGTGGCGTCTACTCCTAATTAAATTTTCAAACCATAACCTTCCAGATAGATTGTATACGTATAGTTAAGTTTTACTTCTAACCAAGTGACTGCTGACAGTCGTTTCCAAAGGTCCCGTTCTTCTTAACCCTGTAAGGGCAGTTTGTTAGGAGTAATTCTTCCAGTATACTAGAGATCACGAAAAGTTGCTTTACTGGAGAAAGGTTTTTATGGTATACTCTATCAGAAGCTTTGTAAGGTCTGTAATCTAACTATTAACCTGAAGACCTCACATCAACTGGCCGGGTCTATGTCACGCACATAGCACACAGTAGTAAGAGCAACGCCCGTTTCAAATTGTTTTGTACGATCTGGCCCACGTCAAACATTAGTAGTTTACTAATTTGCTTTTCTGAGCCTTTCGCTGGTAAAAATAAGGACCTGCAAATAACAAGGCTGTCAACATTTGCTCTCGCTTCTCAATTATGTTTCTTCGACAAATTGCACCCATTTCGAATATTCGTATAACTTGAAAAATCAGATGGTGTTCCTGCCACCTGATGAACGATCTACAATCCTTAACTAGCACGCAAACGAGGTTGTTTATCCACCGGAGACAAGCCCTTTGCTGCCGAGATGGCTATTTCCCGCAGAAAGTTACTTTTACTTGACTATAAAGAAGTTGAAGGTTTGTCTGCCCCCTATCACCGTGGGCCATGGAAGGTTCGTGTGGGAAACTCACGAGCAGCTAATTGTTTTTGCCATATTTCGCATTTGAGCGACTACGTTGCCCTCAGAGTTGCATAACAGTAGATGATTTCAAGAGCTCGGTCATTCTTTTTATACTGCAGCAAAAGTCGGGCACGTAATCTGTCTAAAATTCTGGTGCACATTCACTATTCGCGGAACATCATTGGCATGCTACCACACAGTTTATCGAATTGCTCCTTTGGTTGCGTGTGATTCGTGTCCATAAATGAACACAGTGGGTAATCCCAATCATGTTGCTGTTCATCCCCATCATTATTGTCATCATTGGCAGCATGATATCAATGCTCAACATTGATGGTTCGCTGCCGTACAACCCTGACTTATCTGAAATCCTTACTCTGAAGAAAAGAATAAACGTGGGCGGAGAAACAACTTCGTGCAAGATGCCTACACCTCCAGACACTCATTCAATTAATCTGGATAGAAACGGACAACAAGAATGCCATTGATGTCCATCAGCAGCCATATCTTACAGCATCCCCAACCAGGTCGGCGGGGATCACGCGGTCTCCATTTTTAGAGGTGGGCCGGGGCAACAGCACCCAGGCTTGCAGAACCTTCTTTAATAACCCAATATGAGGCCAAAGGTTAACCATTTCTTTGCTTCCGTCACACTGAAATGAGCAAAAAAAGCACTCTCATCGGCAAACAGTGGCTCGGCATATGCAAAACATGGCCTAACCAACAAAACTTCGGGTGCTGGACGCATTTTTTAATGAACGTTATCGTTGCATAACCGAAAACTTGCTTTCTAATTGCCTTGCTACGGATTCTCCGGCACCAAACCACATGCGCTATGGTAGTAACTGTCGAACAAACGTCTCAGTTTCGCCGCTCAAACAGGCCGAGTTTCACGACCATACAGCAAAACAGCCCGTACTGTAGCCTGACAATCACTTGCCTTGAAATTCAAGGATATACTTCTTTGACGCCAAAGGTGTCTCAAATTAGCAAACGTGACCCAAGCCTTGCATAGTTGTACACTGCCCTCATCTGTCGTACTACAATCAGAACCAATACAGCTTCCAAGATACGTAAAACGCTCCACAACTTCCAGTACTTCCCCATGGATTAAAAGTGGCATGTTAAGTGATTGCAGGTTCACGAGCATGATCTTACAATTTGTGAGTACAGAGTGCGTACCGAAGCACGGGATGACTTTGGTCAGTTCATCCAGAAACACCTGCACCTTTTTTCCTCTTCGAAGACGAAAAGATGTCGTCCTGCATATTCCAGATCGACAAGGTTTTCTTCACAGGCTATTTGAACACCGGGGTTTTTAAGACCTCCAAGCTTTCGTCTCATTATTTCATCGATCACAAAATTAAATAGAAATTAGAACAGTGGACATCCCTGGTGGACACCGCTTTGGAATGCTCCTTGTATATCCTCACATGACCGGTCAACCGAGTCGAATGTGCCTTAAAAATCAAGGAATACTATAATTGTGTGTTGTTCTTTCGTATAACATTCTTCTGGCACTGGACGGAGTGTGCATATTTGATCCTTGCAAAACTTCCATGCCGATGTCCCGCTTGTTGCTCTTCAGTCAGTGTTTCACAAGCCACCATAAGGTGAAGGAGCACAAGTGATGCTAACAGTCTCGTTACAACCGGGGTTAAGCTATTCTCTTTGTGGCACCCACACTCACTGCGAGGCCCGTTTTTGAAAATGAGTACTGTCGGTGATTCTGCTCAGTTGTCTTTGACAGTCTCCTTTTTTCAAATGCAGGCAAATAGATCAGACAAGCGCTGACTGAGGATTTCACCCCCGTATTTGAACAATGCGGGAGGGAGGTTATCTGGACCAGGAGCCCAGTAACGATTGAGAGGACATATGCAGTCATAAATCTCCGAGGCCACAGGGAATTTCATTTTCCCCATTATAGCAGGTACCTGTTTGCGGATATATGTAATATAATTAAAATTTTCCAGGGTATGCAGTTGCGGAAGCTAAGCTCATGCTTAAGGTGCACTTTTTTCACTTCAATGGCGCAACAAATTGCTTGGAATCCGAGTCTCCCTCGTTGCACTGTCAATAAGTCTCGGATATGGAATAGTAGCGATACCACAGTAGTAAGGTATGGCTTCCAGGACTAATCAACTGGAACATCTGTTCATGCAATGAACGGTTGACTTTGGGCTTCTCAATCTCAAACGGTACAGCAAAATACATAGCTACGACGTGGGTTGACCATGTATGGTGTATAACTAATGCATTTTTCGCTTTTATGATCACATTCAGCATCGTTTATTTCTCCGACTTTTCCGTGAGCAATTTTAAGGAGACCTCGTTTAACAACAAGGCCCAGGTCTGTTTTCCCAACTTCTGGTTCGGGTGACAGTATAAGCGGCAGATGAATGGTGCCCCACCAGTACCTCTGGCAAACTATCATAAAGCAGTCTTTTAGAAAAAGACAGGTAGCCTGCAACCCTCAGTCCCACCGTCATCAGATAAAACCGCTTTTGCTAATTTCATATCTAAACTGTAACCGAGGTCCGATCGCGAAAGCAATCCAATCATGAATCCATAAGAAGAGTGTAAAATATCGACGGATTCTTACTAGTAACTACAGTCCACGCTGCCGGACTCAAGCAGATTCAACTGAGGATGTCAGAATAGTGTTGCACATTATTTTATCATTCAGTAAAGGCCTTCTGACCACACCAGCATATTCTATTAAATTTCAAATTCCCCTTTGATCCAGTAATGGGTCTTTGCTATCCGTTACATGGGGCCATAAGCTCCAGGCAGTGGGTGTGAACGACAATAATTAGCGGAATTCCGCTTCCAGGTAACCCGAGAAACGGAATAGCTGCTGGCGTTCACCTCCTTTGCGTTACCCACTCACGTTCGTTCAGGCGGCCCATGAGCATTTCAGGCTGTCCATACTGGCGGCTTATTGGCAAACATGGGCTAATCATGGGAATGTCGTGCGCAATATTTTGTACATTGTGCTAACAGAGATAGCCACGCGCGACGATGATAACCCTTTCTTCGGCATCTCCCAGGGCATTTTGTGTGTTGTAGCAAATGGCAAAGCCAAAAGGACGGCCATCCAAATAATTCTTCTCAGTCTCTTCGCCTCCCAGTAAACACATGGCCACCGGTGGCCAACGGTGGCCATCGGTGGCCAAAGGTGGCTAAATTTTGCAACGTTATTACCACTGACTGCCGTCATGCGTACAATCCTAACACAGTAATTTTTGCATAAATGCCTTCCAAAATTTAGGAAAACAGAATGAATGGCATACTTGATCCCTATGTAAAAAGTCATTTCTGAAACCGTTTTGTTTTGATGCACGGTCGATTAAACCTGTCGTTTATTGCGCTAAGTCCGGCTCTCGCTAGCTGAGTCATTCTCCGCTCGCTCGTTGCTGTATTTGGTCGAATTTTTGGACCGTCATCAATAAGTGTAACCGAAATGTACCGCAGTCAGGTAACGGTTTCTGATTAATTAAATTATTCTTAGAATTAGGGAAGCTGTGCAGCTGAGAGGCAAAGGCGCTATCGTTTCAGAAAGCGTGAACTTTCTTCTTGAGTCTGTTTACTGTGTGAACGCGGCAATATGTGGGAGCACCGATAAGGGTGTAATATTTCGGGAAATGCAGGAAGTGTAAGCTCTCCTCCAACGCAGTATGGTAAATTAAAATTAATAGTGGGTTGACAATATGCACGCACTCTTGAAACATTTTAGATGTTACTGCACTTTCCACAGCAATGGAACCTACGCTGTCGGCCGCAGATCTGGCCTCAGAGAACCCCAACCCAACACCACGTAGGTAGTAATTTGGAGGGTGTCTAGCTATATATCTCCTTCTAAGGCGCAGTAATTCCGTTCTGGGAGCAACATTACCAAACACCTCGTACACTCTCTATCGTGGAGGACATGCGCTGTGCCCTGGCGCATCTGCCGGTGTCCCTCAAGTACAAGCGTATGTTGCTGTTCGTTCTGCGTCGGCATCATCCTGGTTTGTCGAAGGACCCAAGAACTCCGCTTTGCACACCAAGAATGACAACATCTAAAGCTTCTGAGGCTTCCAAGTAGCAACCAGTTTCCACCAGCCTCAGGTGATTGCTGAGGACGAGAATTCATACTTTACCGCACAATGCTTGCAACCGTTCTCAAACGCATGGAGTCCTTTGTTTATGGCTTGGTAGTGCTACACTAGAAGAAATGCCTTAATTTTATCTATTCCGAAGATAGCGTACGATATCGTACTGAGCATTCGGCCTTTGGTTGTCATTTGACAAGCGCCTTTGACAAGTAATGAACACATTAAAGAGAATCATAGGCATGCGTTCTGAAGACAAACACAATTTTTAAAAATCTCACCGAAACGTAATCGCCTGGACACACTCGGATTTCCGCGCTCTATAGTAAATCATTTTTGACTTATTAAAACAAAAGAGCACGCCTGGTAGAATTGTTTGCCAGGAAACAGTGCCACTGTCGGACATCATTCAGTTAATTATGTGCAATGGTTCAAAATATATATGGGTGCTTCAGCAGTCTGTTACCCTACATGAGACGTGGGGTTGTGGGCCCAGAGACTGAACTTGGCTGCCGATCGGATTGATGCGAGATAGCTGGTTGGCCCATTTGTTCACCGCTTCTCAGTATTCCTGATGTAACAAGTGACAAGATTCCTTTTCTGCCACTGACTTAATGACTTTGACGGGATGTTGACTCAGCAGCAACTTGTACTGGTTTACTGCCAGCATGGGTAGAACAATCACGGATTCAAGGATTGATACACGGGATCGAGGCTTTCGCCCAAGTTTCCCAGGTTGCTTTTGCTCTTGTCTTTCAGCGGCTGCCGTTCACCTGAAAGGCACAGGCGAAAAAAAGCGTAGCCCTGCTCTTTAATTTTTCAGTGTGGGACCGTAAGCTTGCCATCGCGACGACTCACATAAAAATCGTCTAATAGTGCTTTGAACTGGGTTCTAGATGGAGCGTAGACAAATATCGGAGGAAGGTTATTCCACGCAGCAACTACCCGAAACGAGGAAAAAATTTGCCTGATGAAAGTGTGCGCCCTGAGCTTGAAAAACTTTTTGCCATGTCCCCACCGTGTGTTTGCTGGGTCAACGGTGAAAAACCCGTTGGCCAAACCTTGTTCAAACAGGGCACAAGTAAGAGCTAGGTCTCCTCGGAGGTGACGATACTCCAGGGGAAAAGAGGTCAAGCACCACGAGAAGCGTTTCATAGTGTACGGATCTAAAGCCGGCAACCATTTTCGTAGCAGCTCGTTGGACACGCTCAATAAGGGTTACGTCCTTCTTGCGTCCTGAGTAGACGGCTAGGTTGGCATATTCAAGAAGCGGTCTGAAGTGTGCCCCATAGAGTATTTGGAAGTCCATGCGAGTAATACGGGAGAAGGTGCGCCCAATCATCCGTGGAACGGAGAATGCCTTTTGGGCCGATTCCTCATGGTGCAGTGAGAAAGAAATGTTTGAAGAGAGCCAGATACCCAGATCCTTTTTGGCATCTATCCTCGTGATGTCTTCTGGTCCATTCTCACCATGCACGACATGGGCGTTCGCTTAGTCTCCTCCGAACGACATATGGACGCACTT
>SJOL01008319.1:103170-118157 GCA_004794785.1 Opisthorchis felineus | reverse complement strand
TTGAAGGTAAGGTGGTCTAGGATGGCTCGCTTCATAATGCGTTCCATCACCTTGCATGGCACCCTAGCGAGGCTTATAGGCCTATAGCTGCCAGGCGATAGTCGGTCACCATTTATGTAGATTGGTGTGACAATTGCTTCCTTCCAAGAAGAGGGAAGGTAGCCTTCGTCAAGCGACTGACGAAACACCAGGTAGAAATGATTTGCCAATGTGTACGACGTTTCCTTCAGGATCCTTAGATGGACTTCGTCGGGCCCCAACGCGCAGAACGGGTTGATCTTGTGCAAGAGTTCACGTGGAGTTCCACCGTGAAGACCAACTAGGTTGGAGGCCGTTCGTAGTAACGCCTTGACAAGATTGGATGTGACGGGGAAGCCGGGGATGAATAATGACCTGCAAAGTGTTCGCTGTAAACCTCAGATACCAATATTAGGTCACTCGTGGGCTCCCGTTTTTGTCCCTCAAGGATAACGCGTGTGGCTTGCTTCTGCCGCCACGTCCCATGTATGTAAACAGCACATGTTCGTTTTTCCGGGCGATGCCTAGAATGGTAGCTTGCTTTTGTGTGTTCCATTGGCGGATTTCTGATTTACAGCGGTTCCGCATCTTACGAAGTGCCAGCTCATCTCCTATCTCCTGCAGCTAACGTTTTTGAAAAAAAGTTGAGACCTCTTTTCCAAAAGACGCCGAATCCTTTTAAGTAGCTTGCGACCCATCCGACTGCGTGCTATATTTTGGGGCGAACATCGCGTCAACATCGTGGACTTTCTGGACGATTGTCTTATATAAGTCTTCCACTGAAGCTGGTCCCAGTTTAACTTGTTCAAGTAAGATGCGCCTTCCTGCGATGTCTGCACGGCAGAAGTTTTGAATCCACGTTTGAGGTCCGGGATTTCTGGCCCAGTAGCAGATGAAATCGAAGGTCAGCACACAGTGGTCACTGTGTCCCAGTGGAGCGTTTATTATCACCTGATCGACGAAGTGTCTTTCGTTGGTGGTGACCAAATCCAGGAGGGATGGTTGTTGGCCTGCGTGGTATCTTTTGTTTTGACGACACGTTGGGTCCAAGCGCCCTGTTGAACGACTTTGGTTGGCGCCGCTGCAAATAGTCCACTTGATCCGACGCGCTGGAGCCCCACCCAGGAAGACTTTGGAGCTTTGAAGTCACCTATCAGCAAGAGATGAGTGAATTGGTAGCTGGAGGAGAGTAGCTCAAGGGTTTGTATGAGGAGTTGGTCATCTTCCGGAGAACTCGAGGGGCAACGGTAAACCACACCGACAAGGAGAGAATCAGACCCGCTCAGCGGGATTTGAATCCACAGTGCATCTTAAAAAGGTGCAGATGTGGTATCAGAGGGGACAATCGGGATAGGCAAGGCCGCATCTAAATAAAAATCAACTCCACCAACCCTCCTTCTTTTTAAGTAATCTCGAAAAACAGAGTAGCCCTTTATCGAGATATCCGCAGCAGAGATATCTTTTGTAGGCCAGATCTCTATGGATGCGATTATAGACGGTTGTTCAGGACAAACTGACTGTTTAATATCGCAAAGTTTGTTTAAACGGCTGAGGCAGTTTGTGGACAGGCATTTCAACAGTGTCTCTGCTGCCCCCGAAGGTGAGGAGCCAAGGGGTGTGCAACCAGATAGGTTAGCAGATTTCATAGCTGTACCCGGTTTTGAGGCAAAGGCTCTGAAGGGACCTCTGCGGCATACTTGTCCGCTTCTTGTCTTGGTGCTTCCGGAGCTGCTTTCCATTTGCAGGGTTTTTCGCCCCGTGGAAGTCCGGGTTTCGCAAGCCCCCTACCCTTGAGACGGTGGGCGTAGGTTCCCCCCAAGGAGTGAAAATTTTGACCGCTACTACTTGTGTAACGGTAGATACCACTGATGAGGCATGTGAGTAGTCTGTGTGTTCTCATAACTCCGCCTTGATCTAATGGAAGGTGGGATTTATTACGGAATTTTTGGAACTACTTTGCAGTTTTTGCTTGCAATTGTGTGATAGTCGATGGATATCCAGGAGAGTTAAAGAAGACGCGTTCAAGAAGAAGACGGATATTCAGATTTTAAAAACAACGTGCAAATGAGAGTTTGACTTTCCTGCCCAACAGTCTGTAACTGTTTGGTTTGGCGTTTTTCTAAAAGACAACCCTGAGGCAAAGGGCTTTCCTCCTTACATTTGGTGCCGTGACCAGGATAAGGGTGAGAATCCCGTGGCCGCAACCTTTTGAGGACGGGGATGTGCGGGCCTTCCTGGAGGACTTCGAGGATTTTGCTGGAGACCGACAGGGGTAAGTCGGCAGCACTGAAGACCCTCCTCAGAGGCCGGGCGAAGGTGGCTCTGGATGCGGCCAGAGGGGACCCCCGGACAATGGACTAAGCCTCCGCGAAGGAAGCTCTTGCAGCGTAGTCCGACACGCCGGCAAACCGCCAGGAGGCTATGAGGCGGTCCAAGCGGCCAGCATGGGGCCTGAATGTGACCCAACTGTGTTCTTCTCCAGCCTGCAGCGGTTGTTTGATCAGGCCTTGCCGGAACTGGACGGAGTATCGCGCCAGCAGTTGCTGTCCGAGCAGTTCGTCGAAGAAGTGCAGCCTGTGCTTTGTGCCCAGTTGCGTTTGGCAAGAGCAACTGGCCAGTTGAGTGTGGAGCACCTGGTGCATCTAGCACGGGAATTGACCAAAGCGCCACTGGCCACGTTGCAGTCGCAGGAGAAAAGGGATGAGGCGACAGTGGGGGGCCAGAAGAACAAAGTGGACCAACTTGCCGGACAGCTTGCAGCCGTCAAGACGGAATCGCGGAGGCAAGCTCAAATGAGCCGATGCTACAGGTGTGGCATGCATGGCTAATGGAAGAATCAATGACCTCATACCCGACCACTGTACTTAATAAAACTTTGGACTACTCTTTCCCAGGGTGGGTTGCGATTAGTGCAGTCACACAGGCTACCATACAGGCCGTTGTCGAGATAGACGGGAAGAAAGAGCTGTGTCTGGTTGGTACGGGAGCAGGGGTATCGCTGAGACGGAGAGGGAACGAAGCTGGTTGCAAACCGTGCACGCTAGCCGTAGGAGCAGTGGGGGGGATACCAACTGAAAATTGACGGATTGTCAATGCACTCAATGCGCCTAGGCGACAGGTCCGTGCAGCACGAGTTCCTTATCAGCCCAGACATTGAGCAGACAATTTTGGGAGCAGATTTTCTCAGGGGCACAGAATCCGTGGTTGATCTCAAGCGGGGAAAACTGGTGACCAAGTATGGCGCAGTCAAGCTTGAAGGTTACCCAAGCACTGCCGTGAACGAGCTGCATGTCCGAAAGCTTCCGTCCTGTAACATGCCGTCAGTACAATCCGTGGTCGAGGAATACTCCGAATTGTTCACAGGCGAAGAGGATCCGTTTGGCTTCTGCTCGTGGATTGAACACGAAATTCCGCTCTCGTCTGAATGCTTTCGACCTTACGGACCCCGTCCGCTGCCGCTCCATCTACGGGAGGAGGTCCATAAGCAAGTGCAGGAGATGTTGAAAAATGGCATAATTGAGGAGGCCAACAGTGCATACAACTCCCCGGTTGTGCTTGTAAAGAAGGCAAATGGAAAGTATCGGTTCTGCGTGGATTTTCGGCGTTTGAACGAACTGACCGTAAATCGGGTTGTAGCTGTCCCTTCGGTGGCGGATATTTTCGATTCCCTCCAGCATTCCCGATATTTCACGGTGTTCGACTTGCGTTCCGGATATTGGCAACTATCTATCAAGGCGGAGGACCGGGAGAAAACGGCGTTCACCGTTGGGGACACCCAATATCAATTTAGACGGATGCCGTTTGGTTTGTCGGGAGCACCATTCACATTCCGGCGCTTGATGCTTCGTTTAACGAAGGGTCTACAGAATGTTGCCGTGTACGGGGATGATATCGTTGTGTACAGCAATTCGGAACCAGAGCACGCAGTTCATTTGAAGGCCGTATTGAAGCGTATCCGGGAGGCGGGCCTGCGGATAAATGAAGCCAAGACACAGCTCGCTCGGAGTTCAGTGACACTGCTGGGGCATAAAGTGGGTCACGGAGAGGTTAGCCCACTGCCAGAAAAACTGGCAAAGATCGAGGACTGTGCTGTTCCCAATTCCAAGCGATCCCTACGGCAGTTTCTTGGGCGAGCAGCATACTACAGCCGGTTTGTCAAAGATTTCAACACGATTGCCGCTCCACTGTACGACTTGCTTGGGCAAAATCGGAAGTTCGAATGGACCAGGGAAGCACACGAGGCTTTCGAACGTGTCAAAGCGCGCATGCTGGATCAGCAACTGACCCTCAAACTGCCCAGGGTCGGAGAGATGTTTACTGTTGCAACGGACGCTAGCGACCGCGGTATCGGCGCTGTCCTGAAGCAGAGGCATGGAGTTATCGAATATGCCAGTCGCGTCCTGACTAACGCTGAGCAGAAGTACTCGACTATTGAGAAAGAATGTTTAGCGATCGTCTGGGCCCTGGATAAGTGGAGGCCATACCTGCTTGGACAAAGATTTCATGTCGAGACTGATCACAAACCCCTGGAGTGGATCAGGACCACCAGAGATCCTCGCGGAAAGCTCGCGCGATGGGCACTCCGGTTGCAAGAGTACGACTTTACGATCCGGCACGTGCCAGGGAAGGAGAATCACCTGGCTGATTGGCTGTCAAGACCAGAGGCTGAAGATGAGGCCCCCAGGATCATGATCGGTGCCAATAGCCTCGTCGTCGAACTGGATCCCGGGAGGTTGGTGCAACTCCAACGGCAGGATCCTGTGTTACGGAAGGTTGCAGCCTCCTTGTTGGATGGACGGAATATTGAGAACGGAGACGGAGACAAGGAATTGCAAATGTTCCAGAGTCACTTTGATAGATTGAGTCTGAGTGAGGCTGGCATAATTTCTTGGAACGACACTGATTCTGATGTTGTGCTGCCCGTAATACCTCGCGTCTTGAGAAGGAAGCTGATCGTCGAATGCCATGAAATGGCACACACAGGGTGCACCAAGACATACGACTTACTTCGGCAGAGGGCCTACTGGCCCGGAATGAGAAGTGAGGTGATGGATTATGTGGTGTCCTGTAAGCGGTGCCAACTGATGAAAGGGGATACGACAGGGGTAACCAATCCCATGGAACCCATTCCTGTATCAGAAATCGGCGAGTTATGGTCTGTGGACGTCATGGGCCCCTTTCCGGTGACGACCAGCGGAAATCAGTATATCGTGGTGATGACAGAACACCTGTCGCGGTGGGTCGAGGCGGCAGCCGTGCCAAACCAACGGGCGACGACAATCAGCGGAGTGGTAATGCGTCACATCGTGGCCAACCACGGGGTGCCAAAAATGATTCTAACGGATCAAGGGCCTTGCTTCGAGAGCGAAGAGTTTAGGAGTTGCTTGCAGAAGCTGGGCATCAGACGGCTGAGGACGGCACCATATCACCCGCAAACAAATGGTCTTACAGAACGCAATAACCGAACGATCAAGGAGTGGCTAGCGGCCAAAGGAGGTGATTGGGAAGTGAACCTGCCGATGGTGTTGCTCGCTCATCGGGCTTCCATACAGCCAACCACAGGCAAGTCCCCGTTCATGCTGATGTACGGTCGACATCCGCGCCTTCCAGTTGATCAGGAAATTGGGTTATGGCCGGCAACACACTTGTCTCCAGAGGAGCTAGGAGAGGAAAGGAGGAGAGCTCGAGAAAACTTGTCCGCCGCCCAGGAAAGGACTAGACAGAAAACGGCAAGAAGAAAGGCACGACCATTCCCCATAGGCGCGAAGGTTAAGTGGAAGGATCATCAGAATCCTGGAAGGAGTGGACTGGGATCGCGGAAGCTGGGCAGCCGATGGCAAGGTCCGTTTGTCGTTACCGACCGCCGGGGGAACGTCTATACAATTCAAGACGGTCGGGGATCGAAAAGAGTAAATGGGACTCAGCTTCGGAAGTGGCATGATACACCCGAAGAGTTGCCGAACAGACCAGCTGCCGGAGCCGACCCAACGGAGGTAAATGGAAATCAGTGGCATGCAAGCAACCTTTAAAGGGTGAAGGTGTGTAACGGTGGGTACTACTGATGACGCATGCGAGTAGTATGTGTGTTCTCGTAACTTCGCCTTGATCTAATGGAAGGTGGGATTTATTACGGAATTTGTGGAACTACTTTACAGTTTTCGCTTGCAATTGTGTGATAGTCGATGAATATCCAGGGGAGTTCAAGAAGACGCGTTCAAGAAGAAGACGAATATTCAGTTTTTAAAAACAACGTGCAAATGAGAGTTTGACTTTCCTGTCCAATAGTCTGTAACTGTTTAGTTGGCGTTTTTCTAATAAACAGCCCTGGGGCAAAAGGCTTTCCTCCTTACACTTGTGGCTCGTTCAATACCACTGATATCTATACGTCTGCATAAGCCACTATTCATCAGAATCTCAATTTAGCATTTTTCACTGTTCCTCTAGATAGAATACACATTTTAGAGCACACAGTTTTGCAACTCATGCAGACGGGCACTAAGATTTTCCGGGTCTTGCTAGACCTGAGATATTTCTGGTGGCAATGAGAGAAGAGAGTTGCTGGATTGAGCAGCCAAAAGAGCGTCATTTAGTACTAGTGAGCAGTCCGATGTTGCTTGGAGTGCCCTCTTGACTGGTCTCGAAAAGTGAAAGTGTTGGGAGCTGGGTCTTTTGGCTAAGGGGTGCTTCTTTGGGCACACTGATGGGATAGCTGATGAAGGTTCAGGGTTTAACAACCACTTAGAGGATGAAGAAGCGAGTGGTGGCTTCTCCTGACACTTTGGTGTAGGTTGAGGAATATCTCATTAGCGAATAAGAGGGAAACCTTAGAGTTCTCAGGTGGGATCACAAGAGCCTCAGCCGGTTTTGGCCACCTATGTGGGCTGATAGTTTACATAGGATTGTGGGTGAGTGGGCATGTAGACAGCATGTAGAGAGGAACGACTATTTTGATGGGGACTAAACGTGTAGGACGCACTGTGGAAGAACGACAGGTAAGCAATTAGGCAGAACTGCATGTATCACGTGCTCACGTACCTAGGAAATCTTCTCATCTTAAAAACTAACCGGATAACGAGGATCACGGCAGAGTCTGTTTATCAACCTATGCACAGCAGCTTGTATTTGGTGCTTAAGAAGGTTGCTACCAGCTTACAAGGTGGTACTTGAGTTAAGTGAGGACTGATCGCATTTTCTTTGAGGACGGCAGACCAATTGTTTCTTTTGGGCTACAGGATTTGAGTACTAGGAAGCAGAAAGGTGGTAAAGTAGGGGTGTGCGATATAATCATGGGAAAGGTCTTCAAACCAACGCTGGCAAGATTAGGCGTTGACAAGGCCTAATTAAGAAGGGAAAGTCGGAGGCCTTGGTAAGCGCAGGTAATTGAGGGACCACTCTAGATAAATAAGGAAGTTGTATAAATAATTGAGCAAAGAGCTATGGATGGTCAGGGATCCAAAAAATTTTCACAAAACCTGACCTGATTTAGTTTCGTGGTAATGGGACAATGTGATGAACAATTTGACAAGTTTGTCTGAAGTGGACCGCCATACTTCTGGCGAGGCGCTGATTTTCGCGGCTTTGGATATCACACATCTAGCTCGTCCACAGTTTTCTGCCTAGATACTGGCAATCTGTTGCGAAATATTCTGGATTGCTTGTGGTTGTATAGCCGAACGTAAGAACCAGTCATCGCAATGGACGTTGGTTGTTACCGTGGTTAGGAATGCCCTGCGTCCGTGGGAAAACATTCGCGTTTGAGGATGGAAATCCTTAGTTGCGTTGTATTCGGCGTTCTGCTATTAGCCAGGGTGATTACGGACTTCAACGACAGAACGCACTTTCAAAAGTATATTAGCGACTTGAACCATTTCCGCTGGTGATGCGGTTACAGCCTGCTGAACTTGGTTCTATCTAAAAATTGGCTTTTCATTTCCCTCAGCTAGAGCTCTTGAGGGGCTCAGAGTATGAGACGCCAAAATATCTCATGTTATACAAGTATTGACGTAAACAAGAAGCCGTAACCAAACTTGGATTTTGGGCTTATAGCGAAATTCAAAACAGTCAACGCATGTGGTCACAGCAGGGTTGTTTCGCGGTCGATGTCTCCCATCTTTCACAAATAGGCAGCAGGCTCGAGGAACGAAGAATGGACCTTGCCAAGGTGAGGAAACATCTGCAGGCGAACCATTGGGTTTCATAGGCTTATGCAACCACATACAGTCGCCGGCTGTGTAGGTGCGCCAACATGGCTCTCACGATACCGCTGGTGCTGCACTGTCGTGCTTTTTTATGGGCCTCAGCGAGTTTGTGGGCCGCCTGGGGGGATTGGCTAGTTCACGCGCGGTCTTCAAGTATACCTGGGACCAATAATATTACTGTCGAATTTCGTTCCTCTTGCATGCTCTAGAGCAACCCGATCTACCAGGAATCCACAGGACGGGATCTTTCACGGCGCTGGTTTCAGTTCATTGGTTTGCTTTGTGTAACACGATGCGGACGATACACACCGAAGCCCACTGACTGCGATGTCCTTCCAGGGTGTCTGAAACTATCTGCCTCCCTGTAGTATGTCAACCTACGGACACCACGTACATGGGGCTATTCGAGCTGTAGCTGTTTTCGCCTTTCGTTCACGTTTGGTGCAAAAAATATGGCTGAAAGTACTGAAATGTGCGGGGCACACAGGCTTCCTCATACGGTTGATAGATGCAAAATAATACCGCATGCGTTCTGGTCCACGTCTTTGGCATGACCACTTGGCCGTTTTTTCACTCGCCTGCCTCACAAGAAAAGTAAGCGTATTCTGTGATGGTAATCAGCTATCGAGTTGATCTGCAGCAGCAATTAAAGGTCCATCTCAGTATGTGGTTATGTTCGTGACAATCAATTCAAAGATAACAGCTGCCATCCTTCGCAAATGATCGAGATCCAGGGCAGTGCTGACAAATAAATAAAGCATTTCACCAGCAGGTCAATGAGTTAGCAGCTAGTGGAGGCTGGTTTTAAAAGAGTAGTCTCCTGGTGCGCACCGTAAAGAGGGATGACATCCGGTGTCAATTTCATGGTGCATCGGATTCGTACGACAGAGTAGATCATCGCCTACTGGAATATGTGCCACCGTTGGTGAGAACCTCTTTGAAACTATTTATCCTGCAATAAAGGGACGGTATGACAACGCGTGGATTGTAGTAGAGTGGTTTTAGAGTTTTCTTGGTTGATAAATGCATTCACTGATTTGTGACATCCGGAACTCGGAAACGAAATTGAAAGTCATTTTGGCCACAGCATGCAAACCTCTAAATTCAGGCTTCTTCACACCGGCGTAAGACGTTCGCTCCCAAGTGAGCGAACCACACTACGCTTTTGTGGGCAGTAAACTCCCGATTGAGGAGGACTTGCGGTTCGTATAGGAAAATTCGTTAAGCGACAAGCACAAACTCAAAGGCCGTGGCACCTCAAATCTCCCGATGGCAAAGAACCTTTGAGTTTCTGGCTGTGATGCTGATTTTCAGATTTCGTAGCTCTGGGACAGTAATCTCGATACCAGCGAGAATGACACACCTGTTCTGTGAGCGCAGTTGGTCTCGGATCGCGTATTGTACCAATGCGTTTAAAGGTTTGAAGGTTTGCGAAAAGAGTGAACTAAATATAAACGGCTTCTCCGAAACAGAACTGATTTATAGGGTTACCTAATTCCAATCTGGTTCGTTATCTCTAACGTTCCACGCCCACCAACCCCTTCTCCGATTACGCCAATAAGTTTTGCCCCCATACCGTGGAGTCCGGTTATTTGGCGTTGCAAAGCCTTTCCCGGTGGCTGGAGTCAACCTTCCAAAAGCTTCAAAGACTTGTTTCGTGCAAAAGGCCCACTCAGTGTGCTTTTAGCTATTTCAGGCCTGCGAATCCTAGAGTTAACCGGCTTACTACTGACTTAAGACCAGCCAAAGAATATATGAGGAAGCGCCTCCGCAGCAATCTTGCATAAGCCCACCAAATACGTTAGTGCGCTCATCTAAACGGCATGGATTCTGGCTTGAGGTCTTCGGAAAAACGTGCCAAACAGCGTTCCAAGGTTCTTCCTCACTCGCCGCATACGGGCCATTGCTGATGACCCGTACGAGACAATTTGTGTTTTCGCCCTACGCAGAAAGCCGAAGGCGACTTGTCCGGGTTGGTCGCGTAGTGTGCTCGTTCAATACATGCTTATCCTTTGCTCTCGCAAGTCAAGATTACCAATCGCGTAAAACATGCTAAGTTTTTTCCCCGAATCTTGTATTTGTATGAGTCGGCCTGTGTTGATAAGAGTGGGGGCATCATGAAACGTCGGTTAGTGGGTTACAATCGTGCTGCGATTTTTCATTCTTTGCTGTTCAGTTCGCATTTTGTATGTCACCAGTTATAATGCATTATGCTTCCAAACCAAAAGGAAGAGAAAAAGAGCAATTTATCAACCCAAAAGACTTGACCTACAGCCATTGTTGGTTGTCAAGCTAAAAGTTTTGCAGGACCGCTAATCGCGTTCTTCTCAAATGGACTTCGACCATCGACAAGATAAATGAGGAGGAACATTGGGGGCAAGATATCTGGTTTCCAACAGCGTGTCCGAAGGCACTTTACACTAAAACAATTTGGAAGTTCCGCCCATGCATTTACTCGGGCAGTGAAGCTACACTTTCCTAAACCACTGGGCCGAAAATGTTCAGTTGGATGATACTTGACGCTTGGTGTAGAGCTTGAACTCCATCCTCAAGAGCAGGGCGAATAAAAGAAGAAAAACGAGTCTGGAAACAATGGTTGCCATCCGGTTGGGAGGAATGACATAACAATATCATGGTGTTTCACGCCTGCTCATGTGGTATCACTATTGCATGTGAAACCGCCACTCATGATCTATCACTGAGTGAGTGGTGGGTACCGAACGGGCTCGACAGAACAATTGACCGCACGGCGCATTTACCTAGGCTACTAAAAAGCAACCACCCCAGCGACCAAGTATGCAGGATATCTTGCACTAGACCTAGCCCTTTACAGTCATCCGCGCACCCGGAGTAGTTTAGCTCACGCACCGCAGACAGGTATCTGACACATTGCTTGAAACGTTCACCCCCAAGGATTGAATAGCGAGGTAGTTCGGTCCTCGGGAGTATTAATTAGTAGCGGCCAATAGATTCGAATTGCATTGTTTGAACCTCCCGGGAACCCTTTGAACGTTCAGGAGTCTTTTATCCACGTAGCATCAGCACTAGACGTCTATAAAGAACATTTTCGAATGTCAAAATAATATCAATTAAAATTGCATCGGGATAACAACCTGCGAGTATGCCGTTTATTCGTACTCATGTAGCTCGCAGGGGTTTGGAACAGGCGAACGAGCATCCAAGAAGCCAAGCTGAAAAGGAGAGCGAAAATGCCCTACAAATGCCACTTGCCACGAGAGGTTGATTAGGAGCTTGGCTACTCTATGGTGCCATGGGATGGTTTGTATGACGTTCTTTCCCGTGCATGCCTATCCAAGGATGTTATAGACGATGGTTTATCGTACGTTAAGTTTGCAGGTTCGTGGGCTTGCGGTACTCAATGGCAATTTTAGGGGCTAGCGCAGGTAGACAGTGACATGCAACCAGAGATGCTATTGAACGTCACCAAGTTTGTCAGCCCTTTAGAACACCAATCAGTTGGCTTCTTGTCAGTAACTTCGGGTCGCCGCGCCAACTTGTGTAGAGGGAGCATTCAGGGCAAAACCAAAGCCAAAGTCTGACGAACAAGGCGGCAAATGCCACTACACGGCATACATGGCTTGCCCATGGAGGTTGGAGTTTATTTTCTGCAGACCAGCGCACGATGACAGTAACTTATCTTGCTTTTGAAGTGACTTAGAAGGCTGAGGTTAATAACAGGACAGCTCGAACACTCCAAGTGAGTGTGTGGTTTCTTGATGTCGGTCATTTTGCCTGATTAGGTGAAAGAAACCTTTACGGGCCATTACCCGGCTCCACTTTCGGTAAGAACATTTGTTTTGTTTGTCTGCCGTCCCCGCTCCCGTGCCCAGCTCCGGAAGAAACTCACCGACGAGGAACACAACAGCTTTATTGCGAGCAAGCGAGTTGGAGTGCAAGTGCATGGGCGAATGCGAGTGTCAGTGTACGAGCCAGTGAGAGTGCGAGTGTGAGTGCGAACGTACAGCGGCCTCAAGCTTTTTTATCGACTCCGACCTTGGTCCAACGCTGTCTCGCGATGCCTGGCTTTGATAAAAGGTTGTCTCGCGCTACATATTTGGAAGGGGCATTGTCTGACCTTGATTCAACGCCGCCTAGTGCTGTCTGGCTTTGATTCAGGGCTGTCTAGTCGACTTGTAGTCGAGCTGAGTGTCTCAGTGGATCCTGGCACTCTGTGGTTACTTTCGTGAATCTGACCTCCCTGATACCGTTTTGTGAACTTTGAATGCTGTCGCAAGCTACAGATTCTGTCCGATGGTAAGACTGCCGATGAGGACATCAACGCCTGGGGGTGAACGTATTACAGGCCACAAGTCGAGTCACTGGTACAACGGTGGAAGATCCGTTAGGCAATTAGCAGTCCGAAAGATCGTCGAGGGTGGTCGAATAAGCTCCATGTAGTTGTGACCGCAGTTTGGCCATATCTTTTTGAAGAACCGAAATTCGGTTGAGCAGTAAAATCGTGAATATACAGTACAGAAAAACGATCCAGTACGACCATGGTACTGGAACGTCCGCCATCATCACATGATCGCCAGTGCCCAGGTCAGTCAGTGAGCCTTGAATGATCGTCTGAGGCCTAACAAGGGGGCCAAAAATGGACTAACAAGGGAAGGAGGTGATCATGGTAAGCCTGCAAGCCGTAGCAAGCTTGGTCACGAAATCAGGTGAGGCTTCGCTGTATGAACGTATGATGGGCTAAAACGCTCAAACGAAGTGCTCTGGTAGCCTCGCCCGCACTTTCGATAAGGACCGGTCATGCGGGCCGATAACGGAATCGGTGTTGCGCCCAGCCATCGGCAGTTGTAGGTAGTGACGATGGGTGCCTTGGCGGCATAAGGTTGCACTTGTGTGGTCGTGAAAATTTATCAGCCAAAAAGTCCGCTGTCCGCTTAGGCACCGGCGTCGACAAGGAAATCCTGACTGGTACTCTCGTCTGAAATGCTTAGCAGGCGATTGAGGTGTGTGTCAGCAAACATAATCACTCGCATATGCTGGCAAATTATTTTCCTCAAAGCTCACTCTGATCGCCGCAGGCTGGCATGCCTTTTCATGGTTTGCTTTTGAACTTGTCTCCCAACCATAAAGATCTTCCTGCTGCGAAGGTGCTGTCTTCATCCGTTCATTGCTGAACTGTCAATGAACTGTTGTTCACTCCAGTCATGCAGAATGCGCTGCGGTGTGTACCTGACTAACTAACGTTTTCAGGGTCTGAAGGACCCCATATACATCCCGGGCGAGCTCGTCTGAAGTAGGGTTTCTGCGGTTGGTAATTGCTCAGGTGGCCGTTGATCTGTTCGCCGAGCTTGGCAATTGATTTGCAAACGTTTTGCCACCATTCGAGGAGACTTCTTGAGTGCGCTGTTGGGTGGGCTTCTGCTGGTGGGTTTCTACGGTCTTGGGAGCATTGAGGCAGTGAGCTAAACTTTGGAGGATTTTATTTTGCACAAGACAACCCATGCATGCGATTGCATGGGTATTCCTGATACGGCCCCAAGGCCTAGCTGGGCCAGTGAGGGACCTAAAAGGCGGTGGTGAGACGTGTTAGCGGGCACGTGGACAACATTAAGAAGAGTGGGAATGAACATACTCAGAAGACACCACATGGATAAGGAAAATTCTATAAAATGCACCCGAAAAACGAGATTTAGGACCATGTTCAAAAGGCCCATATCAGCGACACTTCCGGAGGTCATCCGTGCAACCCGTCATAAGGGAAAGAACAAAACTGCAGCTGGGAGAAAATAGGAGGCGAGAAAAATTATTAGCTACCCAACCTTAAGCAGAGCACTCAGCATAATGAAGCTTATGAAAGAGCAGTTGTTGACCAACAGTGGGAACCCCTTAAAAGAAGTAAAAAACATCCAATAATGGAGATACTTCTGTCTATAGACAAGAAAACGAGGTGAATAATACCAGTCGTTCTACGATTTTGCTCACGGGCTGTTTGGAGGTGGTCAGAGGAGGATTAGATAGGGGTTTTCACTAAGGCTATAGAAGCAATATGATTGTACATGCCCTTCGTTTCTGGAGTAGGCTTAGTTCAAAAGTTCTTGCGAATCATAGGTACAGAGAAGCTGGAAAAGAGCCTCAATTGAATCATCGGTGCATCAGTTGCCAGTCGTTTAAAACGTTGCAGGCGTTTCAATTCCTGTTGGGTTTTCAAGAGCAGGTCGTCATTTGGAGGTAGAATGCGGCTGAGATAGTTAGACAGTTCGGTAGAATCAGACGGAAAACTTCTGGAGGCGAGCCGCATGTGGATTGGTCGGATGTGTTGCGACCTGAACGTGGCCCTGATTCATCAGAATATAAGCCAATCAGGGTCGAGCATATTTTGCATCGACAGTTCTCGCCCGTCATGAAGATTACGGCGTGACATTGTGGAGATTTCTTTGCTTGCTCTATAGAACACGGTTGTAACGATCCTTTTTTGTCCTCAATAAACATCGTTTCAGGCTACCGTGTCTTCCGGCATACAGTGCTGGACGGAACAGAAAGACAAGAATCGACATAGAAGTTGCGCAGACGTTAGTGCACAGCAAACCCGGCTTCTGAGGAATTCAAATCCGGATAGCAAGCGTTCTCACCAAGCTTTCTTTCCCGAACAAAGTTAGTATGGCCCTGTACATCGTTTAATGAGCTCAGACTTATCAGTCCGGATATTTCAGCCGCCTTTGACTATAGTCAAATTATACTTTGTCGCATCTGTGAAGTGAATTCTATGCACCACTTATAAGTGATATATATATATAT
>SJOL01008319.1:63898-99419 GCA_004794785.1 Opisthorchis felineus | reverse complement strand
CAACCCCCAACCTGGAGGGCCAGGAGACTGTGTTCGTCAGACCTCTACCCATTGACCAACCTGGTATGAGAGACTCTGTGAGTGTCGCGGGACACCCCCCAGTATAGCTCAATGGGTCGCTGAGGTGCGCAAACCGCCACAACACGGTAAGGTCCAGTCTCTTCGTGACGGCAGTTGACTCCATCAACTGTAGTGCAAAGGTGCTAGTTGTGTGTATTTGAAAGAAGTGATCCAGCGGTGTCTTATTTGCTGCAATGTATGACCCAAATTAGATCATTATCCCAAACATGCAAACAGTGCATCCCAACTTTTGGAAAGGCTGGAAAACAAAATCATGAACTAAGGAGATACGGATATGGTGGCAACACACGCATTTGGAGGTATCCCCGTGCTCGGTCTGCCAAGGTTCCTAACCACGGACAGTTGCTGACTTTCGTGACCCAGTCGAGAATGTGAGGACAACCTTGCTGTAATCTTTTTGCATTCTTCTATGTTGCTGGGTCATCCTCGCATCTACTCGTGGTAGGGCGAACAGTGCACGTCTTGATAATCGTTGCTACGGCTTTCTAAAGATGTAACCGAACCAATGAGACTGATAGATGGAAACCGCTCTCTGAAGTCCCTTTTTCTTGTTTGCACTTAGGGCACCAAGCCTGTACGTCTGCACTGCTTATGCGTCGCTCCTACAAAACGCGCCAACTGCCTTTCAGACTGCAATGGTCAAAAACGGATGACTGTTGGGACTTCTGCACACTAAGTAACCAACTTTCACACCCGTGCAAGAACCTTTTTTGAGTGACTACAGATTAACGCCGCACCGTCGCCAGAGATTTTGGAGGTTGGAGAACGCGGCTCCTACCTTTGCCTTACTGGATACTGTTTCTGACCCCATGGCTCTGTTGGCTATCCGACCCTTGTGCTCGGTAGAGTTAGTCCTGAATTTTTGTATTTCACCTCAAAGATCGACGAGGGTGTGGCTGAGCGCTACGTCTGTATAGGTGTCCGTGTACCTAGACGATTAACAAAAGGCAAGAAGACCTGATTGTATTACCTGGGGATCCTCTCTAGCATACTAACGACTTTTCTGGGCACCCCGTTTTGCAGAAAACGGTCACATGGGGTGCGTCGGTCTATCGAGTCGAAGGCAGTCCTGATGTTCAGAAAGACCGAAGTTACCTGTCGTTGGTATATTTTGCAATGCTGTGGTATCTGTTCGAGTGTGAAAGTCTGATAGACGCACACACTATTACTGCAAAACCCGCCTTGTTCTCAGCACACCCTTTCGAGAGTTGATGTCAGTCTTCGTACGGTGACACTTGCGAGGATCTTCGATGGTATCGTTCTTTTTTGAAGGTGCGGACTGTTAGTGAGGTCGTCCAAAAGGTATCCATTCTTCAGGGAATCAGAGATATCACATATTCTGTTGCTGGAATCTTCCGAGGCCAGACATTCGTGTCATTCGTTTCTGGTAGCTATGGGATTGAAAGTGCAATGTGGGATCCAAGATGATCCTTCCAACAGTTTACTTGACGTTTTGTAATCAGTGCCCCATCGGACTCCCAAATGATCATACCTGTACCTACTCTTTTATGACTGATCGGTTGGATTAAAAGCAATACTCATCGACGGCTACTAGCCATCCACGCTCACCCCATCTCTTTGGCTTGTTCACTCCACTTTATGAATAACTGACATCGCATGACTATCCCTCCCTATTTGTTATCCGAATCGCCGATAATGGAAACGATGAAGGTCAGGTAAGTCAATGCTCTTGACAGTTATCCGGGGCACATTGAAGAACAAGATCAGTGGCTGACTGTTGATTCGGAACAACGGGTGTTTAGATGTCCAGCCCCCGAGATAAAAAATCGTTCCGCTGTACCACCCTTTCGGTGCCTAACTGCCATGCCACCAGAAGGAAGCAAGAGGGCTGGGATACTGCCAGGTTGCCCAAGCCTAGACAGGGGAAGTCGGGAGGTAGAGGTCGGGTTCGAACCACGGACCTTCTGGTCAGTAAATTCGCGCTCTAACCACTGAGCCATCTCGCCCCTATGTAGCACCTATGTAGAAAGGATCTCGTGGATTCAGCAAGGTGTTGTTTTGTTTATTGTTAAGAGGCAGCGGGGACTATAAGGCCCATCGGTCAGATAACTGACAATCAAATGACCCAGCAACGTTTGTTTGTCTGGTGGGAAGGGGTTGGGTAGGGCCATCCGTGGACACAGAAGTGTGCGGGCAAATGATACTCCCCGGTTGACCAGGCCGAAGAAGAGGGTTTTGTTGAGGTATCTTAAGCCTTTGACTCACAAGGTAGTAGTAGGATGTAGGGTTTTGTTCGGGGACCATGTCGATAGCCTCCGACTAAAAAATCTGACCCACGAGGCAGCGGGCCGTAGGGTTTTCTTTGGGGACCTTTCCCGGAGCCGATGACTCAATAGTCTGACCTGCTTGGCTGCAGGGGTTTAGCCTAACCCGAGGGCGCAGGAAGTAAGGCATTACTGTCTCACTCCTAATGCAGCTGCGCACAGCAGGTGCCTTTTGAACAGCACCGGGCTCTTTGGTTTTTAAAGTATTTCAACCGTATTGAATAGTGCGCCGGCGGTCACGGTCAACCGTTGGGCGATCGCAGTGTGCGGATTTTAGAGCCGACCGTTTCTAACCCGTCGTTCCTCGGGGAAGGCAGCATGGCTGCTTCCATGAACATGGACATGCTGGTTTCCTGGAGGAAACGACTTACTGCCTTCACACCTATCACAGAGGACAGTATGACCTAACCCCCAGACCGCATCGTAGCACGATGGCTCGCAGTATGGGGTCACGCTGCTCTTGGTCTGACCGTTCCCCTCTGGGCTTCCTGGCGTGGCTGCACTTTGTGGAACGAAGTTTCAGCCAGTGTAACCCGCGGGATCGTTGCAGCACTTAATCTCGACCACTATGTCAAAGTAGTAGCTTTATGTCAAGTGCGACATGTATCACGTACGCTCAATGATCACCTACAGATTTTCGGCTCCAAACGATTTTTGGTGCAAGGTTCGCAGGTGACAGATCATGGCATGGCAACGTGAAGTGGGCGCGGCCACCGTCAACCTGAGTGCTGTCGGAACTTCCTGACTTCCGCCCATGTGACCCTGCTTGCAGGTGGTCCGAGACCCTCGAAAGCATGGCATGCAAACGATCCCAGCGGCGAGAGTGCTGTCAGTTAGTCGGATTGTCTAGCAAAAATCCATCTGTCGTGATGCGCTTGGTTTACGTTGGATGCTGAAGCGACTCCACTGATGGCGCCTTGCTAAAAAAAATCGTTCAGCTGTAACACCCTTCCGGTGCCTAGCTGCCATGCCACCTGAAGGAAGCACGAGGGCTGGTATACTGGCAGGTTGCCCAAGCCTAGACAGGGGAAGTCGAGAGGCAGAGGTCGCGTTCGAACCACAGACCTTCCGGTCAGTAAATTCGCGCTCTAACCACTGAGCCATCTCCAGCAGTTCTGCCCCCGTCTTCCTGCTGCCTTACAGCCTGTACTGATTGTTCAAAAGCTAGAGGTTCACCCTTGATCAAAAGCTCCGTGGAGTCTGGGACCCGTTCGTACGCGATTTCCTGTGTTACTGCATGAATATATTCCAGATGCAAAAATTCGTTTATTCTACGACGCTCCCGACGCTGGCTTAGCCGTCGTGGTGACAATGTGCAAGTTGAACCTCCTTCGTCCCCCAAAAAAATCAGAAACGCACTGCATATATGCTGTTGGAATGTCCGTACTTTGCTTGACGTAGAAAGCCAGAGCCTCATCGTACGAAGCCTCTTTGACTACCAGGCTGACATTGCATGCCTTTCAGAGACATGGATTCCTGGTTTCGGGTCACAATGCATCGAAGTACCAGGGACGGAAGTATTCTACTGGTTATACTACAGCGATACAAAAGATACCTCTGGCACGCACAGTGTGGCTGATGCTGTTAGCAAACGCACCCAAGACGCCTTAACCTCATGAGAGCCAGTGTTGTCCAGGATTTCGACGGCTCGTTTCAAACGTTCTCCAGTGAATCTGACCGTCATATCCGTCCAAGCGCCCATTCCTTCATCAGACCGCTCCGCCAAGCACGATTTCTACGATGAGCTACAAACCTAGTCAACCGTGATACCCTGATGGCTGAAGGTGGAGCTTCAACCGATGCCACTTGTCACATCCTTGGAAACAGTGTTTGATTGATAAACTTTGATGCCTCCAATTGACTCACGATATCCAACACGAGCATCAGGAGGCATCCACACACCTAGTATTCCAAGGGCGGTCGCATTGCTTCCAAAATAGACATACTGATAGCAGCCCGATGGGCATTGTCTACCGGAAATAAATGCGGTTCAGATCATGCCCTTAAGCATGCGTTTAAATCTCAACTTACCACCAGGCACAGACTACGATACACGAAAATCATCCAGCACTATCAACTGCGATGGCTCGACCATGTGCTACGCATGCCGAAACATAGTCTATCGGGACGAGTGTTATTCTCCATGCTCCCTTCAGAATGGAGCAAAATGTGAGGTACGGCTTGGTAAAAAGTGATGAAAGAGCTTATGAAGAGCTTAGGTATTGCTGAGGCGGTCCGCCTTCCAGGGTGGGGTCCCCGTGACCTCTCCTTCGCTTGGCTGGAGACATCGCAAGAGATGGTGGCAGATCGATGTCAGTGATGTTCGCGTTATCAGTTTATTTCCAGATTGCCTGATTGAGCGCTTGCTATAGACTAGCACCAGATCCCTCCCTCATCCACTCTTATTTTATTTTCACTCCAAGCCTTAAAATATAATTAGATGAACTTTGCGGTTGTGCGGCAGTGAAGCATCAATGTCTCTGATCGTTCATGCTGTAGCGCCTTACTAAAAAAATCGTCCAGCTGTAACACCCTTCCGGTGCCTAGCTGCCACGCCACCCGAAGGAAGCACGAGGGCTGGTATACTGCCTGGTTGCCCAAGCCTAGACGAGAAGTCGAGAGGCAGAGGTCGAGTTCGAACCACGGACCTTTTGGTCAGTAAATTCGCGCTCTAACCACTGAGCCATCTCGCCCTGTTTCTGATGATGACTAAGGTTCGAACAGCGGGGTATGCATGAGCTAATGGAAATGAAGATAAAGCAATACTGTTGCTTTGGCCAGTACGGTGAGGGCAAAGGTATTTCCTATTTGTCAGGCTAAAGACTGAGTTTAGTTGGTGCGTTGTCAACAGGGAAGACTGCTATAATGACTAACCATAAAGAGTCGAACGCAGTCTGAAGCTAGCGAAGCAGTAGACTGCTCGCTACACGTGTGAATATCTGGGCAAAATAATTTATTCTTGGGTCCTGATTGAAGCTAACTTAGACATCTCGTTCTTCCGAAAATCGTTGGAGTATCAGAGAGATTTTGGAGACAATACCTATAAGGCTGATTCACCGGTAATTTTCGCATGCTGTTTTGCAACTTTTCTTAGGGATTTGGAGAAAAATCGGTGTGTCCCATTCAAATGGGATAGACTCCGTCTCCCAAATGGGACGAAAAAGTGTGTAGAGGTTGAAGGATTGCATAGAGAAGGAGCTTTTACACCCCAGAGGAAATGCCATCCTCGGCTGCGGCTTTTCTGCTTTTGGGAAGACTGACGAACAGGATAATCTCTGGTTGCCTAGGCGACTTACAGCTGATGCTGTAAGGCTCCGATATCGAAGGTCGTAGGCTTGTTGTCTGAAGATCAGGGTGGTATCCTCTCTGAATGACCCACCACCAGTTTATCATTTTAGCCTCGCAGACGCGGTTGTAGGGACTGATTCTTACGAGACAACATGAATTTGACGGGAAGGTCACACGGTCAATGACATCTAGGAATTTCTGCACATTTACGCTCATATCCGACTAATTTGAAGTGCGATTGTTTCCATTAGGCCTAATGTTCACGTTGAAGAACTCGGACGTCGAGAACTTCATTGAGGTGGCACTGTAATGCTGAATTGACATATAATGTCCAGTACGTGTCCAACTATCCAGTTTCACTGCGCGACATAACGAAGAGGGTCCCTGGGTTTTTGTTGGATAGACGTCTTAAAAACGGACCAATAATCGACCACGAGACAAACTGATTTCCACAGTAGTGCAGGTGGTTGGCTGTTTTTTATGCTGTTTTGCTGGACCAGAGTGCAATGACGTTGTTTTTCAGAGGCTGACGTTGTCTCGCAGCAAAATGGAGTTCGGCACACACTCGTTCGAGTCTGTTGATAGGTTCGAGTGTTTTGGCAGTCTCACAAGCCATGATTGCGCTGCAACAGATTAAAGTATTTTGCATTCATTCAAGGCGTGAGCAGTGCTTGCAAGCTTGAGTCATTTATGGCGTAAGAACCGAACTTCGCTGAGGCTAAAGGACAGCACATA
Source organism: Opisthorchis felineus (assembly GCA_004794785.1). NCBI lineage: Eukaryota > Metazoa > Platyhelminthes > Trematoda > Opisthorchiida > Opisthorchiidae > Opisthorchis > Opisthorchis felineus. Next base: position 93,030 of record SJOL01008319.1, on the reverse strand, counting down.
TAACCTAACTGTAAGCGTGACTTTACTTACTGGTTGAGACTTAGCCTCTCCAATCCGACCTTGGGCGTCTTCACACATTTGGTCGCCGTAGCAAGCAAGGGGTATCTGGCTGCAAGGAGTACGTAACGAGGTGTTGCGTAGGTAGGTGCTTGGCAACGAACCGTCGAAGCAAAAAATTAAACTTACCATGTCCGTGGTTGGGATATGTGTCATACACATGCACACATAAACATCACCTGTAAGAACCATGTACTTGCCGTACATTGGTTCTAGCTGCCACAGTTTTGTTCACTACGGTTTCGGGAGATGGGGTAGATAGCTGCACATTGGAGGCGGTAGCCGATATCATTGATTCAAAAATACGGGGTTGTCAGTGGACTTTTAATTGGGGGATTAGAAGGAGAGCTATGAATTGAAGGCAATAGCTTGGATGCACGAGCGCCACTAAGGGCGCGACTGGACCATGTCTGGCAATGTCTCTAACCATTGATGTGGCCCGTCTCGGGGTCCCCATCCAGGAAGACGGTAATGACCAGCGCAGCTGAGTTTGCTGGTAATGGCTTTTATACTTCGCTGCCAAGTCATTGTTTGACCTCCCCTGACTCGTTTCCACCCTTCACGTGGTTGTGCGAAAAGAACCCTTCGAGGAAGTCGGTGGAGTGGCATACGGAGCACGTGGCCAAGCCAGTGCAACCTACGGAGTGTGATCGGTTCATCTATCGTGGGGATTTCTCTTCCAAAAACCATTCAACATAATTCAGAATTACTGATCCGGTGTTTCCACCAGACTCTGGCAATAGTCTGAAGTCTTTTGACGTCCTCCACGCGCAGCCGCCAAGTTTCTGACCCGTATAATAATATAGAACGCACTACGGCATTGTAAACTCGACCATTGACGGATAAGTTGATGTCACGCTTACGCCACAGGTGATGCACATTCACGAAAGCTGCTCTGGCCTTCCCAATCCGGATGGAAATGTCATCTTTTGCTAGAGAACCCGGACTGCTACAGCTGCCCAGGTAAGCAAATTTGTCTACTACCTCAGTCAGCTCATTCGGAAGCATGAGTTTAGGGTTCCAGCCCACCCAACCTTGCAGTAGCACTTTGCACTTTTCAGGTGTGAAGCGCATGCCAAACCCTGAGGCAGAATTAGTTGGATTATTTGATATTGTTTGCACTACCACGGTGTCAGATCCAAGAAGAGGTATGTCTTCTGGGTACTCGATATCTTCGAGCGAATGCCTCGGGAACACTTCGACCCCACAGACACTACAGGCTGGTAATAAGTCTTCCATAATCGTATTGCCTGACACCACTCAATGTGGTGAACTCAGGCAAGAGCTTCCCGTAAGCCTTCACACGTCCACGGGAGTTGGCGTACAGCGCCCTAAGGAGGGTAAAGAATTTACGGGGACACCGTTGCTCCACAGCCACTGTCATAGTGCCTAACGGTCCACAGAGTTAAAGGCTGCTACCAAGTTAAAGAAGACAACCAACCACAGAAAACAGTGTTGCTGTTCCAGAATCTGTCGGAGGGTGAAAATGTGATCGATGCATCCTCTTGAGGACGGAACCAAGCTTGGTTTTCACGGATCTGTCTCTCTTTGTGTTAAGTCAACCTTCGAGGGACCAAAAAGCACCTTCGATGCCACAGCTGCCAGGCTGATGCCACGGTGGTTTTCACACAGATTCCGCGCGCCCTTTTTGAAAATAGAAATAACTGCCGACATGCCCCACTCTGCAGGAACTTTCTCTTCGCTCCATATAGCACCAGTAAGCTTTGTCAGATGGGTCACAAGGAATTCTCCGCCTTCTTTGAATAGGGCTGGATACAGACCGTCTGGCCCTAGTGCCTTCTCAGGTTTCAGTACGGATATTTTGCACTTTATTTCTTCTGACGGGCGATTAAGGTTTACTTTCCATTTACCCGTATGCATTATCTCCAGAGGCTGTGTTTCAGCAGGCCAACTAAACTGTTCTTTAAAGTGTTCGGCCCATCTTTCCAGTCGACGTTCTCGCGAGTGGATTAATGAGCCGTTTCGTTTCACTGACCACTGATTTCCTAGGGCCGGTCGATCGTATCAGTTGATATAGGACACGGCTGTTTCCGGTAACAAAAGCCTTCTCCATCTCCCGGGCTTTCGATGCCCACCAGAGCTCTCAGTTTTTCCTCAGGCTCTTCACTATTTGGCGTTTGAGGGATTTGCGTGCGCCGTGGTGCTCGTTGGCTGTTGGTATGGATTTCCTGGCATCAGTCATGTATAACGATCTCGACGAAATCTAATGGTCTTGTGGTCGAATCGGAGAAGTCGGACAGAGCACTGAACGCCGCTAGCATATCTCTTTTCACATTTTGCCATGCTTCATCGACGTTCTTGCTACCAGAATGGTGTTGGTTTACTGTAAAGAGCCGATGAGCTAGCTCAGATCGATACTGCTGAGCTACGGTAGTTCTTCGAAGATGGTGTACTGGAATGCTTCTTGGTGACTTGCGAGGGCCTGAAGAGAAACGAAATCTCAGGCCTGCTCGCACCATGGAGTGATCGGAATCACGTTGTGTACCCCAGAAGTACCGGCAGTCTTGAATTGTAGCTCTCCACCGGTGACTGATGGCCACGTGATTCAACTGAGTCCACGGTTGGTTTGCATTTGGTGGCTACCGGGTTACGCGATGCACATTTTTATGCTGGCAAAGTTGGACGCCAGTCCGAATCCTTGTAGCCAACCGGTTCTGGAGCTCCGTTTCGCGTCAACTCTCATGAAACCAATATTTTCTCGGCTTATTCACCATTCTCATTTCAGGCTCCCTTCACCAGAACTCCGATGTTGCTCAATTAAATGGCTAGCTCTGGTCCGCCTTTGGAAAGCATCGCCAACGCACCCCTTTTTTCTTCCCATTCCCGGGACCGAAGACATATCCGCCGTTACCTGTCTCATTTCCGCGTGTTACTATGGAAGAACTTTCTACTGCGTCGCCGTTCCCCGTTCCTTCTGACCGCAGAACTGACGTTCCCAATCCTTTTTGTCTGCATTCTCGCGGGTTTTCGGGCTCATGCACCTCTACACAGTTACTCTGCTTGCCATGTACAAAGTCAAAGTATGCCAAGTATGGGATTGCTACACTATCTACAATCATTGATGTGCAATTTTAACTTCACTTGCCATCCACATCAAACTTCATCTAGTCACTTTCTGGAACCAGGTACTCCGTTCTACGACTTCATCCAAAATTTGACCGAATTGTTATCCAATGAGAGACTGAAGCAATCGTGAGTTTGCTCTCTGTCAGTTTGTCCGACGCTTTTCCCCTTTAGAATATGCATTTTCAGATATATCCCATGGCTGACAACTATTGGTCTTACACTATATGCATACTTTGACCGAAGTGAATAGAAGTTAACACAAAACATAAGTTTCGGTCGATCACTGGTCGGACAAGACAATTACTGAACTAGGCAGGCAACATTTCTGACTTCCTCAAACCAAACGCGCGTGGTATGTATACAGGTGCATGAAACAGCTACAATAAAATTTTGGCGTATCTACTTGTCGCCTGTCGCTGCTCGTTCTCAGTATTCAAAAGGAAATAGAAGATACCAACCAAAACCACAATAGATAAAGCGGCGAAGAGGCATGCCCAGAACCCGGATTTTAAAGGTCCCTGAACTAAGCTTTATCTGAGTTTTCATATAAAGTTGTAGAACTTGCTCGAATTTGGCGGCTGGAACTTCCTGTCAGGGCCACTTTCTGGGACACAATCTCGTCACTACCGTCGGAAACTCACCTAGAGGGATTTGCTTACCCACTTATTTGATTACTAAATTTATTCTCAGAAACCTGATGGACGAGACCACGTAACCTCATGGTTAGTTTCGAAAAACGGTCGTGCTGGGTTTCGCGAATCGGAACAAATTATTTCCCCTTAGGTAATGCTCCTGTTCATCATCCGTGGGCCTCTCTCAGTTGTTAACGCTCAACTTTCAGAGTTGCACAAAAGCTAATGGATACTAGATGTGAACTGTAGCAACCCTGGGAGCACTGCTTGATCATGAAAACGACCAACTCTCAGCCATTCATCACCATCGACAACATAGCATCAGTGTTCAATACTGATACTTCGCCGCCGTGGCTAGAGGTCTGACAAACAGTTTCCTGGTCCTCCAGGTTGGGGGTTGGAACATATATGGCGACCTGTTCAAAAGGTGTAATGCACTGGTATTTCTCGCCAAACACCGGTGCCTTGCGGTCAAGCTTTTCAGCCGAAGGCTTTGTTCGAGGACCCTAATCATCCTCCGTCTGGGTTTGGGCGCTTTTTCAGTATCGCAGCTCGGGCACAACCACGATTTCTTCTAACCAATAGTACAGCCTAGGAGAAGTAATAATGTGATATTCGACGTTGCTGGTGGGGGACGCTGACGAGGGGTGGGTGTGGTGATCGACGTACCAGCTTTGTCGTTCAAATGGGCACACACTTTGCTGCTTTGTATGTGTTTACTTTGAATTCCATCGGATTTTTTATGATCAAGAAGTTTACTATGGATACCTATTCAGCATAAAAAGGGTGAATCGAGTTGAACTCGAAAGCCAGAATTTCGGTTCGAACCTAGACGTCACCAATTTAAATCTGATTTTAGTTGAGCGCAGTTTAGCAGTTACTGTGGAGAAAAGGTCATTTTAACTAGGTATGCATTCACGAAATGAGTACACGCATCGGAATCTAATGATATTTGTATCACTGTTGCAATGCCCAAGTTTACAATATATCCCGCAGTCGGAGTATCTGCACCCTAAGCTAGTCCTGGATTCCTATGCTTTAATTGTCGATTTGTAGATTTCAACATACATCGAAACCGGTCCTACTATGCTGGTGGTTCGATGCGGCACTTGGACCTCAGTGGCATTGCCGCTCAGATGCTACAGGTTGTAGTGGTTGTTAGTAGTTAAAATCTTTGATACTCATACTATGACCTTACAAAACACACTTCCTTCAGAGCGGATAACATCTGTGACGGTTATAACTAGTCGGGGTATTCTGTACTGCACAGTGAATTGCATGAAAGTTTTTCATGGTTCTCATGTCCTGCAACATTACCAGTGGTCTCGTGCTCCTTCAGATGTGACACTTCTGGCACGTGGTCGCCATGCAACTCCGACGCAAACACGAGAACCAAGATACCGGTCGGTCGATCGTCCCAAACTAGAGTAATCGAAATGTTAGAACTGGGTTTTTAACCGCGCGTTCAATAGCTGGCACCTCAAATCTTAAACCATTCACTAATTCTTGTGAGACTAGTGCTGCTGCAGAGAGGCTCAGGCGACACCTCGGTACTTATTGGGTTTGAACGACAAGTCGTACAGTAACGCTGTATCACTTTGTACTCGCAGAATGCCGCAGTACCAGCACATCTCATCCACGAAAGTTTGATGGCATCACAAGACCATGTCCGCCTACACTCAAGCTGGAAATCATAACTGGCTGCAGCGTGGTTGATATAGTGCATGCCCTTTGTCTTCACCAAAGTTCTCGGAGCTGCACTGTTTTTTTACAGTTACAAAGTAATAAAAAGGGTCTCAGTCTGAAGAGGTTATCTTTCACACTGATTGTTTTGGATCTCTTCTGTTTACCGTAATATTCATCAGTACTTTCTCATTTTCTACATCCCTGTCTATCTTTCTCCTGTTAGTTTCACACAGTCGAGTTCATTTTTGGATTTGGAATTATTTTCGGAATTACGCCCACAGCTGACGGATATCCTCATCGCGTACAATCGCATCCCAAAAATTTTTTCTCATCCAGTCAGCAACCTTTCCCTTGATCATTTCGACGTGTCTGTCTTGCGGAATCTGTCCACATTTGTGTGTGGTGCGCAACAGAATGATATCAGTCGCGCTTTGGACGTGTACGAATCTTCCAAAAAATCTGTGCTCAATGTCACCCAGATGGTGCTCGAGTTCAGCATGAATATATCCACGAGCAGTGATGTACTTTCCGGAGACAATCCTGTCCGAAGGCGAGTCCAAGCACTCAATTTCTGTCCGTCTATTCGTTCTCTTCTCAGCTGGCAACCCACATTACGTACGACTGGTCGATTGCGGTACTTCCTGTTTGGTCGAACAGCATACTATCCCAGCAATGCTTTCACAGACTCGGTTGTAAACAAGGCCAACGAGATATATTATTTTTTGTCCGGGGTGAAAAATGCCACCAAACTCTACTTTAGTCACATCCGACCGCAGTTAGATGCTCTCATGCAAAACCATTCTGAAAGACTGCAGCCACAGCTACAGTATTGTTTGTTTGCCTTCGTCTTCCTCTCGGACGAGATAAACGAACTGTGTTCTTTTCTCTTACACTTTTCTGGCCCTTCCGGTGATGCAGCGCAAACCAGTGGCACCGCACATTGGTCACATACTTTGGAGAAAATCGATTTTATCGTTGCTATAACGGAGCACCTTTTAGACTGCATGCCACACACATTTGATCGGTTTATCCCGTTTCTAGATCAGACCGAATTTGAACAATTCCTCACGTTGAACGAAACTGACATAGGGTTCGCCCCGCTAGGCGTACATTTTGAACAGTGGCCGACAAATCAAACGGCCAATCTGACGGAACTCTACGCGTTTGCTATTCGTGTCAACCCGTTTCTCATTGATACAACTTTTAGATACAAGGTGCTCGATCGGCACTGGTCCCCAGCACCACGGCGTAATCCTGATTCGGATATGAAATACTTCACAAGTGGTTTTCTTGACCTTCAAGAACGAATTAGTCAGGCTGTGCTTGGTGTGGCGTCCACCCGTTTGCAGACGAAAATCGGTACCGACATCCCGTACCACCCTCTGGGTGTTGAGTTTCAAATGTTTCCATCCCCTGCGTTCAATGTGGACGAGTTTCTCAACCTGTTCGGGCCCCATATTCCACAGTTGATGATTCTGGCTTGGTCGCTAACTGTGGTGGCCAGCGTGAAGTACCTAGTCGACGAACGTGAGCATGGTCTACTCATGATGCTTCGGGTGATTGGAATCCCAAACGGTTTAAGTGCAGTTTCATGGCTAGCAGTCTCCATGTTCTTCAGTACCGTAACCTGTATTGTGATGGTGATCGTGCTGAGATTCGCCAGAATCACACCCAATACTAGTCTATCCCTCTTGATCTTTCTTATTTTATCCTATGTGTTGTCCATTCTGGCTTTTTCCCTCGTGTTCAGTCTGTTTTTTAACAAGGCTAATCTTGCTGCCGTTGTTTCTGGTGGTGTGTATTTTATGTGTTATTTGCCGGCGCCAATCCTTTTGCATTATGAAACTTTCCTCTCGCCCACGTTGCTAGTTACGGCTAGTCTGTTGCCTCAGGTGAGCCAAACGTTCGGATGGGCATATATTATTCGATTGGAACGACAAGGTTTCGGAGCACAGTGGTCGGATCTTTGGCCTTTGGAATCTGTGAGCAGCCCCTACTCTCTCGGACTTGCATTCATTCTCCTCTGGGGTGCCATTTTATTTCAGTTGGTTGCTGCTCTATACTTGCTACCCTTGATTAGATCTGCTTTCCTCTTATGCCTGACATCGCCCTTCTGGGCTATCCCAAGAATTCTTCGATCATCATTCTCCCCTCCAGTTAGACGACCTGAATCGAAGGAGAGTCAGTTTCGAGTCAGTTGGAATAAGAGCAACACAACGATCGAGATGCACAACAGTAAACCGGATGAATCACTGTTACCACCTGAGTCCTTGAGCCACAACTCGCCTGTCGTCATTGTGCGTGGGTTGTACAAACTCTATCGTCGTTACAACCGTTGTCCAGTTTTGAATGGAATAGATCTACGATTCTACCGTAGCCAAACCAACGTGTTGTTGGGGCATAATGGTGCAGGGAAGACAACTTTATTGTCTATTCTGGCAGGTATTCTCAAACCGACAAAGGGAACCGTCCTGATTGATGCACAGGAGGTACAGTGGAATAGAGATTACATCCGTTCCCGAGTTGGGTACTGTCCACAACATGATATACTTTACCCCGACATGACAGTAAGTGAACATATCTGGTTGTATGGATCCCTAAAGGATAGTCCCAGTGCACTAACCAAGCACTATATCGACCGCTACCTAGCCTACTTTGGTTTCGAATCGAAACGGAACTGTCGAATTTCGACTCTTTCTGGGGGACAGAAGCGGAAGTTGTCTGTTTGCCTAGCTTTTCTAGGTCCAAGTTTATCTGTGATCCTTTTGGATGAACCCACTGCCGGAGTTGATCCTTTGTCCAAACGTATCATTTGGAATTCTGTTCAGGCAATGAAGACCGAGGATCGTTCAGTGATATTCACTTCACATCACATGAGGGAAGCGGAATTCTTGTCCGATCGCATATATATACTTTCAAGCGGACGGCTTTTACAATCTGGATCGTGTGTGTCGCTCAAAGCCACTTATGGGTTGGGTTATCTGCTCACCTTGGAGAAACGACCAGATGAGTTTGAGCGTGGTGGTGGCGTGTATGCTGTCACGAAACTAATATGCGCCCACGTTCCCCAGGCTGTACTACTTGCTGAAACGAGGAACACTTTGGTGTATCGTCTTCCCCCTGAAGGAGCCCTGAGTGGTACATACGCGGACCTTTTCGAACATCTGGAATCCATGCTTAACTGGAATGCAGATAGGTCACCAACCGCTTGGCCAGTATCACATTTCGGCGTTACGGATACTTCTCTAGACGATGTGTTTCTTACCATACTAGGCAAGCAGGCTGATCAGTTGCTGGCAAAAACATCCTCGGATATTTCTCCCACACACTCATCACGTGATTCTATTCAGGCGGATGCGCCTGTTTTCTCCATACGAAAACTAGGAACTGACCTCGTTTCACGATTCACATCTGTATGTCGCGTGTTCCCCTTGGCGACAAAGCCGGTGGCACCCGTGATCCCTGTTTCACCCAGTATGTCGGAAGATAAACCGTTTTGGGCCATTGTGAAGAGGATATACTATCAATCTGCCGTCATATTACGTATGCGTTTGTGCCATCTAAAACGGAACAAGCGAGTTTGGTTCTTGGAGTTTTTCATGCCTTGCGGCCTCATCCTGTTTTCTCTAGTTTTGTTCAGTCTGTATCGTCCGCAAATCGAACAGCCGATTATGGATCTACATCCTGGACTAATGACGGATCGTCGCTATAAAACCCAGCGCACCTTTGTACATCACGAGACGTGTCCAACTTATTCGCTGCTCAGATCGGATGAACTAGAACCAATAATCACTGCCTCCGCTTTTAGCCACCCCCTCTCCTGGACGGGTATTCGTTGTCTTCCAAATCATGTCTACTCTCCTCGCCCGAATTTCGGCCTCAGTTGCTCGAATGAACCGCATTTCGTTTGGAGTGGTTCTCTTTCGGAACCCGAACACGACAGGAGTTGCGCTGATGCAGACAACAATCGATCTGAGCTTCCTCCGTGGCGTCTCCTCTCCACCTTCGATAGACTGGTTAATCTGACACACTTCAATGTTTCCTCCTATCTATTGCAAAGCCGCTTTCCAGAGGAATTTTACGGAGGCCTTACGCTTCGACCTATCGGGCGCCACACATCAGATCATCTTCTTTCTGTCCTAATCAATTCTGTCGCGGATTGGGTTGCAATCATTTATCAGCCCAGTATGAATTCAACCCTTAAATTCCTATCCCACCTGCAAATTCCGGCGTCCACTCTCACTGATATACTGTTACCTCCGATGGAACGTGTCGTCCTATGGTATAACAATAAAGGTTACGTTTCTGCCCCGGCATTTCTGAACTACTTGTTCAACTTGCAACTGCAACAGCTGCTCACTCCTTACAAAAACGTTAGTCACACAGGGATTGTTGTTGCCAATTACCCACTTCCATTTCCAAAGTCTACCTGGTTTTTCAACTTCCTGGAGGCGTTCAAAGTCGAAGCAGCTTTCGTTCTTTTCCTCGTCATTGCCTTCACGGCCATCCCGGCTAATTTCGCGGTTCTCCTGGTAACGGAACGCCACTTGGGTATCAAGCACTTACAACGTGTTTCTGGTATGCAACCCTACGCCTACTGGCTCGTTAATTTTGTTTGGGATTTCTTCATTTACTGTATCCCCGTGCTCTCTTGCACTATCCTATTGGTCGTGTTTCGTAAGACAGCCTACACCTCCCCTGCTGTGATTGGTCCGTTTGTCCTAATCGTGATCTTGTACGGTTCTGCAATGACCCCATTGGTCTATTTGGCTACCATGTTCTTTCACCATCCAAGCACCGCGTACGTGCTCATCGGAGCAGTCAATGTGTTCATCGCTTCGGTTACGCTGTCAATTAGTGTTTTTCTCAAACTGTTGCTCCTTCAAGACCCGAGTGAAACGGTTCAAACCACCATCAATCACATTCAGCGTACCCTACTCTATCTCTTCCCGCATCATTGTCTTGGGTCCAGTGTATTCGACTTGGCTGTTAACGGTTTTCTCCAGGAAAACGGATTGTCTGTAGCACCCTCCGTTGGTATGGCCAGTTTCACATGGCTGATGTTGTATCCGCGAATGTTGTGCATGATGGGACAAACCATGTTGTTCGTTCTGCTCTTGTTGCTCGTGGAATATCGTGGCTCGTTTTGGTACATATGGGATGGAGGTTGTCTGCGGCGGAGCTCGGAACTGGCACGACCCCATCAATTGGATAACATGAAATCGGCCAAGGTAAGCAAATCTGGTTGCTTTGTTCCACTTCTCGCACTTGCTGACAATAACATGCTCGATTCCGAATACATCAAAAGAGCGCTCAAAATATCCTGTGAATTTCGTCGTCTACCTCAGGTGTTTTCATAATTCGGCTTGGTATTTTTTGCATCCACAGACACTCTGGTAAAGAATCGACCGTGTTAGTTTAGATGGTCTCTCCATAACCAAAGACCATGAATCAGAGTTCCTTTTAATTTCCCTCATGCTGCCACATGCAGTAAATCAAATGTAAATTCACTCTAGCCTTCGCTGCTGTTCCGGCCACTAACAAGCTGTTGAGACTGAGTAAGACTGGTTCCAGGACGAGGCTCCTACTTCCCAACGATATCTGACGAATCGATCCAGCTATTTTTAAGGAAGCTGTGTTTACCACGTTTTTTGCTCCCACAATCGTCCATTTCTCAAAAGTGAACAGCCTCGGCGAATCGAACATCATTCGCTTTGAGGATAAGCAACATCGTTGTCTTTGGAAAAGTGCGCCACGTTTCTTCACCAATGTGGTTATCTAAGATCTAAGGGTATACAAGTCTGGACACCTTTGGAAGTACATTTGTGCAGCTTTGGACAAACCACTCCACTGGACAGACCAGTCTTGTGCGATTCCTTAACGCTTTTTTCGGATCTTCCGACTTAGGGAGATCTCTCTGCTAAGATCATTGACCCCTTTACGACGTATATTTCGTGCGGACTCCCTCTCAGAGCAGATCAAAATAGTCATCCACTCCTCCTGTCAGGTGCTGAAGAGTGTCTATTTCAATTGCAATAGACTACACAAACCAAACACCTGCTTTGTGTGAGTGTATGGGTTAGTCGGTTCGTGTGCACGACGTGTAACGCCGAGAGATGAAATGAAATCTGACAGCTCTAATCGCTATCTCATTCTTTCCGATGTTATTCAAATACACCTGATATCCTGTACTCTTCGACTTTGTTAGGAATCGAACAGTGCCGTAAAATTTGTCAACGTGCGCTGCTGGAGTAGTGGTAACACGCTCGCATGTCAGATGTGCGGAGTTCAAAGCCTGGCACGGCCGTTAGATATGCACTGCTGATGAGCGAAACTCGAATCCGGTGCTTCCTCCCTTTGGTGTGGACTCACCAGAATAATTACGCCAGGACAGAAGGACGACTGTTCAAACGAAAGAGTGATGTGAGCGTGAATTCTACAAATCCCGCAACCACCTACAACAAAAATCTTTCACTGACACTTTGCCATCGCTATGGTCAACAGTCTCGGTTTGCGCATTGCTCATATCAACGCAATAATATGCTTTAGTCGGATAAACAAACGATGACTATTTAGATCTGAGAAAAAAACTTCAAATTTCTACCCAATTTTTCTCAAATTCATTGTCAATTGTAGGACATTCGCTGTGGAGTGTCACAAGAAGCAACGTCAAATTTTCGCTTCCACACTACTATTCATCTCGTTTTCAGTCTTTGGACCTCGCAAAAAACAGCCAGCCTCTTCAGGTAGTCATGTTGGGAGAACTCTATAGTTCAGTTTGACTGCACCACACCGGTCGTCTTTTAGTTGAAATGCTTCAAAATTGAGCACTTACGAAGTTGACGATAGTCTTCATCGCTCGAATATAGTAACATGAGATTCTTCCAATATACTACTCGAATCGGTGGGTAGGTGCAACCGATCAACATAGCCTTCAATAGGGATTTTTGACTCCGTTTACGGACTGTCATGAAAATCCAAGTGAACCAGTAGTCAAATCTGCTAGTGACTCTTTAGTTAATTTATTCCATCCCGGGTCGGGGAGAGTAGAACAACGAATCTAAAGCTCGTGGCTGACTAATTTTCTCGTCACATTTCTCCGTTATGAGACAAATGCCGAACGGGAACCTGGATGTTCTTCACTAATCTACCACATGTGTTTTGGGCTTCACTGTGAACGGACTAAGATAATGAGGGTAACTGGCGATCGATCGTTCAGCTGAAACACTGTTTCGGTGCCTAGCTGCCATGCCACCCGAAGGGTGCACGAAGGCTACTGCCAAGTTGGCCAAGCCTAGGCAGCAACAGTCAAGATGCTGTGGTTAGGCGCGAACCAGGGACCTTACGGTCGGTAAGTTCGCACCTTGACCACTGAGCTACCTCGAGCCCTGATTGGGTAATTGGCAACAGTGATCGTACCTGTACTAAATATGGTTTATCCGCTAAGCGATGTAGTTAAGTCATCGTCGGTCTTAGGCGTTTTCAGAGGTCACGCATGGTCATTTGATGCGTACAACAACAGTTCCCTTTGAATTGGCCTTGGGGAGTTCAAGGACGATGGCCTTACTTCTGGTTTTGGATCGCATGCGGTGTTCAGTTCAGTTTAATGCTTATAAACGCCATCAGGCGAACTCTCTGGATGGGTTTGTCATTCACAGGAATCGCTCTTCGACATTCAAGCAAAGGTAAGGCGCACGTTAGCACCACTGTGTTAAGGAACACACAATACAAACAACTGCAGGCATCATTGAAAAGCCCAACACCTACTTCATGTTTGCAACATGAGAGCTTTTTTAGCTGCTTCACAATTGTATCCCTTCCGAAGAGGGGGTTTGGGCCTATTGGTTGGCCACCTGGAATGGCCCCGTTAGGCCGTGACACCGACATCAACAACCAGTTCCTTTGTGCCATGGATGCCTGGTGCGCCCAGTTTTTCACCGTCTTTTCTTCGCTATATATGACTATATTTTACACAAGAGGGACTTTATAAAGCGTTCTATGACCTAGGAACAAGCCAATCCCCCTAATCGTGGGTGGAGCTTTACGTCCCCACCACACCGCCTAATAGAACCTTTTGAACGTTTGTAGTTTATTTCCACTGTTGTAGTGCACAACCAAGCCCATCATGTTCGGCGCTTTTCATGTTATAAATGTGAACACGTCTACCCCTTGGGTTACGTGTCCAACTCTAGTCGGAAGCGAGTCGCAAAATTTAAAACCTCTTCGTGGTAACTTAATGAGGTCAAACCCTTCACTACTGTGCAATATGGGTCTTTAACTTCAGCACCTGCAGCATTACATTCTGCTAACAACAAAAGTACTCAGCCATGTTGTATTTTGACCCAACTGGAGATTTTCTATCGAGCGAACGAATGTCCCGCACAATCATTTTACGGTTGAGCTACCTTTTTGGACGCCCTCATCATTTTCTGAAACGCGCAATGAATGCAGCATTGTGTGATTTCATCCCTCGAAACAGCTCCTAGGATCAGGCAATAAGAATATTTAGAGAAAACGTTCTCTTGAATACGTGACGCACTACTCACAAGGCTGCTAAAAGCTCCTCGACAGCCCACGGCCGGTTTTGCCCTTCGGGTTCATCAGGTAGACGAAGTCCCCGAGTCTCCGCCAATCTTTTGTTTTTCTTGAACCCAAATTGTACGCGATTCACGGACTACACTCATTTGCAAACTAATTTAGTTTTCACGCGGGGCTCAAATGAATCTCAGCTAAATCTCCCGTGTTCTTCAAACAGTTAACAATTTTGTGATATTCACACACACACAAATACGCAGTTTGGACATTGAAACCGAGACGTGGACAAAGACAGAAAACTGAACGCTTGGTGACCAGTACAAAGGCAAGCTTTCTCTGAACCTTCAGCATTCGTTCCTCCACAACAAACGCTTTGATCCGTTGCATTTGAGACAGGACCCATCATCCACCGACAGTTTTCCACTTCTGGTCACTTGGTTGTCCAGCTAGTTAGGTGAGATAGCTTGACTCATTCGTCTGTAATCACGAGTTCAGTTAGCCGATTGTGGGGCACACGAGTAGAGAACGACACTTTGTAAGCTTGTGTGCGTCCACAATTTTTTTGTCGTTGTCAAGATGAATTGGCAAGCCTTAGTTGGACTGACTCTTGTCTCAGGTCAGATGGCACGATCACTGAGCAATTATAGACACGCAGGCGCACGCTGCTACCGTCCTTATTTGGTCTTGCCACATGTTTGACGACGCATGCCCCTGGTAGCACGTAGTGTGTGCCTACAAGATCCGAGCAGTTCGCTCGCTACGTTGCCAGCAATGGCATTGGTGCGTTCCGTCGACTGAAATGCACGCATTATTGCATGTACTATTGCGTGTGCTATTTTCTTAGGGGACTGTTGAACCCGTGTGTTCCGGCCAGTAACCTCACCCCATTAACCGATACATTCGGCTAGCAATCGATGGATAGAGTTGCGAGTACCCCGGCGGACAGGACTACACTAACTGCGATTTGCGTTCACATGTCTTTCCTTCCATAATGTCAGATAACCGTGCGGAACCACCGGTGCGCATTATTGAACTCACCCAGGCAGGAAGTGTTCTGACAGAAACCACAATCGATGTGATGTTGTAGTGACGAGTAACGCTCAACGCGCGTTTTATTTAATTGTGACACTGATAGAGTAACGAGTCGGCGTAGTAAATCATAAGAATCTGTGGATCGGATTTGGGTGACGGATGACGACGCCAATCAATGACAGTCTAACTGGAGATAATACAACAGGAAAACCATTTACGTGTGACCATGGACAAGAGTGGCGGTGTAGCGGGGCTCTACCGTATATAAATGCGGCTTCAGTTACGTGGGTGAAGAGTAGCTTCCTGTCGTTCCTTTCTCTGTGTCTGTAGCTTCTGGGACGTCCGCCCTATAGCTGTATTTGTTCAAGCTTTTCCCAGTAATTGGTCGCACCGGATCTACCGCTACCGATGTTTCACCCGATCCTGATCAGTTTAGGCAAACACCGTACCCATAAAAAAACAACTAGTTGTACGTGGCTGCGGCGTTTTTAGAATCCACGCTCACATCACTTTCTTTTAAACAGTCGTCCCCCTTGTCCGGCGCACTCATTCTTTTTCTCTTCTTTTCACTCTAGGGCTTTAAATATAATCAGACAAACCTTATGGTTGTACGGCAGTGAAGCATCAGTGTCAACACCGATGTTGCCGTCTTTGATTATTATTATTGTTATTATTATTATTATTATTATTATTATTATTATTATTATTATCTGGCGCAATCATTCTGGTGGGTCCAAACCAAAGGGAAAAGCACTGAACTCGACTTCCGCTCTTATTAGAGCTCATCAGCAGTGCACATCCTTGGCCGTACCGGGTTTAAACTCCGCACATCTGACATACGAGGCGAGCGTGTTATCACTACTCCACCAGCGTACTCTGGACGTATCTGAATTTTCACATCTGAACAGGCAAACCTATTCACGCTTGATTACTCGAGTGCTTCCCCCTTTGTGGTGGACTCACCAGAATGATTGCACCAGGACAGGAGGAAGACTGTTCAAACTGAGGTGATGTGAGCATGAATTCTGCAAAGAACGCAATTAGTTACAACTAATCCAAGAACACAATTGCCGCTACGTCCGTCGTAAAGTAACGCTGGTTGTGTGCTGATGGTGCTGGTGGAACGTCACCTCACTCACCTTCCCCATTAGCGTGTGCTGTTAGTTCCACCGGGAGAAAGCACAATTTCAAGCGTGCATGATCAAACTCTTACGTTTGAATAGATCCACCAGAATGATCGGCAAAGTAAGGGAATCGGCACGTCCCTAAGTTACCGGCGCCCGGTCGCAGTCTTTACTGGCAGCAAAAACCGCAGTAATGTGGTAATGGACGTTGAAGTTTAGAAATTCACTCAAACGTGACGTAACGAATAACACGATTACACACCGCCTGCTCTGCGTAAGAGAATAAGCCCAGTTTAAGTGCCCAAAGGTGAATATCGATGAAATGCCGTGACTATAGAATGAGGTATACAAGGACGAAATCGTTTGCGCAACTTCATGAATGATAAAAAATAACAGCATAGTGAATGTTCACTGTATTTACATTTGGCTAAGTGGCATGCAGTTAAGCTTCCGACATAGAGTGCCGGGTCCTTGGGGCATTCTAAAAGTTCATGATGTTACTGTGCTAGTGTAATGGTGCCTACTACTGGTGAAACATGCGAGTAGTGTCTGGCCTGGTGTCCAAGCTCCGTTCCCCCATCTGATGGAAGGTGAAGGTTAATACGGAAATTATGGAACTGCTTTGCAGTTTTCGTCCATCATTGTTGCATATTGAAAGAACATCCAGGAAAGTCGAAGAGGACGTTTGGGGATGTTCAGTTTTCAGAAATTCTGTGCATATGAGATATTTACTTTCGTGTCTAATGGCTTGTAACCGCTTAGTTCGTGTTCGTCAATAAACGACTCTGCAGTGAAGGGTGTTCATCCTTTAGTGTATGAGGCTGCTGAGTACATGAAACATTCAAAAATCCGAACAATCAGCTTTATCATTCTTGACTGAAAGGATGTAGAAAACAGCCGCTTTCAAACAAATTTCCGTTAATCAGGCTGAACGCAGTTCATGTTCATTGCCGTCCTCAAAAAGGCACCTCTAATCAAATAGAAATTTTGATACTTCCCGAAGGTTTGTCCTCGCTAGGGAACCATTGTAATTAGTGATTATCCGTGTTTGTTCTTTTGGACCGTGACCTGAGTTCATCTTCACTTGTTCCCATCATACGGTAAGATATTTAGACTACTGGCTTATTTTTATCGGAATCGAGAAGTGTACAATCATTATTTTCAGTTTACAAATTGTTTCCTCACATCTAATACTTGTGATTGCCTTCTCACTTCAGAATGTGCCACTTTGCACACCCGAGATGCCTACAGCAGAAATCCGGATACAGCACTTGTCCAAACGCTATTTCGGTCAGTCTCGTCCCGCCCTATCTGACCTCAGTCTTTGCGTTCGTGCTGGCGAATGTTTTGGTCTTCTCGGAACCAATGGAGCCGGAAAATCTACCACCTTTGGTTTACTCACAGGACGATTCCCAGCCCCAAGAAACACGATTTTCCTCAATGGGATGGATTTATCCAAACAGTTCTTTACTGGACACTGCGACCAATCAATTGGCTACTGTCCTCAACAAGACGCTCTTCATAGTTTTCTCACGGTTCGTGAGACATTGCAGTCGTACGCAAGGTTACGTGGCCTGAGTGGTTCTCATTTGGAGGCGACAGTATCCAAATTGATCATTTCAACTGGTTTGGATGCGCACGCCGACCGCCTTGTACGAACATTGTCCGGTGGGACAAAACGAAAGCTTTCTACTGCCATTGCCTTTATCGGGGATCCACAAATCCTTCTGTTAGATGAGCCGTCCAGCGGCATGGATCCCGGAGCTCGGCGTCTTTTGTGGTCGCACATCAACTCCGCACTTGAACGACAGCGTTGCATACTTCTGAGCTCACACTGCATGGAGGAGTGTGAAACCTTGTGCAATCGTGTTGGTCTTCTTTTAGAAGGTCGGCTTCAGTGCGATGGCACTC
This sequence comes from Opisthorchis felineus, assembly GCA_004794785.1. Classification (NCBI taxonomy): domain Eukaryota; kingdom Metazoa; phylum Platyhelminthes; class Trematoda; order Opisthorchiida; family Opisthorchiidae; genus Opisthorchis; species Opisthorchis felineus. Next base: position 74,966 of record SJOL01008319.1, on the reverse strand, counting down.
CTCTAGAATTGAAACTGCGGTTTGCCGTCGGATATTCGGTAGACTTCGAACTTAGTCCATCCGCCTTACTCTTACCTCCCGACCAATTACAGTCCGAACTACGAAAATACTTACCTCTCGTGACCTTGTCTCTTCCACTTTGCATACGACAGCAATATCAGTACCCCCATATTAGACCACTTTCGCAGCTGTTCCGTGCACTTCAAAAAGTGCGTGAACTTGGTTTTGTATGTCACTATTCTGTAAAACACAGCAATCTGGAAGATGCATTCGTCGAATGTCTGACTTCGTGCTCGGACTCTTCGAAAAACGACCGTTCTCCCTCTGTACCCACCGCGAATGACATTATCGTTGAATCTCAAAAGCCTCATTCCTAATCTTCGTGCTCCGTGTTCACTACCTTCCGTTGACTATTTTTTAGCTTTCCCTTCTATCTTCATTTTTGCCTGTGATTTGCCCCATCCCTTCATCTGTGCGTCCACCTTGGAATTTCTGTGTTGTAGAGTAATGGTATGACAAGATGCATCCGTATTCTAACAAATGACATACTCTTAGTTCATTCATGATTCCCTGCTAGATCCCCCGGGCCTTTCGCGAGTTGCAGCAGACTGAGGGTCCCGTAACGTGATGATGTTGAATCACCATGAGATGAACCAGCTCTAGGTAAGCATCCGAAATGTTGACGTTGGAGGGTATCAATTAGGGAGACAAAGCATCATCGGGTTTTGAGGTGACTGTGTTGATGAGTGAACTTCAGCCAAAAATAGCAGTGTTCAGGAGGCTGCGGCAGAATGCTCATCTATTAGTGGCTTCAAGCAGGTCACACACACAGTAAAGATCCAATGATATTGGTTGTCCGGTCAGAGTCATTTAGTAAATGTCTGTCTGCTCCAGTGACCGTTCGTCCCTATTTATCCAGTAATTCCCAGCCTAGATCACATAGTTCATGTACAGTTATGAGTACGTTTCCCTTGAGTACCTCAAAAGTGTAGCATTATTAGCAGCCTTTTGTCACTAAAACTGTTACCGATGCCCTACTGAGCCAAGAAACTTTCTTTATTCAGGTATGCTGTACATGGAATCCAGGAATGGTGGAACCGCTGCTGAGTAGCGCGTGACGCTCCTCCGCAATGAGTTGTATCTAGGGTTTTGAGTTATTTCACAGGTAAGCGGGATATTGTAGGGGGGGGGCGTACCACTCTCCGGAACTTCATGTCAGTTGACATCGATTGACCCTGGTGATTCTGGTTGAATAGATCGCTAATGAATATGAGTAGAAACTCCGACGGGGTTTGACATACCGTTTACAAGGGTGGAGGTACCTCGCCTCTCTATCGAATGTACCGTATTAGAGGTTTTTGCATCCTGTATACAGCTAGTCCTCTCATCAGGAATTCCTTTATTGCCCTTTTCAGAAGGTAAATATATTATGCCAACTGCCACATAGGAATCTATCGTTTACATGAGATTTGAAAGAGGGGACATTTTGTACGTAGTCAGAAAACTATGACGATTAAAATAGAGATTTTTTATCGTGCAAAATAAGTCTATCTACACTGAAAATCCGAGAGTCTTCTCACAGCTGTTTCATCCCTCCTAGTAGTGCTCGTCCCATTCGAGCCCGAAGTTTTCCGGACAAGAGTTTGATTGCCCTATCGTTCGGGTGCGGGCGTTGTGGTTAACTAGATTAGCTACAAGGTCACTCATTCTGGCTCCTTGAATGGCAACTTTCTAGATGGCAGGTCCCGTGTGACTTGAATGGCATTTTCCATTCCAGTGCGTTTCTACATCGGATGAAACTCAAGAAATCTGCTTGAATCTGTGTTATGCAGCTGTACTGGATGCTTTTCATTTACCATACATTTATTATGCTTTCTGGTTTCAGTAGTGTGTTTTGTTCCTAAGGGTTGGGATCTCTTTTTTCTTAGTCTTATGGTTGCTCTTGAGCACGTCGAGGAAACCTGGCAAGCCATTCTCTACAATTGGCTTGCACCGTTGTCCTCCCTCCTCAGAAGAATCACTTTCTCCTGAGGAATCAGCATGGCTGGTCTCTATCCTTCGGGAAAATGTGCGGCGTTTGTTCACTAAAAAGTTTTTTTTTGTTTTAGTTCCGCCCTAAGTTAATCCAAATTTCACCACCTGTCAAGGTTTAGCTGTATCTCCACCGTTCTACTTTTGCACCCCCGTTCGCGAAGAATAGTCTCTTTCAACTGACACCGACAGAAATCAGGCGTACATGACAGCATTCCCCTCCCTGCAATGCCTATTTCATATAGGTATTACAGTACGGCTACTCGAGGTCTTTTCGTGCTTTTATTGATGCATGAATAATATAGCCTGGGTTTGCGGCTTTCAGGGTTCCTGAAATGGCATCGTTCATCCCTTTTGTGGAACTCTTCGAACTGACATTTGCTGGGCTTGACTGTCGTCTTTCTTGCTCAGAGTTCGTCCGATTCACTAAATCAATGAATAGGTTGTCGCAGGCGATTAACGTAGCAGTTGACTGGCTGTTCTGTCTACTGCTCAGCGATTAGGACAGCCCAAATGAACAATGTGTCAGATCAGCCAGCAGCTATCGCATGAACTCAGCTGAGTTTATATTGGCGAGGACGAAAGTCCCAACGCAATATTTTTCAGAATGCTTGAAACAGTCCGGTTTTTTTCTAATATTCGTTGGTTTTTTTTTGGTATGTCCAGTTCCTGAATAAGAAGAATCAAACTGAGTCCTGGTCGCTCGTCACAGTTCAACTCGATATGTGGTTGACAAGAAGATATGGTGAGTGATTGAATGTGTCCACTGTCTATTCATGGCTGATGGGGTCGGAGGAAAAGTCGAAATACGGCAACCTTTTCCTAAGTGAAACTCGAAAAAAATGCGCCATTCCGGTTGTTTCGACTAAGCGGTCCTGAATGTACCTATAAGTCAACTGCACCGCTATTTTTAGATCAGTAGTCGTTACAGGAAGGAGCATTGGCTAGAAAGCACTATAACCTCAATTTGAAGTCGAAACTCTATCCTTGTCAACCTTTAGCTGTGACCTAGATGTTGAATCGTCACCTGATACATAACGCAACAGATGATTTTACGTTCGTGGAGGAGTGAATGGTAATCACTGTAAATCTGATGTTACTCATAAGAGTCATGAAAACTGCTTCAGGGCCCAAAAACCTCAGCAATCAAACGCTGTCTCGTAAATTAGAGAAGAGGGTGGCTTTCCAGTGTCTCCCATATAGCTTCAGAGAAAAACAGTTGTAGGGTCAGGCGTAGTTCTTCCGTACTTATAATTCAAACGAAAAAGGAACCCCCACTGTATGCAGCTGGGGTCTGTGGCCTTTCAATCTCCGGGCGGGTGCTGTCTCGACCGAGCTGCTGCGGACGTTGCCACAAAGTCGCACTGCTATATTTGTTATTTCTAAGGTGATTTGAAGACACATTTGATCTACAGTTCATTCTGTCCACCTCGAATCTTCGAAAAATAAATCTAGTTCAGCTATGTTGGTACAAACCACCGGTTCGTTCATCTATCGTGCACCTGTCGTGTTCGAACCGCCTGTCTGTTTGCCACAATTCTGACACCGATAGCTTTGTGGTAATGAGGTTCCGCGCTCTTCCCCCAAGCAAGCCATCGGGAATGTATACCTGTCGTCAAAAAATGGGTGAATTTATTTTTGGATATTCCATACAGGAGATTTTGTGAGTTGGCATACGAACCAATACTTGTTTGTCCCGGAATTGATTTTGTGGGGCGCGTGCGCTGCAGACAACCCACTCCCGTTATCTCAAATTGGCTTTCATATCTGTCAAGCCTTTTTATCATGGGCAGCAATATATAAACGTGCTTAACTGCCATACAACCATGGAAAAGGTCCCTGGGAATGGGGATAAGAAAGTGAATGGATGGCGGTTTATTTCAGAAAGTCGTGTTTTTTTCTAGAAACTGCGAGGAGCCTCCACCTTCCAAAATCACTGAACTAAACACATCTGGATATCTTATTCAAGCAGAACCCAACATCCTTCGCCAAACACTCCCAACGCAACGACAGACAAGCGTTAGCTGTGCAGTCTGGCTAAGAAATGACAGCAACCTCGCAATTAGGGTCGGTTAAGTGCCATGTTCTGTAAGGCTTTCAAACTTACACAAAAAGAATCACGTATACTCCACTCAGAAAGGCATGAACGGCCACAGAGCTCAGCTTGACAGTAACCGCTTCCGTTTTGCGCCATGGTCTGTTCTTCGCGGAACTTTCGCCAACAAGGGTTTGGCGTGGAAACATGCCTCATTTGATAGACAGTGGCCCCATTTTTATACTACACACCACAAATCCCTTAAGCTGATTAAATGAACTCGGAGCTTTTCATTACGTAGATCCCGCAGCCTTTTAACACCTGCTATGCTACAAAGTAAGCGGTGGTAAAATATCTGAAAACGTTTGTGGTCTTCGGACCATAGAGACCGAGCTTAACAGTTATACAGTTCGACTACCCTGACGGCCGTTTTGTAGAAACGACTCTTTGGTGGTGGGTACTACTGATGAAGCATGCGAGTAGTATGTGTGTTCTCGTAACTTCGCCTTGATCTAATGGAAGGTGGGATTTATTACGGAATTTGTGGAACTAGTTTGCAGTTTTCGTTTGCAGTTGCTTGATGGTCAATGAATATCCAGGAGAGTTCAAGAAGAAGACGGATATAAAGTTTTTAAAAACAACATGCAAATGAGAGTTTAACTTTCCTGTCCAATAGTCTGTAACTGTTTGGTTGGCGTTTTTCCAATAAACAACTCTGCAGCGAAGGGCTTTCCTCCTTACATCCTGACGGCAGTTTTGTAGAAACGACCCTTTGGCCTAAGTGATATTCGTTTCTGATTTGGCAAGTACTACTGGTACTGACTTCACTTTCAAGAGTACAGTCATGGCTTACACGGCTGACAAGATAAGTAAATCTAGCAACAAACTCATAGTCCTCTTTCTTGTGCTTCAAAGAAGTACATGGGAATGGAAAATCCAGTAGTGAAGCTTTGCAATTCGAAGGCGCAGGTGGTGTGTTGAGACGAGGGACCACTTTCATTACCCCTTTCGGAGTAGTTTGGGTGAATGCCTGGTCGTTAACCAACAGAACAATGTCATCCGCCTACTCTAAATCCATCACTCTTTCTCCAGATATGATTTCGACACTCAGATTCACTGTCTCTTGGATAGCACACTCCGTGATCGTGTCAATGACAGAACTGAGCAAAAATGGGGAACTCCACTAGTTGTGGGAAACATTTGGATAACCCATTGTGGATTCCAACACGGCCAGAAGTAGTGTGGAATAAATAGTACAAAGAATTGTTGATAGTGTGAGGAGATTTCGTCCTGCAAGTGAAGCCAACAATCTATAAGTAGCTCAGTGGAAGAATAAACTTCACTCATCTGAGAAGTCGTTGTCTGAGGAGCCAGTCAACACGTGTGACCGCATGATGTGGATCCGGTGATTGAAGGATGAGCGGCGCTATATCCTGTCTAAGTGCGAGTTAGTCAACTGCTGATCAGCCTCTCGTGGCCGAACGGTTAAGTGTTCAAACTACTGGCCACGAGGTCGCGGGTCCGAGACTCTCCGGAGTTTCGTGAAACCGCACTGCTGATGATTCCCAAAAAGGATGAAACAGCTGTACGGTGCTTCTCGGCTGTTTAGCATATATTGGCTACACTTACAGGACGAAATCTCCACAAAAAAGTACGAAAAATATTTAGAAACTTTTTAACCGAGTAACGGTAGGAGAGCCAAACAATGCGCGTGGTCGAAAGTCCCCCTGAAGTCGACGAAAAACGCTACATTTGGTTGGTGACGTGTAACGCTGAAGATGTGGTCAATGCAATCACTACCTGACGGAAATCCTTCCTGGTATTCTTGAACTTGTATCTTGCGCGATGACTTCAACTTTCACGGTATCATTGAAGCTGGTAGTCTTGTTACGAATGGAATGAGGCCTATAACCCCACGGCTGAATCATTCGCTTCGAGTAGTTTTTTGGGTAAAGGTACAATGACCGGTTGGCTCCAGGTTGTTGGATCGCGTCTTGTTTCCAACTTAGTCTAACCAACCTGCTCAAGGCAAAACGAGGACTCACCAGTCTATTTGAAGAAAGCTGGTGGGCGCTTAACTTGTCCTTCGCTTTTTGGTCGCTCTTTGTGTAACAGATGGAGTTTTTGGGCATTTTAATATGGACTAGCTTCCCCATTTCTACAGCCCTTTGATTTCACGCAGTTTCTTCATCCGCATACAGGCTATGTATGAACTGACGTCCAACCGTCTTTCTGGTTGGATTAGGCTCAATGGTTAAAGCGATACGAAGTGTCGAATCGAGAAATGATAGTGGCTGCCCTGAAGTCCAGTGCTTATTTGGTGGGTCTTCAGGCACAATAATTGCCGAGTCCCCTGTTTTGCGCACAGCGCCACTTATCTCGCATGGGTTACGACTGAAGTCCCCTGAGGATGCGGTTTTTAACGTTAATAATGGGCTATTTGGATATAATTATTTGACTCCTGGGGTTAGAAAGAAAACGAGGAGTTTGGTTCTCCGGTCTCGCCGGAAAACGTTACACCGGACGAGAATATGATCTGAATTGGCGTGAGCGGTACAGAAATGTCGACAGTCGGGAGTAGAGTCTCATAACCAGGTGCAAATGCCTGTGTGGTCAGTCTGACTGAATCTGACTCCTGCAAGAATACCAGGTAACGCAACGGTGTCTACTTCGTCTGAATCCAGTGCCAATGAAGAGCAATTGATGATCAGTGGAAAACTGCAAAATTCGATCGCCATTGTCATTAAATCTTGGGACTAAGATGAACAGACTACCAAGTCGTGCCTCAGATGAACTGAGACGTTCCAGTTGTACGTTGAGATCACTGGGGACTAGGATGTTGGCCGAAATTGAGTTGGATAGGAAAATGGTTAGTTCGCGATAAAAAGTATCGTCCATCGAATCAGAGCCATAGTTGTTTGGTGCACATGCAGGAGATACAAATAAAAGAAGCTCTTTAGTTCGGGCAATGTGACCTCTTACTGGGGTTGACGAACGAAAACAGCAAAGCTGAATATCTAGTAGAACAAGGAGTCCCCGCTTTGGAAGTGGGGAGTTATGTCAATGCCGGTGCCAGCCGCTGCAGCAGCCGCTGCAAAAGTGTCGTAAGCTCGATCAGCATACGTGGATCTTGTATTCGGGCTGTGGAAACGCATCAAATACCCTTTAATAAAAAGCCAAGAGTGCGCGCCAGAGCAAATTGCCGATCAATTTGCTTCTGAGCTGGCACTGTGGGCGCGAACGCCGACATACCAGTAGTCAGGTCTTTGAATACAGGATAGGCGTACACAAAACAGTCATAGTTAAGTAGGACAGAAAGGGAGTTAAGAGGTAATATTGAAGGGAATTGGTACGTGTCAGTAGCAGTTTGTCTCCGGTTACCCACCCTACTGAGGGCTTCAAGTAAAATGACCCGGATGATAACATCGTGTGACGGACCGCGACGTGAGCTCATTGATATTCGTAGGGTTCATGTTTGTGTGAGTGAACTGAATTACTGTCATTGAGCGCAGGTTCAGACAGAAGGGTTATTAAGACCATCAACCAAAGCTTTTAGATCAAGAGCCTGACCGCAAGGCAATGGTGGTTGGCTTGTACTATTTCAACTTTCAAGGTATACATTGGTGCAAATTTCGCAAACGCCAACTTGAAGGGTCCGGATACTGTGTCACTCTGGCCTCTACCCAGTAACCAACTTGTAATGAGAGACTATGTGAATGTCAAAAGGACAGTCTTCAGTATACCATAATGGGTCAGGGATGTACGCAAACTGTGGTGTCACGGTAAGACACTGTCTTCTTCTGACGTCATACAAACCTCACAGCCGTGCGTCTGTTTGCTTTTCGGCAATTATGAGGCACTGAGAAACATCACATGTGTAATACACCAGCACCTGCTCACACTAGCTCAAAGAAAGCGTAATCTCATCCTACTCACTGTAAAAATCCCATCTGATCTCCGAGAATTACGCGCTCACACAAAGTAACACCAGTCAGCTGTGGATCGATTAATCTTAGGAAAATGTGAATACAGAAACCGTGAAAACTGGTGGTTTTTTCGTACGCTGTTGCATACACAAATGAACACAGATAAGTAGATATGAGGTGCATAGTTGTTTTGATCGTCTCCGTCTTTCCAGTTGCTCCTCGGCACTGGGTCATATCTTTCCAGGGCAAACACATGAAAGACCAGTAAATCGGTGTACAATTAACTTATCCATCGAACAGCACGTTTTGTTTTCTCTGACATCGTCCGATTTTTCAAGGCCGGCTGTTGGGGAGTTAAAAATTTGCACACTGTGTCTTAATTAGCTCTCGGGGCATCGACTGTCGTTCAGTCGACTCAAACTGGTGAAGAAGAGTATGAAAAACGAGGGGCTGCAATTAATCAGTCAGTAAACCAGACACATCACTCTGTTCTTGGTCGTGAACGGGAGTCTCGGCTGTTCTTGTTGTTACCTTTTGTCTAACCGGAATGTTGGAGATACACACACCTCGAAATCTTTGTGCTAAGCTAGCACTAGTCTTTTCGATTACAGGCTAGTTTGATTAGCGGAAAATTCCCTTTAAATGAATTTTACAATGACCATACGGTGGATTTCACCACTGACTCCGTCAATATCGAATCCTCAGTATAAACACACAACAATTAGAATGAACTTTGAGCACTCTGACCGAAAGTCTTAGCAGCGTACTAGAAACTTACAATTCGCCTTCTATACTACTTAAATCACTGGTTCTTGGCTGAGGCGCTTATTCCGGCTGGGAAATATCAAGGCTTCGGTGGGAAAAGAAAGCCCAAAACATAACGCTAATCGCTGGTATGTTCATGAACGTCGTTTAGAGCTCGGTAACAATGTTGCTTGTACGTTTACTTTTGAAATAGGATGTGCAGGATGGGGAGTGGTGGCCTAGTGAGGGAGATTATTTTCCGGCTCGTTGGGATAGTAAGCTACAATCTTAGGTGCTCGCCCCTATTAATTTCGTTTTGTAACTGATAGTCCGCTATCCTTGTGCTCATGAATTTAGACGTGTGAGTAGCACGTATTTCGTACTACAAGACGATTTTCAGTCTATTAGGAACTTATCAATGGAGTCTTGCACATGCATGACGTCGACATGTTGTACTTTCTCTGAAAAACGCTTTTCTTACATTTTTTCGTCTTGCAATTGCCCACTGGTTACACATGCACATTCTAAGGCAGAAATGTGTCTATGGGCCCGAAACATCCACTGGTCAGAAGGGTTGCAACAAATCCCCATATATCCTATCTCAGTACGAGCTGATCGCTGAACGGTCAGGTATTCAAACTACTGCCCAGAAGGTTGCGGGTTCGAAACTTCCCGGAGTTTCGTGAGATGCGCGCTGCTGATGAATTCTAATAAGGTGAAACAGCTGTACAATGCCCCTCGACTATTCAGCATGGACTGGCTTCACTTTCAGTACAAAATCTCGATTGAAATATCCCGATTCATTGTCGCGTCACAAGCCCATGCAGAATAGATGATCCACCGACGCCACAACGAACAATGAAATGAGAAGGAGGGATGGCCATGATATTAACTCACTATTTCAAGCCTAACCTGGATGGAACTGAAGATGCGTAGCTCGAGAAGTTGTTTATTCATTTTGTCGCACTAAGGATTTAACTTTTCCATGCTTTCCGCTTGTTCATCCGATCCCATTGTTTAAGTGTTCTCAAGATTTCGTTTTAGTTGTATTCGGCGTGAGTAAGCCCGGTTTATCCATTCTATCCACGAGTTTGCCCGTCGAAAGTTTCTGCGAACTCGAGATAGCTCATCGGTTAAGGAGTGAAACTACCGACCGGAAGGTCCATGATTCGCATCCCATCCTGGCTTTTCGGATTTCCGAGTTTAGGCTTTGGCCTACCGGCAGTATCTCAGCTGCCATGCTTCTTTCAGATTGTAGTACACCTATAAACCGAAGTGATCGCAGTTGACAGCTTCAGTTTTTATTCTCCTAAGATAAGCTTTCTCAGTCGACCGTGTTCTGAAATGTTCAGTGGATTAAAATTGTGCTAGTGGAATAATAACAGCAGACTAGTATGAAATAAAGGCAACGAACGCTACAGTTATAAGAATTCTACGAAACCGAAGATTAAGTTAGACTTCATCATCAACCCAGCTATCAAATGGTACAGTAGTCCTTGTCTTCACATCACTGCCATCATGCTTCCACGAAGTGTTCCACATGCGTCACCTGGTTGGTCGGATTTGAATGACAAGACAGAGCACTTCTAATGTAGCAAAAGCGAAAACCTGTGTGTGACTTGTGTTTGAGTCGGTTACCTTTGGTGATTTGGATTTTCTCTTGTGGGTAACGACGTTCGTATACCGTAGCAGTAACACACCGACTAGTCTATCTAGCTCATCAGAAGTGGTTTGAGCTATTTGAAGTATGACGAGTTTGAGTGTTTTCACAAAGCTTTAGTCGATACAACTGATTGTGAATGATGGTAAAGAGAAAACAAACATGCATATCTGACCTCCTCTATCCGGTCCCTGGGGACTTCGCCAAAGAAATGGTGATTTTTATTCATAACCTCATCGACCATCTCAGTGTAATCCTTCATGAGTTGCAATCTATGTATACCTCAGCTGTGGATACCTTTGCGGCCAGGAATTTCCGGAATTCATGTAGTTTTCCGGACATGTTACGTAGAAATTAATTGCAATAAGCCTTTAGAATTTGCGGACGGAATGACCACAAAAACCTGTATATACCCACCGCCACCTCTAATTGGACTTTGGTCTTGGGCTCCATTTGGATCATGCCTACAAGTGCTTATGTCACTGAGTCCTCACGACATTACCCGATCAATCCATCCACCGACAAGTGATCAATACCAGCGACTTCACTCCATTAGAATACACGAAAGATAGGACAGCGGAGCGGGGCAACAACTCACTCACTGAACACAAAGTACCATCAGATATCACCGACAGTTCTTCTGATTAAATCGCTGGGAAACATTGATGTATA
>SJOL01008319.1:10050-63408 GCA_004794785.1 Opisthorchis felineus | reverse complement strand
CCTGGTACGCAACTACATTTTGATGCCTTTTGTGATAGCATTCATCACTGTCTGTTAAGTGGCAGAAAGACAGCTAAACCAGATAGTGGCCACACAATCCAAAGGAAGTGTTACTCGTGATTAACTCGCTGGAAACTTTGTCCGAAAAAAATTTCAGGCATGCAACTCGAAGATCTCTCCTTTGGGTGGAAATGATACATGAGCTTTTCACTCGGTATTCCTTCAGGCTATTCTATTCCATTCCATTTTATGACAAACACAAAAAATGAAGCGAACCGGAAGAACTCGATCCTAGGCCGGACCGAAATCCTTGTAAGCTTCCTTCATTCCTACTTGTTGACCCACCCTAAAAAAACCTCTTAGCCGACACCTAACACCAATTTAGCCTAAATTAGCCGATTGGTTCTCCTTTCGCCTTAAGTCTCAACCACCCTCGTAACCTGACCAATTGGACCGACAAACTTCTGTGTCAAAAGCAAAACTTTGCTCAATAGTAAATCTACCGATTTTTTTCCAAACTTTTCCCAAATGTATGCTGACAGTTATTGTGGGGCACTTTGCCATCTTCTTTCAGAAGAGTAACAATCGGAGTAGCCCTCTCAGACTAACCCACGATAATCAGGTTTCATTCGCTGAACAACTGAATCGTTATATGTAATCCATGGTGAAGTATGCGACGTCTAAATAAGTCAGAGTTTCCAGTAACTTCTAGTGAGACCGGTACCGGTGGGGTAAATTTGTAAGCATTTAAAACATAGTAAGAAAATAAAAGTCTGTTCAATTCAGTCGTTTCTTTATACTCAATAAGACGAAACGAACACAATGGACAGATCAACCGCAGAAAATTCAAATACTATGAAAAGTAATGGATTGAAATTCCGCATTGTTCACGCATAGCCAAACAAGGTCCGGTAGTTCCAATGATAATGATTTCAGACAGAAAATATCCATTGCTTCACGACCAGAAATGGAACCAACACCGCCACAATCAAGAACGAGCTTCATTGGACTTTCATTGCTGTTACCTCCTGTTTTGTACATGCGGTTGGATTGGTTAGCAGCTACCACACATAGAGAACCACTTCCCGATTTTTCTCCATATGTGGCTAGCACGCAGCTTCTTTATATCTTCTACTTTTCTAGGCACTGTTTCGCGACCAGGTGAACTGTCGTAAATGCGATCTAACACAGGTGACTCACTACTCAATGACTGAATTCGGTCCGGGCGTAGTTTTAACCTGAAAAACATTCATTGTCAACCGATGGTACGAGAGAAGGCAGATTTTTCAACAAGGAATATGCCTTTTTTCTGCGGTATATAGGTAGGCAGACGCGGGTATTCTTCTCCACTCTATTCTTCTGAGTCAAGCACCATATCCCAAAACGCTCAATGTGATTCAAATCATCCCGGACCTCAAAGTAAGGTCATTAAAGTGTATTGCTACTGGATAGCAACAACGTGATATTTGAATACGCCTTTGGCGTTGTCAACAGCTTACAGAAATACGAAGCACAGGTAGTACATATAGGACAACCCATCGTGAGCAATTCTCGCGAGTGTCACATAGTTATACAGTATTGTTCAACAAGGCTATTTGAGTACCTGATTCTCCGATCAAGCAGTCACTGTGTGCTTCATAACCTTCATAACCCATCCAACGATAAGGGCGTGCCAGTCCGTGACCCCCACCGAGTTAATGTTTCTACTGTTTCGATCGACTTTCGTTGGTCACGCCAACAGCCTGACTCTTTTGACCAGGTTTAGTGTTTGTCAGAACAGAAACGACTGGGGATTCTGAGCAATCTACGTTCCTCTATTTCCAGAGATAAATGAAGTGGCGCGTAACCATAGGTTTCTTGGTGACTGATGAGTTATATAAAAAGCGTGTCAGCCAATCGCACATTCAGGCGTATCGGTATTCTATGCCTGATGCGGCCTTTTGAACAGACAGAAGGACACCAGCAATCAATTCAGTGGTTACAGCACACATACCTTTACCTCCAAATCACCTCAATTTGGTGGAAATCGTCAGGGAACGATAAACAGGAGCCTGTCTGTTTACCGTACAAGAAACAGGCTGCCGCTCACTCGAAAATTTCCATTCGACCTATTGTTCTGTGTAACTCATAACTTTTTCTGTGGTACGATTAGAGACGTTCACCATTTCCGAGATAGTGCTGTAACTCTGCTGATGAGTGCGAACTTTCTATGGCCAACAAATCTGGTTACACTGGGATATAAAGCAGGAAACCGGAGATTGCTGCGAGTCCTTGGCTGCATCGATCTGGCGTTGCGCCTCACGTGATCAAATCGAGATCAATAATCCCTCTGGCTAGAGAACTAAGTGAGATTTGCTCATACGGATTTCCTGAGGTTTTCTGAAAAAGCGTACCATCACGATTGACTTCTATAAGTTTGGTAATGTGTTGGAATATTGGTAGCTCCTGATCAACAACCAATTCTATAAGTTTCTTATGTGTTTTCATTCTGATTCCGTCCATTCGCCATTATCTTAGGTAATTTTCTATAAAAAAAACACGATGACCTTGTTTCAGAAAAGTTTAAAAACTAATCAATAGAAGGAGATAACAAGCGACATATTCAGTTGGATCCGGTAGAGTCTATCGTTGAAACAAAAATGATGTGGAAACTAATACATTTCGCGGACTGGACTTTCCTGAAACCATGACTTCTAGACCAGTTCCAAGCGTTTTTCAACTGATCAAATCATCTTTTTTGATCTTTCACTGATATATTGTTCAGTTGAGGGTGGTTTCGGAGTTTGGTGTAGTCCAAATTTGTCCGGTTTCCTGCAAAAATTTCATGACTCTCCGTACCTATAGGAATTAGGTCGAGAAAGGGGTATCGTCGTCTGCAGAATAAATAGTACGTTACCTGATATAGAAAAATCGTCCTACACATCCCATTTCACATTATATCCTTATAGCGGATGGTTTTTCGGTACAGAATTCTGTGACCTATCGAAATGTACATTGCGTATTCGTATCTGCAGTAAATAAAAAAGAGTACATCTGGGTACGTGCGCCCATACCATTGCCGCAAACAATCACAAGGGATACATTGCCCCCTTGTAAAAAGCATATTCCGAGATATGACATTTAAAACTAACACCGGCTCATTGTTTATGGTGGCCTTAATGTAATTTCAAAGATGCGCTTAACAATAGAAAAAAGTGAGAGGTAACCAAATTAGTCATTTTGGCTAGTCGTGTGAAACTTTTGTCCGTCTAGTTGCTAGTCGCTGCGTGAACCATGCTGAATGGTGATGTCGTAAACAGAAGGATGATCGTCAGATCAGTTGTCTGTTGCGATCTGCGTTACGGGTAAGTGCCAAGGCAGTTTAAGTGTGGGCGGAAACAATCGTCATTGACGCGTTCATGGTGAGCAACTCCTTCTCTTTGGGTGCCGTATTCCCATTGGAGATTGGATTTTCCTCCTTGTCCTGCCGCTCACTGCAACATCAATTGTGGTGTATGTCTATTCGTTCGATTACTTCGGATATTCCCCCATACTGAGCTGAATTTTGGGGCCGTGTTATGATGCAGCTTGGAGGTAGAACCTCCAAAACAGCATTTTCTCAACTCCTGTGGATATCCTATACCATGTTACTTCCCCGGACAGACCGAATCGAGTCAGCGGTATTCGTTCAACAACTTACAGTGACACATTGGTATTACCTGGTCATCCTACAATGTGCGTACGTTGGCGGTCAGAATAAAAAGATTAAATTAGCCCGAAGGAAATTCAGCACTGCGGTAGTCAACAAGTACGGTCTTAATTTCCGTGAAGCAATATACAACAATCAGCCTGTCCCGGTTTCCAGCCTATCAGCACGCAGATGTCCACCCATTTGATAGAAATGCGTCATTCCAAACTGCAACGTAATAGTTGTTTTGTTAAATTTTCTAAAAAGTAAGATCATGTGACCCTGTTGGCTTTTTCTCCTCAGCTAATGACCACGAAGATGGTACAACACCGCCACCTGAGAAGAAAACAGACAATTTGGATCATTAGAAGGGTATCTAAAAATAGCTTTTTTGGTGTGGTTTTGAGCTCTACCAACACAGTGTGTGGTCGAATGGGGATGCAACTACGGAAAACGGTATCATCAGACGTACTAGTGCGATAGATTTATCCACAGGCACTTACACATGTACCTGAATCTTTCAAAAATTTTAAGCCCCGCTTTTTCGAACAAATACAAGCGCACGCAAATACTGTTTTGAACTGCATTTCCTACGTTTTTTGGATCCCCGCTTTTACACGAGGCTCCTTGGCTACCTTCAATTTGTTCGGAGTTGGTTGCGGTTTCGCGAGGTACAAATCTTTGTCTTGTGATGTGGAATCATAACAGCGTTTACAGGAAAATATCAAGTCACACATTCTCACCCGAGAGCCGAAGGTCACAGGCTGTTTCACACCATCCATCAGGTATGCACTCATGTAAGTACCGGTTCACTCAGCGTAATACACTCATTTGCATACATATTTGGTTTTCACTGGAGATTCACCTGAATCCCCATACCGCCTCATGTTCCAGTTGGTACGATACATTGGTATCGCAATACACTGTATAGACATAACACATTACTCATAACGTTGCTGAAAACTGTTCGACAGCCCACGAATTGTTTCGACTTTCTTGGAGCTCATCAGATAGGCACGATCTCCAAGTTTCTCTCAACTTTATGTTCTGCTTAAACCCAAATTGCACGAAATTAGTGAAATACACTCATTCGCACAGCAATTCGGTTTTCAAGAGAGACTTATCCGAATCCCAGCTTAATCCCTCGTTTATGATGAGCGTATTTCGGTAATTTCGTGCAGTTTGGGTTCAAGTAGGACATAAGGGTAAAGGGAACTCGGGAACTGCGCCTATTTGATGAGCCTTAAGAAGGGCCAAACCAGTCGTGGGCTGTCGAGGAGTTTTCAGCAACCGTATGAGTAGTGTGTTCCGTCTATGCCCATCCACTTCCCGAGTTACTTTGAGCAGACCGTTAACACACAGTTTTGATTTCTTTTTCCTACTCCTGTGGCTACAAGCCAACTGCAAGATAGCATCTGTCGCTCCGCAGTTACAACCGTGGGTGTTGCGGCAGGAACAGAAAAATCTGTGAGGGCGTTCAGTAATGTTATCGCTATTCAACGCATATCTATCATTCTGATGGCCGGTAATGAATCGTGCAATCTGTGTAACAGGCTGGGCCCACTTGGGACAATAAACGGTGTTCTTCAGACGAGCTTTATTATAGTGAATGAGGGATGCAGTGGTAAATCAGGGACAAATAAATAGAACTAATAACAATTATCAACGGATAATCATCAACCAGACCTCCACTCATCGTGTTCGAATATAAAAGCTGGAGATGCGTGGAAATTACAGTGGAAAAAAAAAGAGACCGCCAGGTGCACAGGCTGTCTTTTAGTTGCTGTGGAGTAATATACGTCCTCACCTGAGGACCGACTTAACCGGTTCACCGTTGCTTGTCTCGTCAGTTTGCTTAGAGTTATGGATTTTAGCTCATGTAGATGGTTCTAGCGATATTCACAGTTTGTCTACCTAGTGTTTTGGAAGGACTGCATTGGCCTCTGAAGATTACATTCTTATCCTTACTTACATCAATTCAATAGACTGTGTCCACTGGACAAGCAATCGAGGCACTGCGGATAGTGATTGATTGATTGTGATTGAACAGTGCTGTCTGATACGGGTGGGAAGCTTTGCTATCTAGTGGCCAATGTAGGGTCTATCAAAAACACAATCCATGAGGAAGTGAGCACTGGTCGACAACCGTCTCACTGAGTCTCCTTTGAACGGTCAATGAAGGAACAAGCGCTTCGTTCCTGCTGTGGGACTCAGTGGTTAGCGATAAATCTCTTGAAGACTTCCATCGAGGAAGTAAGAAGCGTGACTGTTCTTCCGAATCAGTTGGTTGGAAGCAGTCGTTTTAGCATATCCTGTGAGCTCTAACAGGAAGACAAAGTTTTGTTTTCTCGGAGAACGACCACAAACACAGTTGCTGAAAACTCTTCGACAAAGAACTTATGAGAAGTGTTCATCCAATAAAATATACTGCGGTATTGAATGTCGTGCCAGCTAAAACATGAGGTGGTTTTTGTGCAGCACATTCAGTTTTAGGAGGATATCTCAACAGAGAGAGTTCCAGTTGAGTACCCCGTGAAAACCAACTTGGTATGCAAATCAGTGTATTTCAAAAAGGTTTTGATATTTCCGCTTGAATAAAACTACCAAACTTAGTCCGCTGATTAGCCCAAATTTGGTGTAGTGTGACACCCGGTAGCTGAGTGCAGAAAGACCCATTTTCGTTTGAGATGCTCACTGCTGAAGGTGGCTAGAAAAGTGTCTCGATCAAAATCACAACCAGTAACCGGCCACAAAGACTACAGACTGATGCAATTAGTTTGACCTCAGCATGGGTACAGATACGTCCACTGAGTGGAAACAGCCATCCCATGATCGCAGCATCCGTTTTTCTTCACAAGACACCGCTTGAGTAAAACTGTGGGTTCCAGTTACATCCTAGTCAAGCCAGTATGCTTAGCCCATGCATAGTCATACCATGGGCTTAAGAAACAAATTTGTCCCTGGAAAATTCTAACTGATTGGTATAAAGACTAAGTCTCAAGCTGTTAAACACTAGGCCCAGTGAACAGACGTATCACTCTACTCATAAGGTTGCTGAAAACCCTTTGACAGCGCACGATCGGTTTCGTCCTCCTTGGGGTTCATCATATAGGCGCAGTCCCCGAGTTTCCCTCAACCTTGTGGGCTGTCGACGAGTTTCCGGCAACCTTATGAATAGCGTGTACGTCTATACAATATGTTGCGATACTGGCGTATCGTACCGAGTGAAAAATGGGGCCGCCTAGTTCAGCGCATTCAGTTGAAGAATAACATAATAAACAAGAGATTCAGTTGGTTCTCCCGTAAAAACTAAACTGGCATGAAAATGAGTGCATCTCGTTAGACTCAATGAAGTTTTTTTGACGCAATAGCTCAGTTTGTTTTGATTTGAAACAACGACCTGAATCATTTACCTGCCATAGTTAGGGGACGGTCTAGAGAACTTTGCTTCGCGTACGTGTAGCTCGTGTTAATGCCCGCCGAGACACGGCGAATTCCAGTTTGTACCTCAAGTTAATAAATAAAAGGCGATGTCAACCTGCAGCGCCCAATTAGTGGCCAGTTTTCAACATCACCTTACTATCGATCCGAAGACCCCAAGCTCGTGACATGAAACAAATAGCAACGTAGTGTCATTTCTTAAGGGAATTGTGGCCTTGTGAGTTTATTAGCCTTTTTGGTCCGTCAGACCATTCCCTCTCTCGCGGACTTTAATGTTTAGTGCAAGGGAATCTGGGATTTGTTCTTGAGTATGCACTGCCGCTTACTAAGAGACCTTGTCGTGTTTCAGTCTTGAGCATTTAGTAAACAGAGTAACACTGTTTCCCCTCCTTCTCAGATCACAGCAGCGGATCTCTTCGAAATCTGTGCGCCCTGGTATAAATCGGCAACTACGGACGTAGTCCAGGTTCAGTGCGAGTTAATCACACTGCTGATCAGCCACTCGTGGCCGACTGGGTAAGTGTCCAGACTACTAGCCAGCAGGCCACTAATTCGACACTTCCCGGAGTTTCGTGAGATAAGCACTGCCAATTATTCTCAATAGGAATGGAACAGCTGTATAGTACTTCTCATCTCTTCAGCATAAACTGGCCCAACTTCTAGGGCAAAATTCTAACTGAAAACACTGGAAGCATGCCTGAAAAAAAGCCAAAAGGCTGTGCTTGATGCAAAAGTGTACGACCTACATGTACTCGCCTATTTCATCCCTCCATACTGAGCGGCATTTAGCCCTCGATTCTGAAACAAACTGGTTACCATCCGGAGGTTTTCGGCAAAAATATACATCCATCTAATCCAAAGTAATTTAAGATGTTTGTTCTACCACAGTATTTTTACAAACAGGCGGATTGACTTCTCGGTATTTTGTCGCCATGTTCATGGTACCATTGCAAACTGAAGTGAACAGTAATAATCATAAAAAGACTACTACTACGGATAATATTAATAATAGGTAACTAGGTCACCACGAAAGACGCCAACCTACGTAAAACACTGGAAATCATTGGTTACAAAATTGGTTGTGTAAAAAATCCTAGCAAATGAAAATGTGAACCAAACGCATCATATTCCGTTCTAAAAGGGTTTTAAAGTGGTATTGGTATGCTATCTGTGACGCAAATTACCCCAAATAAACTCTGTAGTTGCCGGTTAAGTTTTTTGTCGGATTGGGCCATTTAGTAAGTTTAACACAGGCGGCAACTTCAAAGCAAAATAGAAAAATCCAACCTGACATTGGATCTAAGGAAACTTACTACTGATTTTAAAGCTATACGGATCAAACAACGTTCTTTACGATCGGTGAACCCTTGTAAAGAAAATCTGAAATTTCGGTGTCCACTATGTTCTGTAATTTTGCAAATCTCTTTGTCGGCGGCTTTTACCGCTTACAAAAAATAAATCGTCGCCGCTTAATGTCCGCTTTCCACTGGATGGTGCGGTCAGTCGGCCTGATAGAATGAAGGTTCCATGTTTTTCAATTTACGAAATTTCGTGAGTATCTTACGAAGTTTGTCCCTTGGTGGTATGCGTAAACTCAGTCAGATTTTTCGGAACATGTGGTATCCAATCTCTCATTTCTACTAATTTTGGAAGCCTCCGTTAAAGTGAGCAAGATTTCCAGCCTTTCATCTCAGATTCAAGAAATCTTCAGAGAGAGGGTTCTTCAGTAGACTGTTAATGCCGTAACCCAGTTTCTTATCAGTACGAACTGTCGCGCACACAAAAACAGACAATTTACTGAGCTGATGTGAGACCAAACGCTTTTGCGATAAACCAACGTGCGTGGGAAATTTGCAAATTCCGCCTAATTACAATGAAGGGGGAGGGTAAGCGGTACTGGGATGTTAGAGTTTTCATCGACCGTAAGAGTAGCGCTATCGAGGAGAACAACACCTATGTGCGGCTAGCTTTTACTACACTTGGGTTAAAAAATAAAATTGTAAAATGTACTCACGAAGGCAACGGTCGTGTCAAATAATCGATGGAGCGCAGTAACCAATCAGAAAGCTGCTGACCTATACGTAGATGCGCCTCTCACCGGCAGTGATAGAGAGACAGCGGGGGTAATGGTCACCACTACGGCAAACTCAGAACCCGATAACATTCAGTCTGCGAGCCCAGCAACTTAGAGGTTGATGGTGCAGTTGACCTTCCCAGTTAAAAGAACTTCAAAAAGCAACCGGTTTCATCTGGTATTCGAGACCTCGGGAAAGACTACTGTAATTACAGTGTTCCCTCAGGTTAGGTAGTTCTAGCCCCAACAGCCATTCCACATTATATTCGCAGTATATTTTTTTGACAAGTCATGCTGCTCATAAGTTTTCTGAAGACTGTTCGACAAACATGAGTAAATAAGAGAAATCAGGTTTGTGAGGACTTAATTTAAATGACCGAGATACCAAATGCCATCTGGGGTATTCTTCACAGGGGTGTGAGGGGATAATGCCATAACCTCCTTCTCACAGTCCAGTAGAAAGAAGAGATTGTTGGCATCCAAAACTGGAGAGAAAACTGACACTTAGTTCATAAGAAGCCCGCCTATTCCAACCATTCAGCGCTGCTCTGGTACAAATTAATGAGCACCACCTGATAGACAGAGGAAAAAGCGACACTATCGAGTGCTAGGCAGAAAAACCGAGACCGGAAAATCCGAAAAAAAGGTCAGCCAACGCCTTTTTGGGCTGGCGACTGCAAACACAAAACACTGTCGACATAATCCAGTGTACAACATGCCACTAAATATAAGGAACCTCCACGCCAGTTTTACTAGGATTACGGAAGCCCTTGAAGGAAATGCAGATGACCACATCCACCAAGACCGACCAACATACAGTACTGCTGTGGGAGAGTTTTTGATCAAGAGGAAAGTGAGCTGCCAGTCTGCTCCGCTCACCGCCTTGGTAAATGAATGCAAGTCACAGTTAACCCACCGAGACTTCTCAGAATCCTAGGAATCACGAGACATAGCAAAGCTGGATATAAGTGACTTAGCGGTATCCTTACTGCGTTGTGGTCCATTCCGATCTGGTTGCTGTGCAGCAGTCCTGGTCAGGAGTGTCATCCTCTGAAGCAGTGGTGTCATGTGAAACTAAAACAGAGTTCATGTTTAACATGTGTCGGACACACAAGTCAATTATCATTTCATGGCAAAATGCTCACATTTTTGTGCAGTTCTGGTTGGCATCCGAAATGCTCAATATGAGATGACTTCATCGCCCAATGCAGCAGGTCTCGTTCAATAACCATCCTCCATAAAAATCATAAAGAGCTAAAAGTAACGCACTACCCACTTATTAGGCACTAAGCCACATCAGGTCGTGTCACATACCAGAAGGCAACCTAACCAGAACTAAAACGTTTCCACTGAGGGCACTGATTCACTCGATTTCTGACCGAAGGAAGCCATAGGAAAAAGACAGCATTGTTCCATTTTTATCTGGTGGCCGAAACACTTCGGAGGCTTCCGGCGTGGATCTTGTTACACGGATTGTCGTGTGGGCCAGTGACAGCCAGAGCGAGTCGCATGCTGTTCCTGCCAAGCAGCTGTTTGCGTGCTTGAGACAACGTATAAGACAGCCTAATGGACTACCACCCTTAGAACTAGGTGTGAATGTTGACTTCGTAGGTGACAACCTTGAAAAACTCAATAGTGAACATTCCATCTCCATTCGGACGCATATCACAACCATACTAGGTAACCTTGATCAATTTTGACTCAAACGCTGTGGGCGGGATGAACGCCCTGGTCTCGATACACAATCTGAACCGATGCCCTAAAAATCCAATCTGCCATTCTCTTTCTCAGTCTTCTGCTTTCTTTTCCGCTGTTCATTTGATCAGTGTACCTCTTAGGACTTTACAATTAATGGTCAAAGATGACGGGAAAGAAGACGCACTGGAATATCCTCCCGTCGACTTACCTCAATTAATGGAATAAATAATCGAGCCTGTCGAGCTGCATCTTTCAAACAGTGCCCTATGAACGACCAAGCAACGTGGATTTGCGGTAGATCAGTCTCGTATCCGCATGCCTATACTGGTGAGAGGAAACTGGTCTACGACGCTGAATTCTGCCCACCAGATGAACCTTTAGCCATGTTTCGAATGCGAATCTGAGTACAAAACTCAATTGTACTGTTGTGTGTAGTAAAGTGGATTCAATCCCCACAGTTCAGTCTCAGGTAGTCTTTGTGCTAAAACGTGACTAAAATATTATATCAAGAGCTCTGGGTAAACAGGGGTGCACCACCAGGATCTGCTTTCAGAAACAGACCCTCCCAAAACATTGGGAGTGCAGTCTCTGCTATATGCCAACAGTTGAGACCGATGACTAGCAACAATGACGATGTGAGCGCCCTTCGATGATCACTGTATGTACTTCTTATTAGATGATCCATTGGGCAATGGTAATCAGCTATGAAGAGTCCGGCGTGTTTTACAAGATGCTTAGTACGTGAGGATTGCCTTTTTAATGAAAAAACTGAGAAGGCATTTGGAGCTGTCGTTACCACGATCCTCAAACCATGACGGATAGGAATAAGGTGACTCGTGAACGCTATCTCACACAGGCACTCAGACACCGTCTTCGTGGTTTCCATGTCCGTTTTTTACCTGAATTTGGACTACTGGCTTGTTATTCTCAATCCACACATGCAAAAGTCCACGGTCGGGATATCAAGTCACTTACGTGCTTTTAGACTATCCCAAATGGTAAATGTCCCGGAATCTTGGCACATGGTGGAGAAAATCTGACGTACCTCAGGTGGCCTCTCCTGGAAATGCCCCTACATCTCACCAAGGACGAGAATCACGTTCATAATCGAAAACCACATACGAAGATGACAGACGAACTTGAATTTTCGAAGTGATTTCCGACTAGCAGTGAACGTGTAGAACAGGCCGCTGGTAGACGTAGGCGAAGCAGCTTAACTGGAATGCTTCTTCTTGACGATTTGGGATCGAAGTGCTACATATGTAACCAGATGAATCCTGACTTTTGCGACTTCTGCTGCGTGGTGCGACAAGGATTTTGTTGAAAGGAAGTGACAGCGCTGACAAGGTCACTCCATACTGCTCTCACACCAACGGTCAAAAGTTTATTACATTTCTCGGAGGCGTCTGTAAGAGCCGGCTTTCGGGATATTTTGGAACGATCTCCGTACACACCTATCCCGCGTAAGAACGGACCCTCCCCAACCAGCGAAGCATCCCTTATGTTTGTTCCTCAAGGATGTACACATGGCACTTTATTCGTCGACGGATTTAAATGGGGGTTGCTGATTTAAGGGACTTCATTGAAAATCGATGTCACTTGCTGCTATCCGGCTAATGTGCGATGAGCACGTAACCATTCATGTGCGACCGACTTCTCCAATGTTTGAGCAGCATCCGTTCAAAGAACAGCCACTGACTGGTGAAAAATAATCAGTCAGCTAAATCAGAATGATCGATAAAGCGCTTAGACCAATTATTAAACAACGACACAAATCTAATCGATCGTGTCCATCCGAATGTTTGTGTTAAGCTGAAGATGAAATTCGTATCAGATGTGAAATTGATCTGGGTTGTTGGCTGCTGAATAGGTGCAGTGGATCTGTTCGCCGAGCTTGATAACTCATTTGCAAACGCTTCGTCACCATGCAAGGAGACATGGTCAGTACGCAGTTGGTTTCACAGTTCCTCCTCTGGTTGTAATCCGCTGTCTACGAGCAACCAAGTGGTCAATGAACACTTGCGCAAGTGTTGCTCCAGGTGGCCAATAGTTCGATTTTCGAAAGGTCAGCAAAAATGTGTAGGTGAGGGGATGTGCTCGTCTTGCCCATCGAGTCCCTTAAAGTTGGTGGTTGAAGTTGATGGTAATCATCAAGGAAGTTGTACCCCGTGATCGTTACACTTGTTCAGCAAAGATGTATTGTCAGTTCAACATACGACGAAGGCACTCTAGTAGGCACGGAGGGAATTTTATGACTGTTTCAGCGTCAGATAATCTGTAAAGATCAGAATGCAACATTTTCGAACAAATGGACCCAATATAAACTTCAGCCAAAACATGTCTTTCCAATTCATACACACTGACCCACCAACGATTGAACGACTTATCACAGTTCGGAAGAGTGACTACTGAATAAGAACTTCATATGTACTGTGGCGATCATAACTTGGGTTCATATGATAAACAGCCCACTTCATGGGCACGCAGCTTCAATTTCATCTAGTCTGTCATTTTGATCTTTTTGTTATGATGGTCCCTCTGAATGCTTCCCGACATGTGGCTCCCTTATCCAAAATACCCTAGATGGGTGTTTGACTGACACCGGGGAGGTTCCTTGGATAATAACAACTACACTGGAACCGAAAGTTCTGAAAACGATAAGCAGAAGCGAATGAGAATGCGCATCCGTTTAGTAGTTGAGTAAGGCCACCTTTTCCGGCTTGGCTATATCTCAGCAAAACGGCCATCCTTACAATGTTCAGATGGAACCAGATGATCTTTTGATCGTATGGCTTTCAGGCTAATTTTCTGTCAAACCCTCTAATGAAGACAGTTTTCACTATTACGCTGTTCGTACTCCTGTCCACATCAACTCCACCGTCAGATATATCGCCCCGAGCGGAAGGATAAGAACAAGTCGCCAGTGCATCCAATTATCACTGTTTCACGATGCAGAATAGTGTGGTTCACACCCACACGAGCATGACCACTTAGCTAAACGTCAAACACAACAATTGGCCACTATGTAATGGATGTTCACTAGTTCGCTTTTTTGGAATAAAATCTCTCAACAGTGTAGCTCTTAGTAGGGAATATTTCGTATTTTAGAACATTTTGGAGTTACTCATAGGTTTGGCACTATAATATCCGTAGAAAATGGAGGCACTTCATTTAATACAGTCCAACAAAATGGACATTGCGTCGCCAAATGGACAGTTTGCCAAATACTCTGTTATTCATTCCGACTCGTTCATGAATGAATTAAGCTTGCTAACGCGCTGCTGTGATTTTCTACTCCGAGAACGAATTTTGAACGGAGATTACAAGGTTGAAATTATTCACGCTTCACACCCATTAGTGATTGTGTTTGAGACAAGTGTGTCTCAGATCGGTTTCGTCCGGCGGCCAAATCGGGGTGCATTAGGCCTGTGGTTTTTTTCAGGGCTGTGACGTTCCGGACAGTTGTTTCAAATTGACCCTTGTAAACGAGGATTTACCTGCTTGCTTGTCAGGTCTACGGTATAAGCAACTCTTCAATGGATATTTCGTCCTGTAGGTGGTCAATCTATACCGAAGAAGCTGGGATCACCTTACACTTGTTTCGTCCTTATTGAAAGTCATCAGCAATGCCCATTTTGCGAATCTCCACGGGGTTTCGAACCCATGACTTCGCGGCTAGCAGTTGAAGAATAAGCCGTTCGGTCCCGAGCGGCTGATCAGCAGTGTGAGTAACTCCCACGTAAACATCATATAATGCCACTCAAACTTCACCCGTAGAACCCATATCAAGTACCCACGTATCAATTGGCTTCTTCGGTAAAGATTTCTTACTCGCCATGTGGACTATTCTGCTTTCTGAGCCACTTACAGTTTGCTGATATTGAAAGGAACTTTTAGAATCATTCGATCGAGATTTAATCCTGTACGTGAAGTCAATCTATACCGAAAAGCCTGGTAGTACGGTGAATTTGTTTCATTCATCAGTGGTACATACCTCGCGAATATCCAGGAAGGTTCGAACCTCCGACTTCTCAACGAGCAGTTAGAGACTAAACCACCTGGCTATGAGTGATTGCTCGGCAGCGCGATTCAATCGAAAGTAGCTAAAATGATGAAATGGCTGCAAAGTGCTTCCTGGCTTTTCGGCATAGGATAACCTCATGTAGGAGACAAAATGAGCAATCTGAAAATCAGCGAGGGCTGCTGGTGCACTGTCGACCATTTATATACTGAATAACGTCCGTATTGGAAGAAGTGATTAATAACATTTTCAAGCTGGCCATTTACCACGTGCACAGTGGAAATATATTCGTTCCCTTTTTTTGGATGGACGGAGAGCTATTCGGATGAAATTGAGTGATTCCTCAATATGGAAGATTTCTGTGGGGGGGGAGCTGACAGGTAGAAATAGGATAACAGGCATCAGCAATCGGCTCAGGAGATTCCAATCCCTTTGTGATATATGTGGTCGACCATTTGGCGATGCAACTCGTGCTGTATCGGACGATACAGTAATGTCGCTGGAAAGACCGACTTAGTGAAGGGAACAATTTATCCAGTGGTATGTGCAAGATACACATAGTAATCCTATTTCACGAAGAACGCTGAGCACAACTCACTCGTTAAGTGGCGAACGGTGTTCTCATAAGAACCCTTCGAGTATGTTCAGTCAGATGAAAAACGTTTGGAACCTATTGAGCAGTCATCCTTTTCGCAAAATTTTGGTAACAATCGGTAGATTTATTGCTGGGCAACGTTTCGCTTTTGACACAAAAGCTTCGTCAGACCAAGTGACTAAGTTACGAGGTTGGTCGAGATTTAAGGCGGAAGGAGAACCAATCAGCTAAGTTAAGCTAAATCTCTGTTAGGTGTCGGCCGAGGTATTTTGTGTGTTATGGTGGGTGGCCAAGTGTTAGGCCGATGGGCAAACCTAAATGGATTTGGGTCCAGCCTAGGGTCTAGTTCTTCTGGTTCGGTTCACTTAATGATCCCTCTTGAACTTTGTTTGCACTTTCCGTCCGTCTGTGTGGATGAGCTAGTGCTACGATAGTGTGTAAGAGGGATTCTGTGAGCTTTGATCGGATTGGGATTTCCATCCCCCTGTTTCTGCTAATGATTCTAAGTGAATTGACAACCACACAGTCACGTGTCAACTCGGCTTATCTAAGACCGCTTTCCATACGCTCGCCAGTTCCATATCCTCGATTCTGTTCACGCTGTGATGCTTGGTGATTTCCACCGTCTCGGCTATCAGCCGCTGTGGTGTGAATCGCAGTCCCCGTCTTAAAACTTCCACATTATCCAAATCTATTCTATGTCCCGTGTCTAAGGCATGTACTGAGTCTTTGACCAGCGTTTGGTATTCTTCCGCATTCCTTGGTGGTTTGTTTATTCTCCTTTTATGCTCACCAATTCTGATGTGCAATTCCCTGGCAGTTTGTCCTATGTAAACCTTAGTGCAATCGTTTCCGTTAATTTCATACACACAGTCCCTAGTCCTTTCAACCGGGAGGGGGTCTTTCAATTGCACCAAAACTGAGCGTAGCGTTTTTCCCTTCTGGAAAGCTACTCAGCAGTTTTCGAATAACCTCTGATGTTCCTACTTTATATGGAATGACTGCTGTGCCAATCCATTCCGCACTGGGTCGAGATACCGGAGCCAATATCCTTTTTAGTTGATGCCTATTCAAACTCACTGGGTATCCTATTTCTTGGAGTCTGTTGGCGATCTCGATCTGAGCTGCCGTTCGGTCGATCTCTTCTGTGCACAGTGCTCTCACTCGACAAAACATCGATGAGACAATACTGGCGTAAACGGACTTTGGGTGTGCTGATGAGTAGTATAAGACGGTTCCTGTGTCTGTTGCTTTCCGGTAGATCGTAGTTCTTAATTTCTCACCACTCTTTCGTGTTATACAGTCCAGGAAGGGTAATGTGCCCGAGGTGGACTCTATCTCCATGCTAAACTTGATGTGTGGATTTAAACTACTGAAATAGTCGTGGAAGCTGTTCGCGTTATCTCGTTTGATTAGAACAATGGTATCGTCAACATAACGCCAAAAACTTTCGGTGAACAATGATATCCGGCCAAGACCATTTGTTTAAAGTCCTCCATATAAATATTGGCTAAAACTGGGGATATTGGAGATCCCATTGCAAGACCTTGTTCTTGTGAGTAAACAGTTGTGTCAAAAACAAACTGATCGAGATTCAAACACACTCTTCTGCCCTCAACTATTTCATCCACCGAGAGCTGTGTTCGTTCTTCAAGTGTCGTGTCTGTCAGTAACAACCTCTTAGTTACCTCCAGAGCATCTGCCATAGGGAAGCTTGTGTACGTTGAGAACCGAACCAGAAGAACTAGACCCTAGGCTGGACCCAAATCCATTTAGGTTTGCCCATCAGCCTAACACTTGGTCACCCACCATAACACACAAAATACCTCGGCCGACACCTAACAGAGATTTAGCTTAACTTAGCTGATTGGTTCTCCTTCCGCCTTAAATCTCGACCAACCTCGTAACTTAGTCACTTGGTCTGACGAAGCTTTTGTGTCAAAAGCGAAACGTTGCCCAGCAATAAATCTACCGATTGTTACAAAACTTTTCCGAAAACCTTTCGAGTGATTTGTGGCCATATGACGTGAATTCACCACTGGACATGATGCAAATATAACCTAGTCTGGATATCAACCGCTCAGAGGCAAGAATCTCTGCTTGAATAGTTGAAAAGTCACTGAGCTCATTTCTTATGTGTTTGCTCCTCCCCATATTCTCCTGGCCTAGGTTGAGTACATTGAGTACTATTGGGTTTCCGGACCTATATACACAAAATCCTTCAAGAATGGACACCGCTAAGGAAGCTGTTTTATTTCTCCTAGTGTGAGTTCTTTATCTAAAGGTATCCCAACAAAATGCTAGGAGCGAAAGGAAGAAGGGCCTTCGGTGCGGAGCTGTCTATTGACCAACACGAACTAACCAGTTACGAGCTATTAGATATGAAATTAAAAAACTCATTCGTACAAAGCACTTGAAAGTGAGCATTCTCAATAGTCCTCTTGAACTTTCACGGACGTTCTGTGATTAACAAACAACGATGAACAAGCACCGCAAGGCAGTTTCATAATTTCCATACTAACCTCCCATCAGCTGCAGGGACGGTGCCTTGGCACCTGACCAGACACTACTCACGCCTCATCCGTAGCATACACCGTTACACGGGTAGTCAACAAGGTCTGGACAATTGTCTATTCTTCTCGCTAATACGATACTAAGAAGAATGTTGCAAATGTTGCAATCCAAACACAAAACAGCGAATCCACGCCTGACATGTACAGCAGATTCGATCCAACGAGAGCAGAATATATGTTTTATTCATTGCTGCATTCGGTACATACACACGTCCCCCTGAATAGTCACACGTGATATTCAAATCACGTTGCATGTCCGTTATCGGGTGCTTGCAAATGGCTTTTTTTCCTCATGCTTTGACCACGCTGTTCGCCATAACGAATCAAACTATACAGTTGGCGCAGTCAAGACATTGTCAATTTTTCTAACCGGACTAAAAATCAGCTGCAGAAAACGGGCATTCCGCTACCACTGTCGACGGTGAACCCAATTCTTCCACTATCAACTTAATCATACTCAGAAAATTATATTAAAAGCTGCTAGAAATGAGAAGTTCCAAGATATACCTAACAAAAGCCGACGTTTCCTGCCCCAAAATCTTTGTTAAATAATTTATTCTGCAACAAGCACCCTGCAGAAAGCTTTCAAAACTCTGGGAAAATGTGGGTTAAGTCATATATGGATTGGAAACAATGTTTGAAACTCACAGAAACTTCAGTAAAAATCACACAGAGGTATCGTTTCGCGCATCTTGCCTACATACTTGGCCGTTGTTATCAGGATATCGTGCTATGATCCCATACGGCAATCCGTGACACTGCGGCCAGTCACTTTCTCCGGTAGGGGAGTATTCGACTTCAGGTCAGGGCACACCTGTGTAGCGACTAGGAGGAAGACAGAGGTTGGAACAGATTTATAACGTAGTACAAGGCCACATCCCAAGATACGTCTCTCGATTGACACGCAAACAGCATATGTTCGACACGCTGCGCGTAAACTGCGTTGGAATAACGCTCCAAATGGATACAACGATTAGGGTGGATAAAAAATCAATACAAGTTAATAACCAATGACAGTGTTACGTGGAACACAAGGTTGAGGAAAACTCGGTAACTACACCTACCTGAAGAGGCCCCAGAAGTACGAAGCCGGTAGTCAGCTGTCGAAGAGTTTTCAGCAAAATTATGAGTAGTGTGTTCTGGCAACAATCCCTCGGTTCCATTCCCTGAACCTCCCCTGTGAAGCCGAAGTTAAACTGCTAGAAAGCAGTGTAGGTGATTTAACTTACAGTTCAATACTTTTTCTGAGAGATTTAGGAGACTCATGGGTTTTGTGCTAGGGGAAGAGTGCTCCTAATTCAAGGACCGATCACCCACTGGACCGGTCAAAATAATTATCCTTATGGAAGCACAGGTTTCAGTCCTACAGATGCAGCGGCCTTTTAAAAAAACTAAAATGGATTTTAGCTGGGATTAGGAAATGTATGGGGGTAATGAAACTAGCGTTCGTTTCCGTGTTGACAGATTGGTAGTGATGGGCCACTCTGAGTTTTCAGAGACAGTTTTCAGAAGCAACTCAATCTGCTGACGAATTTCCGTTTTTGATTCTTTTCCAAAAACTGGACAATCCTCCATTTTGTCAAGGAAAATGAATGAACAAATAAAATTAATAATACCCCATTTTTATTAGAGTTTCAATTTTCAGAACTTCTTCGACAGAAATCAGTCGATTCCACCTTCTGATTGAATGGGAAAACTTTTGTGTTGTGCTCCGATTTAATGATGGTGTTATCCGGTGCCCTCAAACTAGGCACTGTCCAAAACACACGTCCCGGCAAGACTAGGTAAGCTATTGAAATTCCGTGAGACCGCATACAATTACCTATTCTCCTAGCGTCAGATATGAGAAGGATATATCTGAACTCTCCGCGTAGGTGTCATAAAGCTTGAATCCGAAAGGCAGTGTTCGAAAAGTCAATTCATACACCGCAACGTTTTCAATGACTGACGCAAAACGACTTGCGATATGGTCACCGGTTTGTGAAGAGCATACAAAACACACATCAAAAAGTTCTTTGTAGATTTCCTTGTAGTTTTGAAAACATGGATCACACTCCGACCGTTGCTGACAACAAAATTCCATTGGTATTGACTCGACTGCCAGCACCAAGACACAAATTTGATATGGGTCCATACCTTACAGTGAAGTACACACAAGTTGACCAAACTTGGGTGTGTTGCGGTCAATGCACAAGACCAAATGAACTCTGGGCATATGTGCATTCGTGCAAACATCCGGATGCTGAATGTTTATGTGAGTTTCACGAAGCTCTCTGCGTTCCGATTTTGGTATTTGTAAATCGACACATCGGGTGCATGACCAACGTTGTTTTTTTTTTACTTATGACAGTGTGGGCATCCAGAGTGACGTCACCGACTGGGTCTACTTATTAGTTCATTCCACATTCAGCCCACATCCCAACCAATTTCAAGTGAGCGGAACTAAAAGATAAGGTCCGACTTATACACGCATCTGCATACCAATTCGATTTTGACGGGAGAGTCACCTGGAAACCAACTGAATCTCTTGTTTATGGTGGGTGGCCTTGTCTAGCCAAAGGACATACGTATGCAAGCCATTGCACTCCTGTCTGACGCACAAACCCGATTTGGGTAGGATGTTGTATCGAAAGTATCCAGCACCATAACTCCAAGGTCTCTTTTGCTTTGAGGGAGCGTCCCATTGGGATGGAACATACCAGTATCTGCCTGGCTACCGATATGCACTTATCCACATTCAAGCATGAATCCCACATCCACATCTTGACCTGATCTGCACTGGCCGAGCATTGGGACTGAATGCTTCTTAGTGAACCTGGAATGGAACACCGCTGTGAACAGCCCGTTGCGTCGACCTGCCTTCTTCTACTCTGACAAGAAATTATTCCCAAGCGAAAGGATCGGAGACCCAACGTACAGTGTCGCATCCAATCACGTTCATAGTCAGCTTCGTGAGCAATCTTCTATGAGAAACATTATCAAAAGCTTTTCTGAAATCAACGAAGGTCACGTCTACATTGTCCTCAGAGGCCTTGGCTTCGACCCAACGTTTCGTTAGACAGGAAGGGCTCCGAGAAAATTCACGCTGGTGAGAGTAGAGCAAATTATTGTTTGCCAATTGACATTGCAGCCTAGTGGATATGACTCTCTCCATAACGTTTCAAACCAAGTACGCCAAACTAATTCGTCGCTAGTATCCCAGAAGTTGGTTGTTGCCACATGTGACTATGGGGTTGACGGTCTCAGTGTTCCACTGGAGCGGATGTCATCTCTTGATAAGAGAGGCTGGGCTGTTGGGTAAGTTTGCTTGTTCCTGGTTTGCTAACTCTTAGATGCCGGTGTTTTATGAAGTTTTCGCAAAGTTAGACGGTCGGACATGCCTTTTCAGGAATACTCTGTTCAGTAGGCGTCAGAAAGAAAAATCAGGCGCCTGCTTATTTTGCCCCGGATATTTGTAAGAACAATTATATAGCTACGACAGGTGGTCACTAAAACTTTCCTATAGCTCTCGGATTCTTCGGAGAGGCTGCCCGAAAGGTCGTTGGCGTTAGCCACAGTGGTAACCACCGTAATCGTAGGTTTTGACTAGATACCTGGAAATCTCTCGGTTTCCAAGGGTCCGTAAGCACGACTGAGTTTGATCCCGTCTTCTAAGGTAAGATCAACTTCACCTATGAGACCTGTTGTGTCTGCAAATGGCTACGACCTATTCTAAGGTGGAATAAACGCCTTCAAGGGGCCACAATGTGTTGGAGTATAATTTCGTCGGTGACCAAGACAATAAACTACTTTGATGCGCAGTCAGGATGCAGTGGAATCTTCCCTTGGGAGGAGCATGCTGCTATAACAACATCGATTTTCATTCACACCGCGGTCCAACCTTTCTTGCAACATATCGGACGCGGACTCCTGTACATTCGAAACTAGCATGGAATGTTCTCGTGGTATCGTATTGCCTGAGACGGTACAGTTCAGGTAGCAGGTGAGACACCGTATCCTTTGGAGTCCAATTCAATAAGATGGAGAGCTGCAGTAGAGTCCTTCCCAGCTACAGATAAACGGTTTGTTGTATTTGCGTTTGGTGGCTTTTCAGTGCAAGCTGGACAAGGGTACGATACCACCATATCTACCAGTCACCAATCTCTCAGGAAACTGTTTATTTGTGAGCTGCGAAGCAGAAATTTACCGTATTTAGTGGGATATTTCCTCTCAATAGATTCCTAGATGAGCTTTACTCCGTCAAAAAATTCCTGAGTTCACCGTTTTCGAGCTGCAAGGTTGGAGCGCCAAAAAATCCGAGTTAATTAAAGCTTCATTCAACCTAAGGTTGTAGAGGATGTAAAGTTAACATTCCAGTTCTGTGTAATACGTTACAGCTAATATAAAACATAACCAGGAACACTCACAGCCTGATAGTAAATGTAATTCACTTGCATATCTGGTTGGTGTAAGCTGATCCCCACAAGTGGACTGCCAAAAAACGGGTTGTTACAAAACGATTTAGTTAATGCGATCTACATCCGAACGTGACCATAGCAGGTAAGAATCGATTGAGTCATACAGAAGTGTGATCGACTGCCAATCACTAAGGGAACATCGAAAACAATTTTCCTGAAACTATGGTGTTTTGTATGTCGACATTTTCTCGAGTGTTAACTGTACTCTAACTGCGTACCTCTGTGGTATCTTGTTGACAGCGGTTTGTTTAGACGGTGGCCAAGGTGACCAAACACATCGAATTAGAAAATCCCTTGTTTGTGTTAATTTCAGTTTGCTCCAACACGTGAAAACCAAAAATTAAGGCGATACAACGCTTCTCCTAGTGCAGGAGAATAGACATAAACGTTTATCGTGCGTGAATCTTAAATTATCAAACGCGGATGCTTATATAGAAAATTGCATATATACGCTTATGATTAACCAATTATCGGGTTTTCATGAACATGCTCAGAGCTGATTAGTGTTACCAACATTTTCTCCGGCGCTGTATTAAAAGTATGCTTATACAGATATGTCATTAGTATAGGGGCTATAGTTTACAAGGCAGAACTTGGAAAATACGGTGATAGGTATTAAGTTCTCTCTCGATCGATGATTACCATGAAGATATCTTGGTTTCGCCGCGATTCGCTGTGAACACACTTGCTGTGGTCTTGCGCCAAAAAACTGAAACAAGATGGAACGCAATTTTAGTGCAGCTAGAATGATACGCCGATCAGAGCGCGAGCTGAGCGTTGTGGCCAAACGATACTATTGTTTGCACGCATGAAACTGAGTCCCCTTATGTCAAGCCACCACAATACACCACCATCGCCTTCAGCAACAATGCACACTTGTCTGACAGTAGACATATGGGCAAGAAACAATTTTATACTTAACGTGCTCAACGAACAACCTGAATTGGAACGCGGATGTTGTTCAGAGACAGAGAGCGGCGGATCTTCACAACTCTACGACGTCGACAGAATGTGCGATATTTGGTCACCGCCACCTTAGGACTTTTCGTATCAAGTAAGAGACCTCTCGCCATGTAGTTGCGATAACTTACCTCGTTGCGAAACGCGGGTGTGGATATGAAAATCAGATAGAGTAGCAAACCACGTTCAACAGCGAGCACTAAAATTGGTTCACTCGTTTAGCTACTGGGATATCGTTAGTAGCTTGATGTCAATTCGCTTAACGTCCCGACATCGGCTACGGCCTGCGAAACTGCGTCCCCTAACGCCGGAAACCATAGTTTTAACGGCAGTTGCTCTTAGAAATCTTGGATTTATTGGCAACACACAAAAATGCGTGGTAGATCCGGCGTGTCGAGATTTCGCTCCGACAGTGTCCGATATTCCATATTCGTACCTACCATCGATGTATACTACTAATAAGCATAACGTTCAAAAGGACTGCTTTGTATCCTGTTGTCTTTTAAAATATACGTACTGGTTGCCACCGAATATGGTCAATCTTTCGTACTGAAGCATATTCTGCCCAGTCTCATACATAGGTCAATGGTTTCGTACAAACTATCCGCACTAGTCCGAAAAATATTTTTATACGTATCTGCACAGGCTCGAGCCAGAATACCGAATTATGGTTTTGTGTTACCATCAGTTCATTGCTTAAAAAGATGGTGCCATTTTAGATATTCCGATATATACGTTTCTTTAATGTCGGTCGCTTGGTCACAGAAAGCCACGTTTCGAAAATTCAGCAGGTTTGGTTTCTGTGCCTGGGCTTCTAGTGGTGAACGAGCCATCTGACTTTGCCAACACTATAACGTGCAGCTGGGGTCTATCAGCTTCAATAAATGCTTGTACTGCTTTCTTCATCTGTGAGCCAGACTTAACTTTTTCAAGGCATGATGTCTGGGCGTGAGGCTGAGCCAACAAGCGCTAAATGATACTACATCATCGGTCAGTTTACCCGCCCCCCAATTTCACGGAAATCACGTGTCCTATAGATCAATGCTCCAGTGATGATGTGGCCTTCACCACCCACCGAAAATACATGTGGATGGGAGTGTGCGTGGACATTCGAGCGATGATAAGCAGGAACTGCACACGAATTGTATTGTCTGGCGATTTCTGAAGAAACATTATGCATAAGTCCTCTGAATATACGGTGCTTTCAAAAATACATCCATGAGTTGAAAAACGCAAAACAATTGTGTACATTAGCATGGTACTGGGTTGCATTCAACCAAACACTAGGATTCCCGCCCACGTTTCCCATAGCTTTAAACTGGAGTCCAGTGTTTCCCGCCTTTGGTGTGGACTGACCAGAATTATTTCATCAGGACAAGAAAACGAGAATGATGTGAATTCTGTAAGTCCTGCAACTTTCAACTCAAATGATTCATTTTGTACACTGGATATTGGCCTGCTCGATCCTGACTTTTGCTCGATGATGTTCAGTCTTCGCTTCATTCAAATCAGTTCAGGCATGTAGCTGTGGTGGCATATTGAGTACACTTAACCCCGAGTTGTGCTGCTTGTGAGTACAAGCAACGTCGTTGTTTTCATCCATTTCTGGAGCCACGACAACAATACCGCATGGCTCGACTGCAAACTAATTTGTTTGCTGTCGTGGCAGCTGACAGAGGATTATGGCATAAACGCGACACTCTCTCCGACCCCACGCGCAACAGGGTGAGGAGCCAGCTAAAATTACTAACGTTATTGCCCGGATCACAGCAAAAAGCGATAAGGACAACGGGTTTTATGGCGATGAAGGCTGGCATGCCATACTATCATATAAACCGTGCTGATAAAAATATTTCTGTCCAGAAGCGCAGCTTGGGAAAGCATGCACCACCCTTGCAGAACACTATTGATGAATGAACTTAGGATTGGTTTTAGAGCGAATAATCACTACACTCGTGATACATGGAACTGATTCATTCACCACGGTGTGATGGAATGTTGAATGTGCCCAGAGCTGCACGACTCACGCGTCTGTACCAAGTAGAGCGATTTTCGGAAAATCATTCCACATAGCCCATTTGGTGAAACAATCACTAGAGAGCAATCTGTCGGTTGAAAAGAACAGCTTTGACCAGAGAGAGATGTTCGGAACTCGATTAATGCACTCCTGCTGAAGCTGTTTGGGAACCTGGTCTACAGAACTATCTCTAAGCTGGAAGTTCTTGACCACTGAAGTTGCTGAAGACAAGATGTCAGCAGACAATTGTCGTTCAAAATAAATGTAGAACAAACTTTCGTGTAACCGTTCCCAGTAAAACTAAGTGTATAATATAACATTTTTGAAAAAGAGCAGTTGGGGGTTCGAGCCTGAACGAAACCCTCCAGCTGCAAAATCTAAATGCTTCAGAGCATTTAGCAGATCAGACAATCGCTTGCTAGACGACTAGTCTGCATGGTTGTGGACGCGATCTTATAATGCGGCGGACAACACATCTACAATATCAGTCAAATGCTGATTCTAAAGTGAGTCAGGCTTTTCGTGCACTCAGTTGCACATTAACTTGGTTTCGACGACAGACCCAGCTGAATGTAGATAAATCGCTCGTTTATGATAATCTTCTTCAAGAAGGGTGAAGCAGGTCGTGGGCTGTCGAAGAGTTTTTTGCAACCCGACGAGGAGTATGTTCTGTCCATAACGCCTTGTTTACCGGATCTTCGATAAAAAATCAAACATTCACGGCAGGCGGCGATGTTCGTCCTTATAGCATTCTCCAGCACAAATACCGTCGACCATGAGGCCAGATAGGACTGAAAGCTGGAAAGTATATTCGAGTTATGTACATGTTCTCAGACGATAACCGCGGTGACTAGTTCATTTGAATCAACTCTCTTCCAGTGAGAGTAGCACTCAGTCAACCCAAACAAATTGTAGAACACTTTCAAACTACTGAGTCACGGATAAGAATAGAACACACAGAAAGAGTTCATATGTGTATTAAAAGTAAGCAACGAAGATCACTGTGAAGTCATGTCACTTGATTGCAGAACAGATAATAATAATGTGAAGAAAACCGTATTATGCGTTTGAATGATAAGTGAATGTGTCTCAGAACAAAATCTGATCTTCATCCGCATTGGCAGTTAGGATGTTTGGAGCTTGATCAGCCTCGGCCAAAACGAAACCTTTCGCCTTTAGTTCTTGTTCTTTTAAAGCGGTGTTACGCTTTTTCTTTTCTTGAACCTTCTTCAACCTGAAAGAGGAAAGAAGGGTGAACGCTAGGCGGAGGTTGTTACAGAGCACGAATCATGCCCCATTGCAAAAGGTCATGATGACGGTAGCAGAAAAGGTATACTCATTTTCCTGGGGAAAAACCTGGTAAGTCGCATCTGCGTTGCCCCCGGAACCTATCAACATACGGGTGGCCAGGTTGAAGTGGGTGATAGGGCCTTCCAAAAACCAGCAGCTAGAACAACACGGGTTGCCAGTGAGAAAACGCCGCCAAGAAAGATAATGATAGCATGTGGAAAGCTTGGTCGAAAGTTCAAAACCCGATTGCTGTATGTCATTTCCGCTGCGGCCGTATGCCGGAAACAAACGAACTGCATAGCGACAAATTGTAAATAAAATTTCAGACTGGTCGTTTTCTAACCGAGGCCAAATCCCTTCTTCACTACTCAAATACTTTTGCACACGTAAAAAAAACCGACTGAACAGTCGCAAATGGGTTAACACACCAGGATGACGAGGTTGCCGTTTCTTGCAAAAATGGAGTCCTGATCAGGGCGATCAAATTCGACCGCACTATAAATGTAGCTAGCATCCCCACACTTTACACGCAGGAACTACTTCAACAGTGTGCCGGGCCGAATCGATGACTCCAGGACTGTTTGAGATAGTTATGTTACCTTCACAAGGCACAGACCCGAGGATCCGTTAGCACAGTACTTGGGGGCCTGGTTTTCGAATCATACCGTTGAGTTAGCACGTGATTGCGTGGAAAGATACATAGAGCTTGTGGGTAAAATGTCAGTGACTGAACTTCCTCCATTACTGTGTAGATGTGTTATTTTGAGCGAGATTGCTACAGGTGCTGTAGATCCGTCCTTCACATGTTTCGGCATGCGTCTCGGATCAACAAGGTGCAAGGTTTTAATTCAGGAAGTCCCATCCTCCCGTGTCTCTCTGGAACCTCGGAATGAAGAACTTGAATTTGTTGATCGGTACACATATCCAGATGGATATGTACGCCGTGACAGATGATGCTACTGTGCAAATAATCAAGATGCGGATGGCGTTGGCCAACTTGTGTCAATTCTGGCGTCACGAATGAATTTCGCTGAATCTAACGGGCCGCGTACACAAGGCAACTGTATATGCGGTCTCACTCTATGGTTATGAGACATGGTCCCACCGATCCGAGAACCTCGGGCGTCTTCAAATGTTTGGCCACTGGTGTTTTCGTGGCATAGCAACAGTTAGCTGGTTGCAGCAGCAACGATGCGGCGCGCTGGCACCGAATCCGAATCACAAGAGCTCTTGAGTACACTGAACTTATTAGGTTAATGTGGTTGAGGCACATATTACGTATGCTCAATCACCAGATACCCAAGACAGCGTTGTTTCCCGTTCCAGGCCATTGCTGGCAAAAGGTTCGCGGGGAACATTTTCCGTTTACTAGGACTTTCTTCATGGTTGTAGTTAGGCGTCAGTACATAGTACTAGTGTATTGCTCTCAACGATAGTGACGATGACTGGCTTTGGTTTCAGGAGTGCCTGCTGCCATCCTGATAACTGTCAAAATCTGAACAGCTGATAATCTTTCGTCTCTGGGTCGAGACATATCAAGGACTGATGTACAAGCGATTCCAGCTTATCTGACTGACGACCATGAGTCGTAGACTTATTATAGTGACATCCTTCCAAGATAACTAGAAGACAATGATGGTTCTGCCGGCGATCGGGTGGAAAACACATCTTGCAAGTAGACAAAAACATGACTAGTCGGTAGAACCTATTCACATCGATGGCCCATGGGGTGTTTTTGAACACTTCGCTGTTTATGGTGGCAACTTTCACTGGACTCGTGGTTGTTTGTTTAGTTACCACCATCCATCAGAGTTGCACAACTTGTGTCCAAGTTTACCATAGGCAGAAATCGTTCGTCATGCCAAGTAACGTGGGCGTTTCCTCGTTCATGTTCGGGAGTAGTAGAACCAAAATGGTCAAAAGTTTTCAGTTTATTTACGAGCTCAAGATAGCTCAGTGGTTAGGGCGCGTACTTACTAACCGGAAGGTAAGTGGTTCGAGCCCAAACACGGCATCTCGACTGCTCCTGTCTAGGCTTGGAAAACCTGGAAGTATCTCAGTCCTCGTGTTTCCTTCGGGTGGTATGGCAGCTAGGTATCGAAAAGGTGTCAAAGCTGGACGATTTTTGTTCGATCCCAGTTTCTGCCCATCGATAAAACGTTAAAGCTTGCGGGTGACCCACTGTCTATCTGTCTAGCTAGGTGCAGGCCTAGAAAGTGCGAAGAACGCCAAGCAGTTGCACGCACTAGACTGTGGATAAGACAGAAGTGGATATCCAAAAACACCGATACGGTCACAGCTGTAGTTGGAACTCATATGATGCTGAAGATGGAGCAATCTCTTGCGACAGCATCCATTACACGATGAGCCGTTTTATCTGCCACGAAGCCAGGTGATGAGACGGAGAATGTGCGGCTACAGCCGTGATGGGGCTGTGCGTCGGTTCCATGAAATCACGGTAGACCTACAAACCATGATGGATAGACATGTTCTGGAACTGTAAACGAAATACCGACACACTCAGGGTTCAGACAACATAGGCCACACATTTCCACGGACGAATTTTGTCGCACATGAAGTTCTCCTCTGGGACCGGATAATAAATCTGAGGAAGTAAACTGCAACTGACCAGATGTGTAACAACTCTCAACAAGCACTACGATCATGAAGAAAGGCTGAATTATAAGGTCTTGGTGAAGTGAATAGATTGTAGCAGGACAATTTGAAAAGTCGATAAATTTCTGCACGTAGTTTCCAGATCACACAGCTATATTCTTTTGTCCTGTTGGCCGACAAGGCTAGTTTACGTCCGTTCGGCTTCGGACCAGATGCAACCCACGTCGTTAAACGTCTTCCTGATTAAAGAAAAGTCAAGTTGATTGTTTGAGAAGGTATTTTGCGTCCGTTCTTTTTCGGATAACGCAACCGGCATGCACTCTCTTAGTTATTCTTTGTGGCTGTAAAAAAACAAGCACCTCCTGAAATACCACGTAATTCCACAACTGTCTTCGTCACACTATGCCAAAAGTGACCGATCGAGACACACAATTCAATGGATCGTATAGGCAGAGGTAATTAACTGATCACTTAGACTATGGAACTTAGGTCCCGGAACTTATTTCTTTAGAGAGAATCGAAGCAGTGCGTCCATAGGAATGGATTATGGAAACTTTGTGTAACAATGGTATTATCTCAGCTTAGTTCTCGGTCTAAACCGTCAAAACAGCCACCAAAGGTGCACAACGTATATTAACGCCCGAATCCAAGTCAAAAACACTCGTACAGCGCGTCGTATATAAAGTGTATGCCGCGACAACATTCTGGAAATTCTGACACCTTCTGGATGCACCATTGGCAAATGGCATTCGGCAAATACTGGGTCATGATTGGTTGTTGGGTCCATACTTTCGACCAAACAGAGATCGCCGTGATGCTGGACCGGCAGGCGGCCCTAACTTTTCACCAATCGTGTGCGGGATAGGCTTCTCGGCCATAGCAGCGCCTAACTGCCAGCGGTAAAGAGGTATCGGTGTAGAATTCCGCCTGACACTTTGGTACATCGCAAACTG
Organism: Opisthorchis felineus; assembly: GCA_004794785.1. Classification (NCBI taxonomy): domain Eukaryota; kingdom Metazoa; phylum Platyhelminthes; class Trematoda; order Opisthorchiida; family Opisthorchiidae; genus Opisthorchis; species Opisthorchis felineus. The sequence continues at coordinate 33,046 of SJOL01008319.1, read as the reverse complement.
GTCAGGGAAGTGTATCCAGGCCACTCCATAGAATGTGATGCCAAGTCACCATAGACGCACGCCGTTTTGCAAGCACCACGCCAGTGGATGCTCTGAACATACACAACCCAGTGCCAATGGTAATCGACTTTTCGTTTCAAAACGTAGGCGCCGTTACAATATGACTGACACTGGTTGTTGTGGACATTCATTTTTACTTGTATTCTGGTAAATCCATGTCCAAAATACTGTATACGGTTCGCCAGCGTTACAGCCCTTCTATTAGGTGAAGTTTCTTCGGTTCATTCCACCAAAGTTCCCTGAAAATTCATGCGACTTGCGTCTATGATCAAGCGAAGCGGGAGAAAAGTTGTGGGCATCAAGGGAACCAAGAAGGGAACTTTGACACGACTGTAGGAACGCTCATGTTTCGCTTGTTTTTCAGTAATCATTGCATTGTTTCTGATTGGTTCTGCAGCAACGTTGTAAAAACTATCCTTCGTTTACGGGAAAGATGCCTAAAAATCCGTGAACTGTCCCATTTATGGCTTAACTATGCTGCGACTGTGTCAGCTATTCACGCTTTCGCCTTGTTAAGGTGAGCTTGATCTCCCCTACAGAGAATTATGGCAGGGACTGAGGACGCATGTCGGGGGATACGCGTGTGCACACAAACACGTGCACTTAATCTGTGGTGATTCTCACTCCACATCGAAAAAAAGGCTTGAGAAAGCCCTACAGTAGAAATCGGAGTAAGCAAACACCCGAAAGGAGGACCTAGAAAAATGAGGAACAATTACCAGACTACTCACAAATAGTCTCATTCAAGCAAAAAGTAGTCACAATTCCTAACTTTGAATTCAATGGATGTGAAGGACGGCTCACCTGAAGAACTCCTCTCGTTCGCGTTCATCCAGTTCCTGAGTGATGTAGCTCAAAGTTCGGGAAATTCGCGGTATGACCACTAAGTTGAAAAATGGTGATGAAGAGGTTAAAATGACAACGCAGAACAACACACAATTGGATAACAGCGTTCGTGACAAAAAACTAATCGCAATTCATGGAAGTCCTTCAAACGTTTTTTCCTTGTCCGCTTCCCCAACTTCAGTTCTGAGAATAATGGCAGTTTTTTAGGTATCACACTCATCACTGTTGTACAACCATGTAAAGTTCTCTAAAAAAAAGTCTGACAGATCACTCGAAGTTTTTACAACTCTAAACATTCACTCAGCATCACTGTCACTGAAATCGGCCAAGTATAAGAGCCTGAATCGTCCGCAGACTAGCGCGGAAAATTACTGAGAGTACCCGGACTTCTCTCAACTCTTTTTATTCCCTTCCACCGTACATCGAACTTTGCCTCTCCCTAAATTGGGCACGGAAAACAGCGCTGTTCCGAGTGGACGACGACTCGGTATTCCTAGCCTATGGCTGAATCACTGTACACTGCAGTGTGGTATACATTCCATACGTGAAGTACTTCACGCCTCATCAGTCGCCTGATTAGGAGACACAGATGCCTCCGGTAAAGTCCAAGTATCGCAGTTGTAGAACATTGCAGCTTGTACCGTGCTCTCGTGCATACGACCACTGGTATCACCAACCCATCTATCAGGAATATATTGCTCAGCCATTGTTCCGCTTTTCATCCCATGCGACAGAGAGTTGAGTCCCACATTAACAAGGTATTTTTCTCCCACAAAATTACACGAGGTGTTGCCGCTGGGGCCTCAATAGTTCAGTACTTCAGAGGAAAGCGCTATTTGCGCTGGGTACTGGGTATAAAGATAATATGATGCACCTCGAAAGACCTCATTATGGTCGAGTGTCAGTGTTGGAATACTGGTCTGCTCTGATATCCCAAGTGATCTACTAATCACGTTTCCCCTGAGGAGGAATTGTCAATGACTGGCCTGCTCCAAAGTAAAGGGCGAAGGTAGGCGTCCGGAGCTTTAACCGGGCTGACAGAACACCAGCTATCTGCCTCAGAGAGTATGTGAAATGCTAATTTCAAACCACCAGTACACGGTGTACATTGCACTTGTAGCCTTCAGCCGCGGGTGCGTGATAATGTGAGGGTTGGACGAGATGCTGCCTACTGGCGAACGCTTGGTCGGAAGGAGAGTGAGCATGCTGAATGCCTGGCGCCCGACGAAAGTTTGCATGTACTGAACGTCGACCATTGGCTCCCAGTAGGTTTCGGATCCTACGTCGCCCCCATGTCTTGCGCATTAAATGATCAATCGAGAACTGCACGTGAGTTGCCGTAAGTTAACCACCTCTAGCCATGAATTATCACGCCCACAAACACGACAGTGCAACCTAAATGAAACACATCTCTCTTCATCGGACAAGGGACGAGTTTATAATTTTTCTTGAAACAGGATACATTTTTATGACACCAGGAAAGGCCTGTAGCTTCTATCATCTGTTCAACCGTCCGTTCAACCATTCTGCATTTATCCAACTCCCGCGACAGGTTCACAGTAGTCTCGTACGATGTTCCATCTTCACAGCGATTGATTAGCAAACAGCCTTGGTCAAGTCTATGAAGGCATTCAACATCTGCTGTATGCCAGAAACCTGAAACCCACGCACACGTCGTGCACTGGTTCGCTTGCCTACAACCTGGTAAAAAAAAGGATGGATACACATTGAATTCAAGAGTTGACGTCGTTGGTGGGTAAACCTAGGGGTAGCAGCGGGCTTTTTCATTAGTTGGGACAATACTCGTGCGGTAATAGTTCAAGGATCGTAGGTTAACATTAACCGTGACAACTGTTTGGTAGCTATTCCCCCTTCCGACTCGATCATGAGCTGAGGAACGACAGACCGGCTGAAGTCTGTTTCCTTTTCTCCAATCGGACGATCTATACAAGTCCGATTTAGATAGTCTAGGGATGGTATTGAATCCCTGATTACCGCCCCCCCCCCCCTAAACGTGGATTCTTATCTGACTTCCGTATATTGGTCACTCGGGTGTACTTACTGGTGGTTGGTCAGACGGTCGTTGATCAATAGATTACCGGCCATATGATCAGACTTCCGTATAATTGTGTTCACTAATTTAAACACTAACCTCAAGCTCTATGCTGGGTGAATCAAAGGATAAGTTTTCCCTTACTTTTGCGCCCAGCGTCACTGATTGTCTGCTTATTACAGACTTCCTTAAGAGGGTCATAGGTTTCCGTGACCTAATGCATCAACTAGTCAGGAGTGTGGTTCACCCTAGTCACATACTCGTCACTCACATGGTCACTATTAGTCCGACAGTTTTCACTAAATGTATAAACAGTAGTTCGAATTCCTGAATATCGTTCCCTTTTGTCACACATTCAGGTGAACGTTATTAGGAACAAACGATCCGGCTAAAATGCCAGCCTTTATTTGCAACCGATTGTGTCTACATATTCGTTCAATCTAGTGCTCAACTACGAAGCGAAATTGGTGGGAGTCCTGGGACTAGGCTTACCTGACGATGAGTGAAAGCGGTCGTTAGGAGTTTTCATCAACCTTATGAGTAGCGTCATACGAAGAAAACTCTGTTTTCTTATTAGGAAATTGTACTAGTTTAACATGCACCACAGTTTCATACGTTGGTTTGTGTTCCTTGTAATTTTGTACCACTCGTTATAGTTTCCGGCCTACCCGAAGACTTTATTCACATTGGACGAGTGCTGATAATCAGTTCGTGGGTCTAATGTATCGTCTTCCGCATTTACATGTCTTCTTGTAAATGCGTTCTTTTCTGTCCGTATACTAATTACGTGTCTCACCCTGTTCACTTAGATCCCTCATGGGCAACATCTTTCAGTCAAATAAGGGCTGCCCCCGAACATTGCCCGTACTTCTCTGTGCAAAAATTCAGTTACTCAGTTTTGCGCCCGTTACCTCACTAATCCTTCGATTCAATTCAATTTGTCAGCTATAAACCATGTACCATGAGTACATTGTTTTCAACTGATACAGTTTCGATCAACGAAAAGTGGGAGAGCGTGGAGGATAGAACCAAGTATTAAAGGCAATGGCACGTTCAGCTAGTTCGGAAACTGGATAGCCACTAATCCTGGACTGTCATGGCCCAATTTCAGGCAACTTTCTTAAGTTCATTACTTTTCATAGACGTAATACACGACTCATGTTGCTGAAAACTACTCGACAGCCCACGACCGGTTTTACCCTTCTTAGGGCCCATCAGGTGGGCGCAATCCCCAAGTTTCCACCAACCTTATGTTCTTCTTGAGCCCAAGTTGGACAGATTTCGACAAACACACATTTGCATATCAATTTGGTTTTGACAGGAGACTCACCTGGAACCCAGATGAATCTCTCGTTTGTCATGTTCTTAAGCAACTGAATGTGCTGCACCACGCCGCCTCATGTTTCAGTTGATACGATATTCGAGATATCACGATACTTTGTATAGACGCTACTCATTAGGTTGCTGAAAACTTCTGATTTTTAAGCATTTACCGTTGACCGCTTTTGTGAGGATACTTTACCACGCAGACAGGGACTGCTGAACATATCTACCTATCAAACAATTTGAATGACCAGCAGATCTCCTCACTTATTGAGGTCTAAGCGAAAGATTTGTACAGTCAATGCAATGAGTCCGATAATTGGGCGGGCGCGTATATGCCAGTCCTTGGAGCAACTTAACCCCACATCGAGAGGCGATAAAATTTTTGTTGTAACAGATTGAAACTGGCTTCAGTAAAAGCCTAAATTGATCTTGAGAGACAAACAGTTCCAAGTGAGCACAAACAACGGATCCTTCCACGAATCCTGATCAGCATTATTCACTGTTGAGTGTCAGCAAGAAGAAAATAAACATGCAGAACAAGTAGGATATTCAAAGTTGAGGGCTGAAACTTACCGTGCTCTATGGCATTCACACGACGGTTAGTTGCTTTGATTACCTCGTCCAAAGTGATGAAAGAGGTCTGAAGTGAGGCTAGTTCGACCAGCAGTTCCACAGCTTTTGCATAATTTTTCTTAAGACGATCAATTTGTTGTCCTCCACCCGAAAGTCCGGTCAGTTCGTAAGCTAAACGGAAAGGATCACGTGATGAAGTTTATCGAAACAGCCACAAACGACAGTGTGCAGAAATACACACAAATGGGATTGCAATTAACTAGCGATTTGCGATTACCGTTAATGGGGAGAACATTAGGCCAAATAGTGTGAGGATACTTATGACACCTACATAAACCTTAGCTAATTCTGTAGAACAACCCCTCACCAACAGCGGATACCACCTTAGATGGAACAAATCTTCGAATTCCCAATCTTTTTACAGTCTCCAGAGCTGGATACCTCCTTACAGTCATAGCTCGAGGGCGGTGTATTGGTAATTCCCTCTGTTCAAGCAGCACATCAGTGGGTCAACAGGTTCGGATTCCAAGCAGTAAGCAAAGAGTTGCGATATTATGTAGTCATCACTATCACGAGGTAGTATGATATGGGTTTATGAAAAAAATGAACGACTAATCAAGGCGTTGTGGCACACACACACACACACGGTCGAGTGTGGGATAAAACGAGTGGGATCAAGGGTGATGTAACTGCTTACAGCTAGGTGGTTGGCACGACATCAAAGCCTAATATAGTCAGCCTAGTACGAGGAGTAATCGGAATATGAACGACGTTCACACTTGTCATTTGAACTAAATGCCCCACAGAATAATCAGTCTGGGAAATTTTTCCCAAACAGGACAATATGGTTCTGGCTACATTGGAAATTGAGTGAGGAATGGTAAGTATACAAAAAATCATGCTATTAAATCCGGTGTGAGGAACAAGTACAAGAGTGTGATCCTTTTGAGAGTTAATCTCTTCGACAGTCCACAAAAAGTGTCTCAAAATCTGTCCTACGATCCCCAAACAAGGGCTAATCCCAATGTGATCAACCTTCAAAAACGCTACGGTACGAAGCATCCTTGTCGCGATTTGCACGCATGGTTATTTTTCCTGCAGATAATTAAATCTTCCAATGTAAGGAAGGATTTTTCATTTTCTCTAGGCACTGTTCACCCGAAGGACTAACGCAGCATATAGCAGAAGGCTCGACAGGTCCTTGCATGGCCTTGGATCCTCAGAAGTTCAACCACTCGTAAGCCACTCGTAAGTCAAATTCGCTGAAACACATGGGTATAAAGCCTGGTAGTAGGTTTTGCGAGCATATGTAATCCCAGGATAGCGAAGTGCTTCAGACCTGGGATAAGAACAAGAGTTTGTTGAACAATGACTCGAAATACTCATCATGTAGGAGATCAGAAAGTGAATGAAAAACAAACATATCAATGACTTACCATCGGAGCCTTCACAGTGAGTCTTGAAAACGGGTAGCTGAACCCCTATGAAATATTGAAGTGACAAACAGGTTGGACACCCACCTGCCACATTGTCTTTTCCAATTTTTACTTTCCGTTGAGCTCGCGTGACATTTTGCAGTACCAGATTGTTTATGTTTGCAGCCGTTGTAAACTTCACGCTAGCAAGGGAAAATATTGCTTCTTTCATCACCTCGCCCATCATTTGCTTCGCCTAAAACGAATTAGTCGCAGCTGCTCGCAGACAAAACAGACAAACCTCTATGATTTTCTTCAGGATTGTGCGAAAACGAAGCGTCAGAGCGTCAGATTTTTTCTTCAACAGGCGATGCCCCTTCTGTGCCCCACTTAAGCGAGATTTCATTGCTGCCAATGCCCTAGATTAGATGCGGTGGTAAAAAACTTAGAAGCACCAACATTCTCGATGGGAATACATTGATACGATCACCTGTGCCGGACATGATGACAACCGAGTGGAAGATGGGCCAAAATCAGTGAAATTCTATAATAGGCTGAAACAGAAAGCATCCGGTAAGTATGCGACCACAGGGTGTGACAGACTGATCTGCTGTTCTTAAATCACCCTGAAGCGTGCAGCTAAAGTTTACTAACGAGAGATCAAACGAATAGGACGCGATGAATATTCTTGACAGAAGCCCTTGGATCACATATGAAACCGGATAATGTTGTCACAGGATTTTGACCAGTGACAGTGCATGGGGAACACTTCTGCAAGCGCCGCTGTCCATGGATGACCAGTTCCTCCGATTGCGGTCAGTTTTGTAACTAATGAGCCAACATATCGGGAGCTAGGAGATCTCTGAAACTCGAGAATCCTAACCCCTGTAGGTGAAAATCTTCGCTAGTTGGAATGCACAGACGACACCATCACCAGCCACGACAGGGTAGGTGAAGCGCACGCCATCTTAGAAAGCCAGACCTGCAGGGGATAAAGCCTGTGAACCTGTCTCTTGCAATTCAAGAGACACTGAAAGTTGTGGAGCGCTCATGCACCTCGGAAAACACATTAGCACTGGTGGTAGTGTGACGGACAACGCCTTTACATGAGTCCCAGGCAACGAATGCGTTTATCAACTGGCACCACTTGTGACGTCAATATGGCACAATGTTGATACTTGATGGAGGGTCGTTCAACTGTAACACCCTTTCGGTGCCTAACTACCATGCCTCCTCAAAGGAAGCACAAGGGCTGATATTCTGCCAGGTTGCCCAAGTCTAGACCAGGAGCAGTTGAGATGCCGCGGTTGGGTTCGAACTGTGGACCTTCTGGTCAGTAAGTTCATGCTATAACCACTGAGCTACCTGAATCTGAATAAAGTAGTCAGTGTGTTGCTGTGTCTTTAATTCCTTTACCACCTACTTCTCAGGACCACAGTTTGAATGGACTGACACCGACGAATTCGTTAAAAGCGGATACTTGGTGAGGCGTCGGACTTTGGTCTTCAGAGTAGTTATTTTGGGGCTACAGTAGACGCTTTAAATATGAAAACGCTCGGCATGCCTAGTCTAAGCGGACAGAGACTTCGTCCTGAACCCGGCTGTTCAGAAAGATAACTATTCCCAGGATGTCTTTAGTCTCCCGCTGCCCGTTAGGTTCAATTTCGAATAATAAACATCAAATTCGGTGGAAGTGGTTTGAGAAGGTAGTTATGGAGCAACTGAAACCAATGTGTTGAAATATTGGTAGCTCCGGTGCGTTTACTGGTAGTCAATCCAGTGGCCGTTGATCTGTTCGCCAAGCAAGTTAATTGTGACACTCGGTGAACACGCCAACAGATCAATCACCAGCAAGTGAAACCTACCACCAGCCGTGGAAATATTCCTGGCAATCTATGCTTCTAGATAAACAGTCGTCTTAGTTCTACTCAAATCACCTCAGTGCACACAGGGGCTCAGTTCTGAGTCTGAACAAACAAGAATACACAGAGTACGTTAAATGCCCAAAACGAGTTAAAAACCTACGTACAGCGCGTCGCACTTTAGGTGTATTTAGCATCATCATTCATAGTAACAACAGTGGAGAACATTGGTGCCTTACCCGCTGTCTTTTGAGGGGATAGAAATTGAGGCTTCTAAGGTCTTCACTATAAGGCGGTTCATTCACTCTCCCACGCCATTCTTGTACTTAGTCTCTTGGTATCCTGAAGTAGCATAGCACCTTTCTTATAGGATGGAGCACACCCTTGCGCCAGGCGTTCCAAACGAAGTATATGTGTGCCTGACATAAAACGACAGAGACCTCCGAACTTCGAATAACCAGTGATGCCTTGGGTCTTAACAGAACATCACCTGCGCGATTTGCCGCCAGTCTAGCAGCCTCTGGGTTGCGTGATTTCACCCTCACAAAATCTTTAATGAGGGACATTACCTCCAGTCAGTGTTGATTCATAATGAGCGAAACGGAGTACTAAGTAGGTCCAGTAACCAGGAGCCCTGCTGCACTTAGCGACGCTCGAAGGAAGGCCTCAGCTTTCGGTACAGACTAACAAAGTGCTCATTCTGTGGACAAATCAGCTGGGTTCCAGTGCTCATAATGTCGTCACTGAAAAAATAGGCACCAGTGCGCAGATGGGCGGAAAGACCGGTGACAGGAACATAAGTGGTCTAATAGCAGACGACTGAAACTGCGGGGGATTGCAGACGAGTCCGCGAGGACAAGTGCGCCCATAAACCAGGACCAGACTAGGCCAGACTAGGCGCTCCAAATGGGTCGAAGTTCACTTGAACCTAATCGTCGGCCATTCGTCGCATCGCATTCGCGGAACGACAAGAATCCCCCCTCATCCGAATGCTCCATCTTGATTCGCGAGTTCTCTCAGGCCTCTTCCAAACCCACTATTCTGCAATGCAAAGTACCGATGTCTGCCAAAATGTACCAGACACACTACCACTAATATCATAAGTCAAAATGACATAGCCCAACCTTCTGGCCTCCGTTCAGCTTCTATTAAAAACGACGTCGAATGTGAAGAGACCATTTGAACACGAGCGTCCTCGCAAAGAATCGTGCTACCGGTGCATTGGACGGTAATATGTACCATTACTGTTAACACCTGCAAGCGAAAAGCTGTTGCACGCTAGTCTGTGGGATATCTCGACTAAGTGTAGGGGTTCTGGGTCTCGACCTATACTAGGCAGATCAGGGTTCCTTTTGTGCGTCTCTGTTATTATTGATAACATATGTGTCCCAGCCGAAGCCGTCCAAAAGCTGCACAGAGCCGAAGTATTCTGGAAAACTCGATTTAGGGTCAGGCTACTGGCAAGTAGCAATCCGCGACAGCATCCATAAGACAGCTTCTACCACACCATCTCGACTACCTGAGTTTAGAAAAATGCCTTTTTGGAACTGATAGCAGCAGCTGTGTTTTGGCGGACGACGGACAAAATCTTAAGGACCCAACACACAGACGGTAGGCTCATCTTTTCACGACATCATCACGAACCCAGGACACACTAAGAGTTTGTGATTCATAAGCCACGTTAAGCTGGACTTAAAGTCAGGCCAAAGAAATGAGCCCTTCGCACCCAGGTTTAATTACGTGGGGAACAATCTGTCGAGCGAGGAGACATTGATGGGTCAATGAGAGTTTAAGGCCATAGAAGATTACCCCAAAGCGAATGCAATAAATACAATAGGAAGCTTCTCAGGTTCGTAGGATACTACCGTCAACATATCGATGAATCTGCTCATCTAGCGGGGTCACCTCACTCAATGTCTAGAAAGGAGGCCAGATTTAGGTGGACAAACGAATACCATCATGTTATCCACGCTTTGAAAACACCTCCTGTTCGTAGCAGAGCACCAGCCTTCCAAGATTGCTAGAAGCCATTTCTCATGAATACTGATATACCCAATGTAGCAATAGCAGGGGTCCTACAGCAAGGACGAGAACATCCGGTAGCAACAGAGCATACCTCTGGGGAAATGAATTTAGGGTAGTAAAACCACTTCACGACAGAAGAACGGGGACTAGCTATTGTTTGAGTCTTAGTGAAGTTCAGGACGTATATCCGGTGACAAAAGTTTTTTCATATGGACGGATCACAACCCCCGCAAAAAGACCATCAAGGACGACTAACGAGACGGTAATTGGCTTTACAGGGCCAAGGTTTCGAGCTGAAATATATCTCACGGATAAGGCGGCCGACGAAACGTTGCGACAGTCAAAAAGCGAACGCCACACTGCCTCCTAGATGGAATAGAATAGTCCCAGAACGCATGACTCGAGGAGCAGGTCGCAAAGCGTTCTCCAACGTCGGAGGACAGGTAAAGATGAAGAAAGGCGAACTGAGGTGGTGAGGAGGGTTGCTTATTTGTGATCTGACCATTAGAAAGTAACACCAGTGGAACCACGACAAGTAAGACGAGACATACTAAGGACAGGACAAAATGGAAGGGGTACTTCAGAAAATAGAAAACGTCCTTACTGTACCTAAATGAGTTCCAGTTTCTGCGGTGTCTTCTGTATCAACATCTGCATATTCGTAGATACCAGAAGTTGGACGTCTCAATCCATCAATGTGGGCCCACCGATGTTCTGTGACGTATGAATCTTAGCAGATCCGAAGAGGACGGCTCCGTTCGTCGGCTACTGTCCTTTCAGCAATAAAGTGGAACCGCAAGTGCACAGGTATGGTGGCTGCTCACCACCAGAGTTAACCGGTAACTATAGCCACCGTTACAACCCTATCAGCACAAATTACACGAATCATCGACGCTAACAGCCTATAAACATTAACCAATACCTTTGATCTACGAACCCTCCCCCCCGACTGCAATCCCATCATAAACTGTGTATGCTTCTCAGGTCTTCATCCGATCACCTTGCATTTTTATTGTCTGATGGGCGGCATTGGAAACAGGGTGGATCATTCAGCTTTGTGTGTGCGGTCGTGCTACTTGGACCAAATACATATTGGACGAATGACTGGCCAAACTTGCCAGAACTCAATAAGGCTATCGTTGCCTATTTCCATGGCTGCCAGCGGTGCTGTCCTCAAGTTCAAAGCATACATTGTCCGCGCAAGGGCGGATTAGACAACGTCTTGCCTGAGTGCCCGGCTTTTCCTGTTGATCTCAGTTCCTGACTGCAGTCCGGACTGTCCATAAGTTTTAACGGGCATAGTCCTCAATGCCACCTACGCACTACTGAAGACACCAGGCAGTAACTGATCAAGAGACATGGCTTTTGTGTGATGAATTACGTGCGTTTCGGCAACACCGTGCTTGCATCACGCATCTTTCACAGACGCCTGTACCAAACGTACATTACGTCATCGAATCCCCTGTCGACCAGCACTTTCTACTGGTGCTCCAAACATACTACATAACGGCAGCGGCCACGCCTAAATATCTACAGCAAACCTTGTTTACAGTGTTTGTGCAGCTCATAAATCGCGGTCCAACTCGGTGACGGCAACATTCAAAGTTGATTTTGCTTTCCGAAGGAAGTTCGTGACGGTTCGTATCAACAACATCCCAGTTCGTTTGCAGCTTGATACAGGCTCCGACATCACGCTGGTCAGTGAACTAACGTGGAAACGTGTTGCAAGCCACACGTGAAACCGACTGAACATTGGGCCCGTAATGCTTCTGGTGGTAAACTGAAATTCACTGGCGAGGTGGACTGCTCCATAAGCTTCAATGGCTCGACGGCACAAGCCACGCGCTACCTGACGTCATGCCCCAAACTTGATTTCATGGGGCTGGATTGGATCGACAAGCTGAATCTGCTGGAGAAGTCGGTTAATTCTATTTGCAACCTCACGCGCGCAGCACCCAGAGGTGCCCTTGAACAAACCCACTTTCCGAAGCGTTCACTTGAGGACATCCTACAACGCTATGCATCTATATTCGCCGACGGAACTGGACGGTGCACAAAAGCAAGAACCAGACTGTGTCGCCTTTCTAGTGCCAAATAAGTTTTCGTGCCAAAATGCCAAAATGCAGCCTTACCCATCGTTGACCAGGAACTGGACCGACTACAAAAGGCTGGTGTACTCCAACCAAAACTACTCTGCATGAGCCGCACCCATTGTGTTGGTGGAGGAAGCTAACGGGACATCCGATTGTGTGCAAACCTCTCCACCGGTCTCACTGCTGCACTGGACACCCGTCAGTACCCTCTGCCACTTAATCGCTAAACTGAATGGGGCTAAATGTTATGCGAAGATTAACTTGGCCGATGCTTACCTCCAGATTGAAATCGAGGAAGAATCCCGAGAAGCATGAACCATCAATACGCACCGCGGTCTGTTCCAGTATATCCCACTGCCATTCGGTGTAAAAACAGCGCCAGCCATATTTCAACAAATCATGGATGCCACGCTGAAGGATGCCCCCGGTTGCTGCCAATTTGGACGATCTCATCGTCGTGGGTTCCAACCTCGACGAATTGTGGTAGCGCGTTGATTACGTGCTTGGTCGTATTCAATAGTATGGCTTCAGAGTGCGCCGAGAAAAATTCAGCTTCTTCATGAGGTCGATAAAGTACCTCGGTCTCATCAGTGACGAGCATGGGCGCCGATCAGACCCGGAGAACATCAACGCCATCAAACGTATGCCAGCACCCACAGACGTGGTGTCCCTCAGGTCCTTCCTCGGTCTTGTCAGTCACTACAGTTCGTTTCTGCCTGCCATGCATCGCCTCTAAGGTTCACTAAACCAGCTACTCACCAAAGACCACAAGTGGAAATGGTCAGAAGAATGCCAACGCGCGTTTGACTGTCAAATTCAAGCTGAGTTCCGATTTACTACTCGCCCGTTACGATCCATCATTGGAAATCGTTGTGGCGTCGGATGCTTCGAACTATAGAATTGGCGCAATTATTTCGTATGTGTTTCTCAATGAATTAAGACCACACATCAACAGGCGTAGCGCACTATCACCAGCCGCAAGGATGCCTTTTATTTTCAGGATGAGTTGTCATCCCAAAGGAGTTACAACCAGCCGTCCTGAATCAGTTTCATAAAGGGCACGCGGGAACAAGCAGAATGAAGGTCCTTGTTCGGGGCTACGTCTACTGGCCTTTGGTGGAGTCCCAGATTGAGCAAGTCTTCAAATCTTGTCCGCGGTGTGGTGAAGCATCCAAGTCACCCATGAAAACCTTTCTATGGTCATGGTCGCAACCGACCGAACCCTGGTCTCGTCTTCACATTGACCATGCAGATCCAGTTGGTGGCCACTATTTTTGGTCGTGGTCGATGCCTACAGCAAATGGCCGGAAATTTTTTCAGTGAACAGTCCCACAACTGCCACTACAGTTCAGGTACTGCGACGATTGTTCAGTTGCTTTGGAACACCAAAGACTAATGTATCCTACAAGGGCAGTCAGCTCACATCGTCGGCTTTTGCACGGTTTTGTCGGGAGTATGGCATAACTTATGTCAGCTTCGCGCCATTCCATCCACAGTGGAACGGCCAGGTGGAGCGCTTCGGTGACACGTTGAAGCGGGCACTTCAAAAGTCCAGTGGAGAGGGACCAACGGAAGAGATTTTGCAAAGGTTCCTTCTGGTGTATCGAGAGACGCCAAACCCCAACTCGCCTGATGGAGTGGCACCAGCAAAAGCACTGGTCCGACGAGAGCTTCGAACACCGCATGACACAATCCGGCCACAGAAAAGGCAGTCGAGTCACCGCAACATAAGAATGAAGAACCGGTTCAACCGGCATCATGGCGCAACCGTGTTCTCCTTTAGCGAAGGCCAGAGAGTGTTGGTCCGCGACTACAGCGGCAGATACCCTACGTGGATTCCAGGATAAATCCTTCGCCGGCGCGGCAAAGTGCTCTACGAGATTCAAGTTGGCCGTACCAGGTGGATCCGGCATACCAACCAATTCCGGTCAACAAATGTGCAGATCCTGTCCACAGAACCCAGTGAACTGAGTCTAGAGATGCTTCTGGAGACTTTTGATCTCGGCACCATTCCAGAAAATTAATCAGCTGCTCCATCAGAGGCCCAGCCCGAGCACGCATTACGACCGCGACGCTGGACAGACGGGAACCGCAAGCCAGTAAGGCCACTGCAAGTAAACCCCCGGCTTCGAAGTTACGTAAACAAAATTAAAGGGAGATGTTTTAGACGGAATTCCACACCGATACCGCTTTACCGCTGGCAGTTATGCGCTGCTACGGCCGAGAGGCCTATTCCGCACACGATTGGCCAAAAGTTCGAGCCGCTTGCTGGCTCAACATTAAGGCGAACTCTGATTGATCGAAATCTGGACCCAACAGCCAATCATGACCCAGTATTCGCCGGATGCCGGTTGCCAATGCCACATCCAGAAGGCGCCAGAATTTCCAGAATGTCGTCGCGGTATACACTTTATATACGACGCACTGTACAAGTGTTTTTGACCTGTTCCTGTGAGTCAATATACGTTGTGCACCTTTGGTGGCTGTTTTTGACGGGAACGATAAAAATAAGATAAAGATAATTGTTCAGCAGAAACACCTTTTCGGTGCCTATTTGCCATGTCACCCGAAGGAAGCACGGGTGCTGGGATACTACCAGGTTGCCCAAGCCTAGACAGGGGAAGTCGAGAGGAGGAGGTCGGGTTCGAACCACCGATCTCCCGGTCAGTAAATTCGCGCTCCAACCACTTAGCCATCTGGCTAGCTTAGGAGGCTCAGACCGGGAGCTAATCTGAGAAAAATACCGTTATTACACAAAGAGCGATGGATGACCTTCAACCCTCCGCGACAAATGCCTATGTGGATGTCACCTTTTGTGGAAAGAATCAAGAACACGCTTGAAATCTCCGGCGTTTTCTAGCCGTAGCGAAAAAGTCCGGCCTTCAGTTAAACCACGATAGAAGCACAATTTCCACCACTAAACTCAGAAGCCTTGGCTAGGAAAGTACTGAAGATATCATCAAACCAGACCCCGAACTTTTCAGAATCTTGCAAGAACTGCCCGTTCCGAAGGACATGAAGGCTCAACAACGTGTATTTGGCTTGTTCGCGTGCTATTACCGTTGGATAAGCCGTTTCTCCGATAAAATCCGCCAACTCATTCACAATACAACCGTTCTAGTCCCTGTGTCTTATATGAAAGTGTTTGAAAGTCTCGAAAAAAGCTGGTGGATGCAGCCATAGTCACTATCGATCCGAGCATATCCTTGATACTGTCATGACTATGTAAACTATACCTTTCACGCACCATTAACTGATGATCCCCTCTATATCTTTAGCTCATGTGCTACCGTTATTAGATGATTAAAGCGTACGTTATGTCCTTCTATTTTGTCTTCTTCCAAATCTTGACCTGGAACTACTGGACTCTCGCAACAATCTAATCGTCAGATAAAGAAACGGATCATATTCTCCGACCCATGGTTTTTGATGTTGATCCTCACTCAACAGATGGCACAAAACGATGGACACGCCGGTTCCGCACATTCAAAGTTTACATTAACTCAATCAAGCCTGAGGGACTAAATAAATTGGAAACTTATACGTCACATTAACCATACAGTGTATGATTTCATTGTAGAATGTAGCAACTAGGAATCTGCGATAACCTTGCTGGAAAAACTTTGTATTCACCCGAAAGATCTCGTGTATGCACTCCACCTTTTAGCTGCATACAGACAAGAACCTGGTCAAGGTGTTGATCAGTTCGTTCAAAAACTGAAGTCCCTTGTCAAAGACTGTGAATTCAAAGCAGGATCTGCTGTGGAACATAAAAAGAACAAGTCCGGGATGCCTTGATAACCGGACTGCAGTCGAATACCACTCGGGGAAACGGCTAAAGTGGCGTGAAATGGACCCTGACAAAGCCCACGAGGCAGCACGAGCTCTCGAACTTGCACAAAAACACTCACAATCATACGTGTATATACAATTCGTTACTTGTGCTGTATCTATCCCTTCGTCCTTTGTTAATCCCGAAAAAACAGCTTCTGCTGATACACAACACACATGTAACTTTTGGGGGAGCATGAAGCACCCTCGTTATAGGCGTCCTGTTGAAAAATCAGGTTGCAAAATTTGTGGGAAAAAAGGGCATTTTCAACGCGTCTGTAAGTGCAAAACCTTGAAATATCACGTGGGCTCAGCTCAAGATTCCTCAGTCTCTTCGTCAATCTGTGCCGCTGCTCCCAATTGCCTATCTAGAACTGCAGCAGATATTTTGGTCAACGGCGTTGTTTTTCGAGCTCTTAGTGATACCGGCAGCTACAGAAGTTTCGTTTCTTCATTAGTCCTACAAACTCATAAGGATCCTGTGATAAGAATGGCGTCGGCGGTACATTCATGTTTTACCAAAGGTTATTGTCTCGTGTCCATTCAGCACAAGGATGCTACAAACTAACGGTTTGAAATTTGTATATTATCGAAACTCTATGCAGACGCTCTTCTCGGGCACGACTTCTTGGGTTTACACGACAGAGTTGAAATTTCGTTCGGTGGCCAACGGGGTGCCCTAACCGTATGTGGCGTAAAATCCACGAAACTAGAATCTCCATATTTATTCACTAATCTTGCTGCGACCTACAAACCGATAGCCACGAAATCTCGTCGCTATGTGCCTGAAGACGAACAATTCATACTAACCGAAGTAGACCAAATGTTCGCCGATAGCATAATCAAAACAGTAAATTACCCATGGAGAACACAAGTGTTTGCATTGCGCAGATGGCTTGGTGGGGCGAGATAGCTCAGTGGTCAGAGCGCGACTTTACTGACCGGAAGATCCGTGGTTCGAACCCAACCTCTGCATCTCGACTTCCCCTATCTAGGCTTGGGCAACCTGGCAGTATCTTAGCCCTGGTGTTTTCTTCGGGTGGCATGGCAACTAGGCACCGAAAAGGTGTTAAAGGTGATCGATTATCTTTTTTATCATTATTACCAACCACAAGCGACGCATGATCATAAACTGCAGTCATAGCATCAATCGATTCACCTACCTTGACGCTCATCCTTTAACAACACTGGATCAAATGACTGAAACCATCTCACGCTATACCGTCTACAGTACACTGAATCTCCAGAGTGCATACCATCAGGTTCCAGTAATCGAGTCAGATAAGCTGTATATTGCATTCAAAGCCGGCGAGAACCTATGCCAGTTTCGGCGCATTCCTTCCGGAGTGACAAATGGGGTGGCGTGTTTCCAACAAACGTTAAACAATATCATCAAGGCCGAACAGGTAAAAGACCCATTCGTTTACATTGATAACGTTAATGTATGCGGTAAGACAAGAGATGAACATGACCGCAATCTTAGGCATTTTCTCGATGTCGCTAAAACATACAACATTACTTTGAACGACACAAAAGCAGCTTCACAACTGAAGAGATTACTCTTTTGGGTTACAGGGCCTGCAAAGGTATTGTGAAACCTGACTCAGGACGCGTGCATCCCACAAGAGAACCCTCAGTTCCACAGAGTGGAAAATCGCAGCAAAGAGATGTTGGTCTGTTCGCCTACTACCCACAGTGAAAATCAGCGTTTTCTGACAAAATTCATCCTTTGGTTAAAAACAAAATATTTCCGCTCCCGGAGAGTGTCCGAACAGCATTTGAGAACCTTAAGCACGAATAAGAGAATGCGATAGTCTTTGCTGTCGACTAGAACATCCCCCTCGACGTCCAAACTAATGCGTCCAATACCGCCATTGATGCATTCCTGAGCCAGGATAACCGGCCTTGACCGCAAGCGACATAAACCATTCTGCTGTCAAAAAGAAGCATATGCTATCGTCAAAGCCATCCGCAAGTAGTGCCACTATCCCCGCAGGAAACATTTTAAACTGGTTACGCGTCAACTTTCGGTCACTTTCATGTACAGGAACCAAAAGGAGAGTAAAATAAGGAAATGGCAAGAGTGAACGCTGGAAAATCGAACTGGCAGGATACAACTACGACGCCGTCCATTCACCAGTAACCGACAACCACGTTGCTGATGCCCAATCTCGTGACCTTTGCGCCAGCATTGTTGGGACAGAAGAACTTCAAAAGCTTCGCAACATATTAGGCCATCCCATGGTGACGAGTTCTGCACATTTTCTTTGTTCTAAGAACCTTCCTTTTTCGCTGTTTGAATCAACCGTTCCTACAGTTTGGTATGCCTGCTTAAATTCACTCAGATGGCGGTTATACGTTTTTGTCAACTTAATCCTTACAGTTTTTGTCCGATAAAGGCCACCAGTCATACCGGTGCATATAATCCACAATGAAATGGTCAGGTTGAACAAACCCTTTGGAAGACCATCTGCCCGGCCCTAAAATCAGGAGGCTTGCCTACCACACATTGGGAGGTTGTCCTTCCTGAGGCTCTGCACTGTATCAGATCCCTGTTGTGCACTAGTGTCAGCTGTACCCCACAGAAACGTTTCCTGCCGTTAACACGACGATCAACCGACGGTGTCTCCCTACCTACCTGGCTTACTGTCCCTAGGCCGATCTTTTTATAAACGCAATGCTCGGGTCTTTAACTATGACCCTCTGGTAGAGAAAGCAGAGCTTGTCTATCGTCATCCACAGTACGCCCACATAGTTCGTCCAGATGGCAAACGCGAAGCCGTATCCTTAGGCCGCTTGGCTCTCAAAGGCAACGGCATGACATCCGGAAATTACGACGCAGAACTGGAACCAGTGCATATCGCCGAACAAGAGGAAACTCGCCTAACACCATCAGTCCACCGTGACTTTTCAGAAGCTAAAAGCTTGCCTAGTACCGATGCCTCATCTTCCCATTCTATTGCAAACCCAAGAAATCACTTGGATATTCTTGTACGATAACAGCGCACCCACCCATATGATCTGCGCAATATAGGTGTAAACGATTCTACAGCTTTCTTGCACTCGTTCGCCGCAAAAGTGTACAATTCCTCCAAGGCGCATGAGAATGGCATGACCATGTAAACCATACCTTTCACTCTATATTGTCAGCTCATGTACTACCATTATTAAACGATTAGAGTGTCCATTACACCCTTCTATTCAGTCTTCTTTTAAATCCCGACCTGGAACTACTCGACTTTCGCAGCGGATATTTGAAACCGATGCGTCTGACGTTGCGATTTCCGCTACACTCAATCAAGGTGGCAGACCGGTAGCATTCTTCTCACGTACACTGTCTGCCAGTGAATATCATCATTCTGCTATTGAGAAAAAAGCTTGTGCAATTGTCGAAGCAGTGCGCAAACTGACCCATTTCAAGGTTGTAACCGATCAGCGGTCCGCCGCCTTCATGTATTCAACAAAATAATAATAAAAATAGAAAATTACGAAGTTCAGCGACGGCGGGTGGATTTATTACCTCTTTGTTTTGACGTAACCTACATATCAGACATCGAAAACAAAGCCGCTGACATGCTCTCTCGGAGCGTCTGTGCGAACTCTTCATTTCGGCCAGATCTAAAACTTCTACACGCAACTCTGTGCACGATGCATTTCGTTCGTTCCAAGAATCACCCGTTCTCCCTAGAGGTCATCAAAATTGTCATTAGGCAGTGTTATGTGTGTGCGAAATTAACAACTCGTTCATTCAAGCCATCTGGTGGTACACTCATTTAAGCCATGCAAAGGTTTGAACGTTCAAGCATTGACTTCAAAGTACCACTGCCCTCGACGACTCGAAATAAATATCTCCTGACTGTTTTAGATGAGTATTCCCCTTTTCCGTTCACATATTCTTGTCCAGATATAAGTTCCTCTGTGGTGATAGCATGTCATGTGCCGCTCTTCAGTACACTTAGCTTGCCTAGTTTCGTGCATTCGGATCGCGGTTAATCAGTCATTTCTGCTGAGATTACGCGATTTCTTCGCGAAAAAGGCGCGGCCACCAGTCTAACCGCTCCATATAAACCAAGGGGAACGGTCAGCTGGAACTGCGCCTTCATTACGATCAACAGGCTTTACAATCAATCGTTGGGAAACCGTTTTACAAGGCGCGCTCACTTCGATCCGTTCCTTGTTGTGCCCCGCCAACAGTGCCACTCCAAGCGAGCCAATGTTTCATCATAACCGAAAATCCACAGTGGTTGCTTTCACCAGGACCAGTTCTGATGCGGCGAAATACACGATCTTCCAAGTATGACCCCACAGTCGAAGAGGTTGGGGTCCTGGAGTGTAATCCTGAGTATGCATATGTCCGACACCCTGACGGCATAGGAGAAGCGGTTTCCCTACGTCACCTGGCGCCTTCCGCAGATTTTGAATGTGCTTCAGCATCCGAACAGCATCAATCGCAGCCCAATACTGATACATTTATCAAGCTGGAACTATCTGACTCCTTTGTTTCGGAAACTGAATTCTGAAACTGAATACTTCTGAACACCCGTTGGTTGTACAGCAACAGCGGACACGACTGAATTAAATTAATGACGTCAGAACTCTTTTTGCGTAATCAATCATATCTATGTATTCATATATGTGGGGGATAGTTATGTCGTGGGTGGACGTTTATTGGTTACACCTGAACTGAGCCTGCAAGAACTACGCGATGAGGAGAAGACAGCGAACCCGGGACACGGCTGTATCATCAGGACAAACATGCAGAGCTTCTGCGTAAATATATAGGATGACTAAAGGGCCAGATATGGTCGTTCACTTGTTCGTTCTGCACAGCCATTGGCGACGTTCCTGTAGTGAACAAACTCACACCCACTCGGCTGGTCGCATGCTGCTAAGCCGTGTTTGGTGAGCTCTGCCAACGCACCTCTGCCCGGACCGATGGTGACCTTGGGGATGCGTCGTTCGCTGCGCATGTACTTTTCGTGTCTGGACGCTTCCTGACTGAGATCACTGTTGTATGTTTGCTCCGTTTTTCAAAACATTTCATCTTCCACTGCTTAATCGCTTTTTCTGGTTTCAGCTGGCAGTTTTGAATGAACAAAGCCTAGGTTCTTGGTCCTCAGTCTTTTCCGTTCTTATTCTGACTGTCGCTGCACTCCATCCATCGTCGAAAACAACAACCATAATCGCCCTCCTGTATAGGTGTGGCGCCTGGTAGTATATCAGCCCACTTACAAAGATGAATTGCATATATACAGATAAACTCGTGCTACATCGGCCGTCGCGTGGGGCTATCAGCCGGGTCGCTTTACTCGCTGCATATACCAGGGCGGGTAAGCAAAAACAGGCTACTGCCAACTCCAACCCTCTCTCCATTTCGCATACTTTTTCTTCACCTTCTCCCCACAGCATTGAGACTCAATCTTTGTAAACCCAGAAGTTGGGACAGGTGGCTTCGTTCAGGCCGCGTAAGTTTTGAAGATAACATCTGCGCGTCACCCGGCGCCAACATCCTCAGGCTTCTCGAAATCAAACTTCAAGCTTTGAGGCACGGTCTGTCTGGCCGCTTTCAATGCTCGCGCTCTGAAGCTAGCAGAATAACAAGCTGCTCTTGCTCTTACACTGGACTCTCTTGGCATTGATGTGTGATGTGTATCAGAAATAAGAATCCAAGATGTAAGCACAGTGGTTGAGCTAACCGCCGTATCACTACTCGCTTACGGCTACGCAACTCCGGTGATCCAGAGGCCGATGCGGCAGGATGTGTAAGGGTTGGTATCGCATTAAGTCACCGGGCGGAAAGATCTATGCTTGCCTGAATACCCGCTGACAGTCGCCTGTTTATGGTTCGTCTGGCAACGTCTGTGAAGGAGTCTCACAAGGGGGACGTTGATCGATGTCTGTGTTGGCGACATCAGTTCCACAAAAGCCGTTCACTTTCCGAGTTATTGCCAATTTTATTTTCCGAAAATTTGAACTTTTAAATTTCGCGCCATTTCCGCTATGTTGTGCCTCAATCCAAAAAGACCGCGCTTCTTTCCTATTGGCCAGTTGGACTTTGTGTGCGCTCACCAATTTATTGTTCCCCAAGGTCGCTGAAAAAATATATATTCGACGGAGCTCCCGATGTACTTTGGCTTTGGTTGAGACAGTAAAAGCCCTCCTCTGAAGGTCTGGTCTTCTTCGCTCTGCGCTAAGAGTAGTTGGGCTTGCGTCATAGCTGTAGATTTGTGCGCTCGTCCTTAAGTAGCGTATAGTCGTTGATCGCACCCGTTCAGATTCATAACATTTGGCGGCGGGGTGTTTCGGTCTACTCGTAATCGATCCCGGGTAAGTAGAGGCACTGTTCGAGCAAAAGCCTAAGCTTGTCGAAATGCCTACGCAGCTGAGGGTTCTCGCTAGTAGTGCTACGTTCAATCCGGCGCCAAGTCAACAGGTTGACGCAGTTGAGAATAGCATAGCGAAGTTTAACTAGGACCCAGACGCTAACAACACGCTCAGGACATGGCTCCGCCGCTACGAGGACCTATTTCGAGTCGGTCTTGCTGCGCGGGACGATGCACGGAAAGTCGGGCTCTTGCTTCGTAAACTTGGCCCGGCAGAGCTGGAAAAGTAGTGCAACCTGGTTCTACCGCAGAACCCACGTGGCAGCTCTTTCGGTGACACGGTGCAGACTCTGATGCACACATTTGGGGAACGATCTTCTCTGTTCAGTACGCGGCACCGCTGTTTAAAGTTGGTTATGAACGAGTCAGATGACTTTTTGACGTATGTTGGCATCGTTAATCGTGCACGCAAACGTTTCAAATTGAAGCCGCTCACGAATGACCAATTTAAATCCGTCATCTTCATACGCAGCCTCCAGTCTCCAAAATTTGCAGAAATATGAACGCGTCTGCTCAACCGTCCTGATTA
>SJOL01008308.1:317289-360950 GCA_004794785.1 Opisthorchis felineus | reverse complement strand
TTACTCGGAAAAAATTAGCAATAGATGCCTTTGGGTATGGATTTCTCGCCCAATTAAGTTCTAGGCCAAAAAGGGGAAGACATTGGCCGTTTGGTCTAGTTAAGACTTTGATTTCCACCTGGTCCACGAAGTGGTGCATTGATTACAACTAAGCTTAGTAGCGACGTATGCTGCCCCCAACGATATATGGTGGGTATCATAACTTGCCGTGTACAAACGTCGCTGCACAGTGCCGTTACTTTCCCACCGGACTCAACTTAATGACTTCAATCCAGGACGCCTCGGCGCACTGGAGCCTCCCACTAGTGGCGAGCGTGTGATGGCAAGTTGTGGGCATTTGGTCCAGTTATCTGTGAGATGCGTGTCAGCTTCCTGTGAACCCGATAGGCTGCGGAAAACAACACCTTTAAGGAGACAGTCTAAAAGCCTTTCTTATTGGGTCTCTCGTGCAATTTCCGTCTCCGTTTCGTAGCTAGCCACATTCGTATCCGCACGCTACTGTTTAAAATTTGCGCATAAAATCGTGTTAACTCTGTAGATGGCATTTATTTATACTCGCAAATCTGCCCTTATTGCTTATCGTCCAGCACTGTAGGTGGCTGGGTCAACATAGACCTTTCCTTCCAGTCTCCACATGACGATGAATCCGGGCGCGACACCTGACTGCCCGAGCCTGGAAGCCTTTCGATTCCAGTTTGCGCACAAGCCAGGCAAAACTATTCCCCTCATTTTATTTCAAACCAGCGTTCTAATAATAAGCTGAGATTTACGCCGCACTCACCGAATCGAGCAGGCGAGCCTCTGGCGCACTTGCTGTCTGCGAGCTCACTGAAACCGTACTTGACTTGTTTTACTGAACTTCGTTATAGCAACCTGGGGTCGACAGAACCCCGCCTAATAAGATGAATAAAGATGTTTTAAAAAGACCATCTGATTTGTCACGTGGTACGTTACTCCGTGGAGTTAGCATGCACATTACTAGCGGTGGCAAGATATTTTCATTGTTACATTTTATCCAGGTGCTACACTGGGCTCTTTGGCGGCATTAGTCACAAACACTGTCATGCTAACAAAACCCTCATGCATTCTTGATCGTTGCGCATCACTCCCGACAAGTTCAAACAATCGAACTTGGTTTCAAATAAGCTTGCATTTGTTCTCACTGGATCTGCGCATCTTGTCCTTTACCTGTGAATCGAACTTCACCAGTTTAAACTGGTGAAAAATTATTACTTCCTACAATTGTAGGAAGTAATAATTTTGAAAGTTACTGAGGACAATCAATGTGACTAAGAGGCTTTTAACCTCCGAAATAGCTTCCATTTACATAAGAATTCATAGAAGCGCATGAATACAACGAACAATTTGGTTAGTGATTGTGAGAAAATGCAACCGTGACATCAAGATCATTTAACTCCCCGAGGGGGGTCGCGGAGTGCATCCGTGCGTTAGTCGCTTGGTTCTGATTCTAGTTGTGGATGCAACATGATGTGGTGGATCCGAAAGCGCCATTGTGTAGGGGCTGACGGCCTTAAGAATTCTCTAGCAATGTCAGATATAAGTCACGAGGAGATTCATGGAACTATTGAATCACACTTCATGGCAAGAAAGCCCGGAGGTCCATATTCTGTTAAACCACCACACAGCAAAGTGGAGATTCCACTTGCCAGATATTTAAATCTCCCGTAGGACTTTCCACTGATGTAGAAAGTCAAACCAGTGTTGGAGCTAGAATTGTTGTTCACGATGAAGATTAACGATAGCCAGTAATGGCCAACCAGAAAATTTACGACAGTCACTTGGCGAAGATGTAAAATCCTTTAGCGCAAAAGGTTGTTTTTATCTCTTAATTAAAACAGGCTTTTTACTATAATGTGACCGATAACGAAATGGAGAGAAGAGATGATACTGAACAGGAAAAATAGCAGCTTACAAGTGCTACAGCGCAAAGCAATGATCCTAGCTGCACAAGCAATCAGAAAAGCTTATGGTTTCAGCTATATTATACTATGTAGCTGTGTAGTAACCATACAGCATGATTCGTTGGTGGTTATCTGCACGATCAAAGTCGTCATATAACTGCTTTTGGTTATCTTGAGGTTAAAACTCAACCATAGACCACGTTTGTATGTTGACAAACCGACCGATGACCGTCAAATAAGCATTTTTGGCACTTATTGGACGGCCAAATAACTGTATACAGTCAACTTTCGGGGGTAAAAAACGCTGATATAAACACCGCTTTTCAATGTTATTGGAATGTTGTTTGGCCGCATGATAATGACGTTTCAACATAAACGATACCAAGAACTTATCGCCTCCTAACCGAATTTTTCGGTTACAGCGACGTTAAATACCAGTTTTTATGACGTCGTCGGTTATACCACGGTTAAATAAAGGCACCATAACTTAGTCCCTCCTGATATGATTACCTGACGATTAGTTAACCATACGTTAACCGAATTTAACAGTAAGCAAACTGTAAAAAGCGATTTCCAGGCAGTCAGTGAGCGGTTGTTCGACCGTTTGTAAACACCATCTATTTCCGCAACCTCGCGGTTGAGCGTGAAAATCGTTGGGTCCGTTTGGGCGGTTTAGACCTGTTGAGTTCTCAAGAATTTGTATGTTTGAATATAAATGCCACAGGGCCAGCTTAAAACTCAGTTTTCGTTTCCAGTTGTGCATGTTACACAAGCAAAATGAGGCAACAATTGCAGATTGAGAATTAAGTGGACGGACGCTCCCTCATATGTCTACCAACACTCCAGAACAGCGACCAAAGCGTGGTACTAACTTCCGTGGCATAAATCTTGGCTCTGACAGTAAACCGTCCAATTTGTTACACCGCAAACATCCAGGAAGGAGAACAAGGAAACCAACCCGCTGTTCTTCAACTGTCAGCATCAGAGACACCGTATATATATATAACGACGGTAAACGACGGTTGAAGTCCACAATCCAGGTTAACATTCCATCCCGTAATTGATGTTACACACTAAGTGAATAGTTAAAGTGCCATGCAAAGTAAGAATCACAGAAATACTGCCACACTGTCAAAGCCTAGACATCATCACAACCTTCGGCAATATAACATCAGTGTTCAACACTGACGCTTCGCTGCCGTACAACTATGACTTATTTGAAAGCCTTATCCTGAAGAGAAGAAGAAAAGTGGATAGGTGCTATGCTACCACAATCATTCCGAGGTGCCCACACCTCCAGACACTCATTCAGTCAAGCTGACAACAAGAAAGCAATTGACATCCATTAGCAGCCATACCTTGCAGCGTTTCCAACCGGACACAGGGGGGATCATGTGGTCCCAGTCTGGCAAGACGGATTCGCCGTCACCAACCCACATGAGCTATGGTTCTGAGATTCCGACTGTCGAACAACTGAAGACGACTCAGTTCGAACAACCCAGGTCAAATAAGCCTCGGGTATTTCGAAATTTCTAGGCCTCTTCCATTTCCTTAGATCTCTGAGTCTACCAGGCTGCACAGTCAGCTCACATGCTCACTTTCACTTAAGGTCTGATAATTCGCCGGGCCAAATTATATTCGGGACAGGCGGGGTCATTTCTCCGAGATTCAAGCAGTCCACTGTTTTCTCTGATGTCCAGTGCTTGAGTGGCCTGATAGCGCCGTGCCACAGGCAAAACTACCAGCACTGCGCAAAGATGTGGCGATCTCGTTCCAGCATGAATTCACATATGATGTTGAAGAAGTTAGAAGAGGCTTAAGAAGACGATTCTGGTAGCATCTGAGGATTCTAACATCTGCCAGTCTCTAAGTTGCAACGCGACTTTTCCGCACCTTACGCAGCACCCGCACGAGTGCGTGGTCAAAATCCACAAATATGTTCCAAAACTAGCGGCAACCAGTTATTTATCCGGGCCATCGGCAACTGATGGCAATGTGAGCAATTTGATTTTGTAGCTGGTACGCTGTTTAAGGACACCATGTGGCCGGACGACTCCGGTTATTTCGAAAGTTAGTACTGGATAAAAGCAGCCAGCGGTTAGCACACAGCTGAAGCAATCGTTCACCATTGTCCGTACGTACCAAGTCCAATCCATGTCAATCATCCAACTAAGTCTCGGATGCAGTATGCCTGTCTGACCCAGCATTTAGATCGTCTGCAACCACAATGATATCTGAGCTTCTAGTCCACCGCAACGGGGCATTCAGGGCGTCATAAAACTCGTCTTTGATGGTGTCACAGCTATAATCGATCGGAGCGTAAGCAGACACGACAAACAGAGAGCGAGCAACTTCCCACTTTTGGGACTCCTTCACCAATGTTGCCAATGAAACGTGGAGGGACGGCTGTCAACGGGCGTGCAGTCAAGAGAGGATCCTTTCGCCCGGTGACTTAGGAGGACACCGACCCCTGCACATACTGCCCCAGCGGCCTCTGGATCACCAGAAGTGCGCAGCCGAAATCGAGTGGAGAGTTATGGGGCGGTTAGCTCAACCACTGTGCTTGTACCTTGAAGCCTTGTTTCTAACACGCAGCACACATCACTGTCAAACGAGTCCATTGTGACAGCAAGAGCAGGTTATTATTCTGGTTGCTTCAGAGTACAAACAGTAAATTCAGCCAGATAGACCGGACACCAATGTTTGAAGACTGAGTTCGAGCTTCCTGACTGTCAGCGCCTGATGACGCGCAGATGCTGCTGCCAAAACCGATGTGAGATGAACAGGGTCGGCAGCTCTGGCAGATGAGCCTGCAAGGAAAGAGTTATTAATGGGGTGGTTGGGGGGAGGAAGAAGAAAAATTATTTGCAAGATAAGGGAGGAGCAAGTAAGATGACCCGGTTGATGAGACCACACGATGGCTGACGTGGCATAACAGTAGGAACCATAGTTCAAGCCGGCCGAGATACTGCCATCCTACCAACTTCGAGAGGAAACCGATGAGGGTCCTCAACCGGGCTTGACAGCAAGGCAGAGGTCTTATGCGGGAAATGCCACTGGATTGTGTTTTTTAAAGAAGCCACCGCGAATTTTCCAACCCCAATATAGAGAACTTTATTAACTTGTTGGTCGGACCTCTAAGCATTACCAGTCTGTTATAACAGACTGCTAGTGTCACACGAACACCCCCCAGTATAGCGCAATGGGTCACGTAGGCGCACAAGCCGCCACATCATGGTAGGGTCCAGTCTCTTCATGACAGACTGTTTGTCTGACTGCAGATGCTAGATTAGGGTTATACATGTTCAGTGTCACAAAATTGTAAGAGTCAAAAATGTTCTCGGGAATGGACTACAAACCGTCGTCGGAAGCAATAGCTTGGGATACATCCAATTCCGAAACCAGGTGTCGTAGGTGTAACAAAACGGCGAGTATACTCGAGCATCTCACTTGAAAAGTTTCGGGCCATTTAGACAAACCATCGACGATTACAAGGCAATGAAACCCTTCAAGGGGTCCTGCAAAATCAATGAGAATGTACTTCTACGTTCCAATGTGGGATGGCCACATCTGAAGCTCACATTGTCTGAATAGCTTTTCTTCCATAGCGTAGCTGTTACAGCAAAGAATAGTATCATCAATATCCCAATCTACGAAAGGCCAGTGAGCATGGCTGCGTGCTATGGACTTCAAGTGACTGAGTCCGGGTTTCATTTGTGGAACTGGATGGGAACACACTTCGGTAGAGTCTTATGGACCACAAACGGGTAAGACAGCCATTAATCATCGTTAGGGCGTATTTTCTATTTCGGTCTTGTCAACTGTCCTGGAAAAGCAGGGGATACGAAGAGGCGCTAACTATATCTTCTGAGCTGGAGGCTGACACCGTGAAGGTCCGAAGGATAGTGTAGATTGACGAATATACCACTATACTTAATTATTCCGTTCGTGTCCTCATTTACTGCTTTCTTGGCACCAAGAGGTCCTCCTAAGAAAGCAATATAATTGACCTATTTGAAGGGAATTTTATCCGAATTTATCTTCCTGAGAGAGTTTATCCGACTGCATTACATTGCTCAGCAGGTGGAACGTGAGTAACGCATCCTAGGATGCTGTAGAGAAGTCTCCAGCTTTCCCAGTGGTTTGCGATGTTGACCAAGCCGGAGCAGTGTCAATAACATAAGGAAGAACTAGCGATCACCGACTGCTGAATTCAGTATTTCCATCAAAACTTCATCAATGTTAGATATGAATTCACCAAATATAATGGAGATGCCCTTCGATGAACCGCAGACCTGTTCTTGGTGTGAATTGACTAGATGTTGACATCTTTCCCCGGCAGACCATCCTTAATTAAATAACCACAATTATCATCTAAATTGAAAGGATTTTTTATACCAAAGTTGGTTACACGGTGAAGTGCAATACATTGCTGGCAGCTAGAGTAGTGGGAAGGCTTTGTCAGTACACCTTGCATGAAGGAAGCCTAATTGCTCTTCACAGATCTCCAGACCGAAATGTAGGAATAGCCGGCGACGACAAAATTTATGACGCCATTGGTGTCAAACTTCTGAGTGGTTACTGCACAGTCATTCTGAATTTCGAGACGAAAAAGCAGAATCAATGACCTGAGATCAGTTCTTTATGCCAACTCTTCTGTTGGTAGCGATTAGTGAGTTTCGAAAACTAGTCCAAGGATAAATTATCAGATCCATGAGCCTTAGTGAACCCTGGATGCAATATTTTTACAGGTGAGCTTAGTTGGTACTGACCACTTCAGACCCATAGGCTATGGAGCTTGAGGAGCGGTTTGGTACTTAACACTTAACTTCTGGGGCTAATTATTTTTCTGGTTGGGTGTTCTAGCCAGAGCTCCAGTCGTCTGTTCAAACTCGTTATGCGCTGGCCGTCTTTCTTCACCGTATTTCGCTTGCTTTATTGTTTTGAGAAACCCTCGCAAACGACTTCATGAACTGAGAGACCCCTGAACTACTTTAAAGGATAACCCAGGAATAACCTGCAAGTTCTCATTAAACGACCGATTTTCCTTCATCCAAGAGAAGCGTCACATGTGTTCTCCATGCTCCTTATGTTTCCACCGACTCACTTTGGACCCAAACTGCCTTCATATCATCACAGACTACTAACTTCGCATAAACCAAGAAGCTTGACAAAAAGCCAAAAAACTACCAGCGTGGCCAAAAATCGACTTGGATTCCCACATAAAGCTCTGAAATTACTGGAAGGAACTTACTGATCGAGTGGCTAAATGACCGACTCACTCACTTCACAGAGTACATCGTCCATGCAGTTACCATACAGTTACAATTACTTTGGAACTGAAGGACTATGACTAGTGTCTGCAATTTTATTAATGGTTTTATTCATCGACAGGGAGGCCTTCCTCATTGTTGCAGAACACCGTACTAACAATTAGAATCCACGATCACTGGCCAGGGTCAAAATTTTACCACACGTGATCGGTTGCTTTGGGCACTTGCTTCCTTCGAACGCACCTGGTCATCAGTCCAGTTGTGGCACACGCCATTTTCACCTTTTTACATGTCCGAGGTTACACCTGTGCATCTGTAAAACATCATTCTTGGTCCCCACATATTCGAAGTAGTTCAGGGCAGAGACCACTCCCTATGCCATTAGTTGTTATTCTAAACACGTAGCTTGATCCACACAGAAAACCCACTTGTATGCCAGGCGCGAAGGTGCTCATACTCCGGGCGCATTTGTTTTGGCTAACCTTTCTTTCAATCGATCATCTGACTGCTGACCGCAAAATGCAGAGAGGAGTTGTTTTCCAGTGAAGTGTAACATGTATCGTGCTGCTCCCGACACTACCCAAGACACTGATCAAATTTAATCAAGAATTGGCTTCCATTATTCTAGTGTTGTAAATATAAAATTTCAAAATAAATCGTTTAGGCAGGATAAAAGGATAAATTTAAACCAGATGGGCGTTATGATATGGACAGAAGCGGCAGGTAAAAGGATTGAAAACCACTAAGCTAACCCGAACGTTTTGTGGGGGTTGTGCGAAAGTCGAATGTCAACACCAGACGACCGGCCCTATCACTTCTCCTGGATTGCCCTCGAACAGGACAAAATGCCTATTTTATACCTTCACAATATCTATAACGTGTTTCCCTCATGGAAGTTATTTGATATTGTATTCTGTTACGTCCCGTACTGGAGGCCTTGCTGATAATTTAACGGTGACTTTTAGGTGTACTCTGGTCCATTTGCCACAGTGCAAAAAAGAACGGCCCCGCGTCGGATGAAAAGAACTTGCATTTTCAAAGCAGATCCACTTCCAACCAGTGTCTTTTACCGACGTAAAGACGACGGTAAAGTTAGTGACATATCGTTTATCGTTCGCATTTTGTTGCTAGTATTGCATACTAGCTAAAGTACGATGCGCAAAGTGCGGCTTGAAGCGCCTAAGATTTGTCACGAAGCGGAACTAGAAATAGTGAGAGATAACAGGAAGAAGGCCGGATTTAAAAAGTTATATTCCTAATGCCTACTGACTGCGAGCTTTGGGTCTCGTGCACCTCATCGTCATTCCTGGTTGGCCAGTAAATGCCACTGTAAAATGTATGCATGCAAAACGTATGCTGGAACAACGTCACACGTACAAACTAACCATAATTTTAGTATTCCTGGATTTAGAAGGTGCGTTCGACTCGCTTGAACGGTCTGTTCTCCTTGACACGCTTGCCTATCAAGGAATGCCCCGGAAGTTTGTGAGCATAATAAGTTCTTTGTATTCTCATACTTCCGGGCGTGAGAGTGTACAGAGAACTCTCCGAAAGCTTTGGTAGACAAAGCGCTGTCCATCAGGGTTGCCCAATCTCTCCATTACTATATAGTTTAGTGATCGACGAGATAATAAGCCGAACACTGGAAGGTCTTCACAGCCCTGGTGCTCAAATAGCCTGTAACGAAAACCTTGTCGATCTGGAATGTGCAAACGACGTCGTCTTCGTCTTTGAAGGAGAGGAGAAGTCACAGGTGTTTTTGGATGAACTGACCAAATTCATCCCGTCCTTTGGTATGCACTTGCACTCACACAGTTTAAGGTCATGTTTATGAAAAGGCAGTCTGTGAACACATCACCTACAACCCAAGATTAAGGCTCGAGTTTGTGGAACGTTTCATGTAACTTGGAAGTTGTATTAGTTCCGATTTCAATGTGAAAGATGAGTTCAACGCACGAATCTGCAAATCTATGTCCGCGTTTGCTAATTTGAGAGACCTATGGCGACAAAGCCGTATATCCTTGAACCTGAAGGGAGGTGTGTGTCAGGCTACAGTACGGGTTTCTTTGTTGCATGGCTATGAGACATGGCCTGTTCCAGCCTGTTCGAATTGAGTCGTATTCAGTTGCTAAACAATAGTTGTCCCGTGTGGGATGGTGTCGGCGAATCCGTAATGAGGCAATTAGAAGGCGAGTTTTCGGTTGTGAAACGGAAACTTCCATTGAAGAATGCGTCCAGCACCAGAAGCTGCGTTGGTTGGGACACGTGTTGCGTATGCCTAATCATCGTTTGCCGAAGAGAGTGCTGTTTTCCATGCCCAATTCAGAGTGGTGGAAACAGAGAGGTGGCCAATCCTTGACCTGGCAGAGGAGATTACGAAACGCTTGGGTGCTGTTGGTGCTACTCGCCTTCCCGGATTGGAACCACGTGATCTCCACTGTGTCCGGTTGGAAACGCTGCAAAATATGGCTGCCAATGGATGTCAATTGCGTTCTTGTTGTCAGCTTGACTGAATGAGTGTCTGGAGGTGTGAGCACCTCGGAATGATTGTGGTAGACTAGCATTAAGCCGCTCACAAATCCACTTTTCCTCTCTTTAAAATAAGGCTTTCAAATAAATCACAGTTTTACGGCAGCGAAACTTCACTGTTGAACAGTGATGTCATGCTCTCGGTGATGATGATAACTGGAATATTAGCCAACTAACGCTAACGAGCAACTGAGCCTGATATTACCACTGCCAAAAATTTATCAGTTTATCCAAATTTCAGCCGGTCCTGCTCAAAATGATGCATGTTCGGAGCTAGGAAGAAGTGCAAACCAATGCAATCATCTCCAAAAGGTTAAGGTGTTGAGCCAGGAGGAATGGAAACGTTTGAACGCAAAACTACAGGGTGATGATGCAGAGAACGCCAAGCTTGAGGAAAAACGACTGGCGAATGAAAAACTCAGGCAGACCT
The DNA here is from genome assembly GCA_004794785.1 of Opisthorchis felineus. Classification (NCBI taxonomy): domain Eukaryota; kingdom Metazoa; phylum Platyhelminthes; class Trematoda; order Opisthorchiida; family Opisthorchiidae; genus Opisthorchis; species Opisthorchis felineus. The sequence goes on along the minus strand of SJOL01008308.1, from coordinate 350,796 downwards.
CCCAAGAAATGGTTAAACATTGGACAAACACTTTTCTGGTACGCACAAAATTGTGTTTTGTGTCGATCTAACACATGCGCCGAATAGGGTTCCAGACAAAAGAAGTTGGATGAACGAGCCAAGCGATTGGCTGACGAGGAGGCAGCACGAGTAGCGATCGATATTGAAGAGGCCAAACTTCAAGCAGAACAGCGGAAAGCTGCGATTGAGGAAGCGAAACTGAAAACGTACTATCAGACGGATCAGATAAAGCAATTGCACGTGTGTATCTAAGCGAAACAGAAAATGAACCCCCATTTTTTTTTAGTCCGCTCTCCTTCTCACCGAGGTCTTGCAGGAGCGCAACGCACAGTTAGAGCTAAAAAAGTTATGCGAGAGAACCAAAGGAGATAAAGAGAAAGTCTTAGTAGAACAGTGGAAACGAGACTTGGCTGAAGGTAAGTCTGGTGAGCTTTGACACGTTCTTAATTTATGCAAAATGAAGCGGAACGCCAGGAACAAGAAAAGGCTGCCGCAAGGCGTGCGAACAATATTCAGATCGCAAACGAACTGAAGGAACAGTAAGTACTTTTTTGGGTAGCGTGCACTTATTGAATGATGACAGGTAACCACGGCCAGTTTCTGTTGTCCTGTGGGATAAGTAGGTATCCCATAGCCTGAGCTGCCACGCTGGTGAGAAACGAACTAGAGTTAAGTTGATAAGGAAGCCAAAGCTGTCTAATTTATATGAGACCGCATGCTTAGTTCTTGGTATAACCAGTTACTGAATAGGTCAGACTCATTCAGGCGCTTGGCATAGGTTAGACCCACAATTTCGGTTGGCTAATGAGGAACAGTGACCTCTGTTACTTTTCAACTGCAATCTAATGCAGACGAGTAAATACTGTTGTAGAAACACAGTCTTTAGCGTTGTAATTTTGCGTGAAGTCACCACTTTCAGATTGCCTTAACATTATTATTATTATTATTATTATTATTATTATTGTTATTATTATATACTGGCTCTCTCTCGAGGGAGAGATATTTTAAAGTGTTGACAGATCACTACCAGGTCACCACAACTATCACCAGCATTAGGCATTCGCGAAACTCCGATGTTTTTTTACCACACTGCTTGTGGATTTCGTGACATTTGTTCATCACATACAACTCTGAGAGCATCAATAAGGTGGCGGACTAGCCCGACCACCTGTTCATCCAAAAATACTGCACTGATTGGGAACCTATCTAAGTGTTACCGTTTAACGCTTTCTCAAACCCAATTCAATAATAGCCATATGCACCAGAGAAGGGAAAGACTTTCAGTAGCACGCAGCCCAGGTGACGGCTAGTCAATTTCATTCTTTGTTACTGTTGCTTTTAAGCTAGAGTCTTTGCGTATGATCTCAAGTGTTCCTACATAAAGTGAGATCACGCATAACAAAAAAAATACCGTTTTTGTCGTTTTCACTTTCTTCATGGCCAAATAAGTATTTGCTGTTAATCTCGAAGAGGATGTTCACCTCTGAAGGGATTTACAGGTCATCGGTGAGATGAAAAAGGTTTATTCCGTCGTTCCTGTTTCTGAGAGGGATATTGCTAAGATTCTAAAGGTATATCCTCAGTACTTCGCAAGTTAACAGATGAACCCGATATATTTGTCAACTAACATCCCTTATTTTGCTAAAGAATGAAGGAACGTATCGTGGCAAAGAAGATGGAAGAAAGTGAAAAACTGGCAGAGCGTGAAAACTTGCTGAAAATTGCAGCAGAAGATGAGGAGGAACGCAAACGTTTGATTCAAAGAGAGCGGGAACTGGGTGTGGATTTGAACTCGGATTACAAAGAACAAATGAATAGAAACCGAAAAATGAAAGAGATCGAGCGTCTGAAAGAGGAGGTTAGTAAGTTACTGTGAATATGTGGTCGGATCTCCAAAATATCAATCACACGGACACAAATACCCCTAATGATGCTCATCAAGTGGGCGCGAAGGGATACGTTATGCTACCGTCTGAATTAGTATTCGAGGCCTCCAGTTCCGGACTACGCACCCTCCAACCAGTTTGAATAGGTGGGTAACTTCGCTTTGGGTTTAATTATTGATCTAGCCAGCGTATGAGTCGTTCAAAAGCCCCCTGATCCTTGACAGACAGTCGGAGTGATGTACCCTGAGAATTATCCACCTAATCATAACTGGGTCATAGGCTTGGCATTTTACCAAAAGTCTAGGGCGGTAGGGCTGGGCTCTAAATCTAGAGCCGCTCGTGGTTGAACGGTTCAGAGTACAAACTTGTAGCCGAGAGGTCGAGGGTTCGAGACTCTCTGGAGTTTCGTGAGATGCACACTGCCGATGATTCTCAATAAGGATGAAACAGCTGTACAGTGCTCCTCGGCTTTTCAGCATGGATTGGCTTCACTTACAGGATGAAATCCCCACCAAAATGCCCAAATCTCCTCACACTACCAACACTATAAAACCTTCAGTTACATAGGTACTTCCGTCCTTATTCGGTGTCGCCGGATGTGTGTTAATGGATCGGACATACGATCTCTTGATTTAAGGTTTAAAATTCCTAACCTCAGAACCATACTTTTACCAGCCTGTATCCATAGCTGGTTAGTACTTTCTGGTCGACTCAGTGCGAGGTATACAAGGTATGTATGATTATTTTTACATACTTGGTCGCCCCCCTGAAAGGAACCGATCAGAATAGTGATCACTTCATAGAAAACTGACCGTACTCAAAATAGTTGAACGTAGCTGTCAAGATGTGAAGTCTGTCGAGAGATATGAATTATCGTCGGGTCTAGTTGTGTCGTTGAAAATTAGGATAAACTGAACATTGACAAGAAGAAAACGTGTTGAAAACAGCTTTCTTCCTTTTTTGAAGTACAACGGACTCTCGACAGAAAACTTTGAGAGATCGAATCCCATCAAGAGCCAGAAGAGATATCCCGGTTCGATTTTCTATAGTAACAAAGAATTCCATTTCATTTCATGGAAAGCAAACACCCCTAAAAAATCGGTTCTTTTCGGGCTGGCGATCGTTCCTTGGAAAATCTGTAGTTTGTTTACAACTCCCAACAGTGTAGCGGATAGTAACCTCTGGAGGAACTGACGGCTTAGTTTTGTAGATAAAGCTTCACATGATATTCAAAGGGAATCCACTGTTCATCTGAGGCAGATGGAAAAAGTCAAAACCATTGACTACCAAAGTGGTGTCTTTTGTCAAATCCATGCTTCTCTACACGGGAAGAAGCAAGTATGCTACTTCCATTGGAACCATCACCGACTTAATTTGGGAAAACATTAAAAACATCAGGCTTCTTTCGCTTTTCTGATAAAGTGTGGAATGTCACCTGATGAGAAGTGTCCTTTTGCAGGAAGAGGAAGAACAATGTCGAATTTTCGCAGCGGCCAAACGAAAAATGACAACAATGCGGGTTATGAAAGAGCGAGAAATGTTCAAGTAAGTTAAAACTTATCCATCAATATCCATCGACATAAGATCATAGCCGGAAAATGTTTTCATTGGAGGAAATAGTTTTCCAGAAGCCAAAGGCGTTACTACATCGTTTATCACAGGAATACTATCCGGCATGTGAATAGTTATGTCTTAGTTTGTTCGGGAGCGGGGAGTCATCAGATGCGATACAAAACGAAGGCTAGTGAAGAAGTCCACCTCGCCAACTTCTTTTAGGATACAGTAAGACCGGCCAAAACTGGTTGCACCGGCCGGTCAGAAGATGATCGGGGTGACATAAACTTCTTGTAAATAAAAACCTACCATCATAAAACATACTTTTAATGCACTTAATCTGACGTGAATCAGAAAGGTATCGGTTCCACAAGGAAACAAAAATTACTTCAATGGAGACTTTCATAAATGTTGATTGTAGAGATTTGGCCACTTTAGATGGGTTCTGTTGCTGAACGATACTGCTTTTATAACATAGTTTATTTAAAGTACAAAAGCTCCATGTGACAAAAGAAATGATGGACTCGGAAATTCTCTACATCAGTTTGGTCTCGTAGGGAGGTATGTTTGAGGATTTTACGTAACCATCTTCATTGGTTTCCATCTCTGAAGAATAGGTCTCGCAGGAGAAAAGTAGACGACAAACGCTGCGGGCCTGCGTAGTTGCAGTTGTGAGATCTCTTTGAATTAAATGGCCTATGCCTGCTTGTCGAAACATAGTACGCTTCAGTAAGTGGATAGAGTTGCGAACGGGGAAGAACATAAAGCTATTGATGGAATGAATTTCACAATGAAACCGAATGAACCGAATACGACGAAACAACGAAGTATCCTCTTAATACCTTATCCTGGCCGAATAGTTCCGGTTTGATCAGTCACGCACTGTGATACAACATTTCCTCAGGGATAGTAGACTATAGGCGCCCATCGGAATGGTTGGGTACCAATTATAGTAATCAGAGTTACACTGTATCATAGTTACTGAATGTTGACTGTTAGCCTCTATCATAGGTTACCATTGGTGAACTGCTGTTTATTCTCAACAGCTGAATGTACACAGCTTATGTCGTGTATACTCGACATGACATTGAAAGAAAAACAACTCCCCATAAATACACTCATTTACATACCAATTCGGTTCTCAAGGGAGACTCACCTGAATCGCGAATGAATCTCTCGTTTATGATATTCTTCAACTGAATCCGAAGCACAAAGGCCGTCCCATGTTTCAGTTGGTACGATATTCGAGATATCGCAATTTAATTTCGTGAAGGAAGCTACTCATAAGGTTGCTGAAAACTCTCCAACAGCCCACGACCGGTTTCGCCCTTCTTGGAACTCATCAGGTAGGCGCAGCCGCCGAGTATCGTCACGTTATGTTCGCCTTGAACCCAAATTACACGGAATATTGATTACGACGCCGCTTTTTTAAGTAAACACTTCCTCCTACTATATGGAACAGTTTTGAACTCAAGGATACATTCCTGTGCAATGACACTTGGACTAGATTTTGGTGTACAGCTGTGGCACCCGTAAACAAGATTATGGTCCCCAGAAAGTCACCCGAGATATCAGTGATTGATTGCTTTCGAGCGAATAAGTGGTCGATTACGCAACAACGGGACGGACCAGTGCGCGCGAACAATGATCACGTTTACCTTATGAGCGCAATTCGTCTCAGTGAAGAACGAGACAGGGTAGATTCTTCTCTTGCGTTTCAATCTAGTGCGCTATCTTGCGACCAGCCCCACGGTTATTTTCCCGTAGCATGGGTCTGTCATTGGAGTTTTAGCATTTTATACGGTTGAATTGTATAAAACCCCGAGAGCTCTTTCAAACGCTTTATAACCTACTCCACTGTAGGGCCCGCGAAGAACAAATGGAACGGATTAAAAACGTCTTGTCTGAGCAGCTGAAGCTGAAGTATAAGGATGAAGAGGAGCGTTATGCACGTGCATCTGCGGAGAAGCAAGAAACCGAAAATTTGAAGGAAGCAGAAAAGGCCAAGCTACTGGCACAGCGAATTGCAGAAATCAGTGCACACCGTCTTGAAGAAATCCAGCGTCATCGAAAGGAAGAAGAAGCGGAAAAACTGGCCGAATTGGAGGAGGTACGCATACGCAACGAGGCTATGCGTGCCGCAAATGAATATGAGGCAGCGTGCCAAGCAGACAGGGCCGCTAAGCTGAAGGCTCTGAGCAAAGAATATATGGAGCTGAAGGTCAGTCATAGTTTAGAATTGGGTTACTTTTCCCAACAATGACTAGAAATGGCTGAATTTTGTGCGAAACTTGTGTAAACATCTGTCCACTTCAAAATCTACCGTAAACGCATTCCGGTTTGTAAGATCTGTGTCGTGTAGTCATCCCATTCGAGGGCCTTTGTAAAAACACTTCTTCAAATCCAAATACTTGCATCGACTGAAGTAGTATCAGTGGATTCAATGGGCAGACTTTGCAAGTGCCAGTGACGAAGCTCATACAAAAGACCGTTGGCGAAGGACGCTTCCTAGCTTCTTTTCCAAACCATCGGTTCTGGAAAAGCACGCGGGAAATTGCTGAGTCAATAATCCAGTCATTGTCAAAACGCAGCTAGTTTTCCCGCAGACAGATTACTGAAGATTTTAAACAAAAAACTCGGACCATCCAACTGTGCAAAGGCCAGGCAAATAAGTCAAATAAACAATAGGTTGGGAGTGCCCTTGCTGTGATTGTTATGACTACTACAGAGCAGAACAGACTTAGGCCGACGCACATTCCCCATGGTAGGATGATGGCTTCAGAAAGTTAAAGTGGAGAAAGCTCGGTTCAGATAGGCGTTGAGGCACTATGACGATCTCTTCCATTTACCAGAAAAGCTGATTAGAGAACCTTAGCTTTCTCCGAACTACCTCGCAGACCAAGGGGTTGGACGACCGTACGTTTTTGAGATTTCTTCACCAGGTCGGGTTGAGTCCGCCTAGCAACCATTGAAGTGACCTTTAGAAGGAATCGACTACTTTTGGGTAGCCAGGGTTTTCATAATCCTCCTTGAGGACCAGGTCAAAGACCTGGATTTAAACGCGCCCATCCTAAAAAACGGTAAATAATAATCGCTCAGCTGTAACTTCCTCGGTGCCCAGCTGCCATGCAGCACAAAGGAAGCACGAGGATTGAGGGGCTATCAGGTTGCCTGAACCTAGACAGGAGCAGTCAAGATGCCAGGGGTTGAGTTCGAACCACGTACCTCACAGTCACTGAGTTCGCGTCTTAACCATGTGGGCTATCACGAGCCCCCGAAAAACGAATGCACAACGCAAGCTGAGACAAGAAAGCATTTCAACTTATTTAAGCCATGCACAAGTGTGATCAATTGTTCACGTATGTTGTGACCAACGGTAAATTTGCATAGCGAATTGTCAGTACTTCACACATGTAAACAGGACTCCATTAGATCTACTCGCCAAGCTTGGCGGGTCGAAAACCAACCGCCTGATGACGAAACCAAAAGACTGATGTGTTTGTACGCTGGTGGTTTAGTACGAATGACTGGTTTGTTGTAAAGCCGCATATAACAAGTGATAGGAATGTCATGTCAAAAAATGACACACATGTTGCCTCGTTCACCTTATCTTCTTTCCTGATTTAGAAACAACAAGACGACAGCAAAAAGCTTGAACGCGAAACGGAAATCCGGCTTGCAGGAATCGGAAATAAGCTGGCTCAAAAAGAGAGGGAAATTTTCCAGGATTATAGCAAACGTGTGAGTTGACCTATATCATTTCCTGTTTCTAAAGCTTGGTGTTGCTTTGTTTGATAAATGTCATACAGTGCTCTTCCGTTTAGGGGACGCAAGACTCAAACCGTTTAGTTCCAAAATTGGTCGATTTATTCCCAGAAGCATCAAAGCGGATGTTCTGCCATCCATCCAGATATATTAGTGGTCTAACACAGCTGATACACTAATCCAGCACACCAATGAATTTCTCTTGATCAGACTTGAGTAGACTCAGCCGACTATTTTAGTCTCGGACATACACTCAGTACTGTTTGCTGGAACGCCAACTGAGGATAAAAAAGCCGAGGGATAAGATGAAACAACGCATGAACTCGATGGTCACCAAATCCCCAATAGGTTCCGTTTTGTTGTTATGCAAAAGCACGTTTGTGTACAAAGGTTCACCTCATTTGGTAGTCTGTATGTGAATTCACAAAGATAAAAACAGTTTGTACCGACCCATATGGTAGGCTGGCGACCTTCATACAGGTTTCCCATGTTACGGTAGTGCCACTCACACATGCAGTACTATCGAATATCCGGCATATCTACCACAGTTCAAACATCAAATTTTAACTCAGCCCTCCCTTAAGCTTAGAACGCCTGGATGCAAATGAAAATTTATCATCCAAGAGCAGAGCTTGTGCGATATGGTTTAGACTGACCATTCCTACCCACAACAGTGGAACCTCATCCAGGAGACGTATCGGAACCCCACAAAGATGCACCCTCGAGGGAGAGTCCTGCATTAAGCTACTACACATATTTAATGCCGAACAAGTTCTAGAAAACTCATGGTCAAGATGGAAGTCAAAAGATCAATACACTAAATACAGCATGAAATGCACGTTGCACGCATAAGTTCGAATACTATCATCAGCAAATTGTTTCAAATAGAGGCTGTACACCGTTAATCCGAGAATAGGTAGACCAATAACAAACGGATCAAAGACTTGGAGAGGCACGAAACTATAAAAGCTGGCTCTTTATGCGGGTCTTTGAATTCCCAAACATAAAATCTTGGATATTTTCAGAGCGTAGCTGTCCCACCATAGTAGCGACCCCGGAAATAAAGCAACAGAATTGCATTACGGAAATGAACATGTGTCCAAGTACGCTCAATCAAACATTCAGGCATGACACTATTTCGATGTAACGTCACAAAGCTGTAGCCCAATGGAAAAGCAGCGGCTCAGGTACCTTCAGTAAGTAGCAATTGAAAAGAACAGTGGATTCGAACCGCGGTCCCCTCGTTCGGAAATTCGCACCTCATGCGCTAAGCTATCAATTAGATTACAAAAATGCATGCATTCACCAGGAAAAAAATGACTGGGAATCACTTGTCTGGAAAAGTTCAGGTATTGCTGCTATCTGTGATGAGCAGTTCTCTGAGGTATACCGGTGTTTGGCGCAAATAAAAACCAGGATGCTCGTCGGAACATGTGGTGCGAAATTCTAGTTTGGATGTGGAGGAATAGACAGGTAGTTAGGTTTATCGGAATCAGTTTAAATTCTGCCTGTAGATTTGGAAAGTCTGGCGACCACCAATCAGTCAAGCCTCCGAACTAATGACTATTCATCCAACGATTTGAGTGCACGCCTGTTTTGAAAAACATCCAAGTGAGCAATCGTTAAAACTGGAAAGGAGACCTTTGGCCAGCTAGGCAAGATGGATATTTCATAAGGGAGTAAAATGCCATCCTAATGGTGTCGCTTTCTTTTTCTGGAGAAACCATCCGAAATAGCCTGCCGAGGGCGGCCATTCTGGGGGATCAAGAGCACGACAATCATCACGTGACCGATCAAAAGTAGTGACTTGCGAGAGAATACCTCCCCTTTTCAGAAGTGCAAAAATCGGCATGGACACTTGAATGGTTGCCAAGATTATGTCAATTATAGATTGCCTTAAACTGTCCGAGAGAACCACGCAACCCAATTTCGGTCTTGTGGACATAGATGGCAAGACCCACCACGTGTTCAAAAAGGCTATTTCAAACTAACCTAAGCTATATTCTGTTAAATTTTCGAGCAACAGCGTTTTACCTATCCATGTGTGGGAACAGTCCAATATAATAACTTCTGCTACGGACAATATCCAACACTGAGCCATTGTGCCTCGATCATGTCATGCACATTGCAAGTCATTCTTTGAAAGGACTGACACAAATGGGAAGACAGGTAAGAAGCTGGCTACAAAATATCTAGACGGAGTCCACATGATGCCTCCGTACCTGACTGGAAAATCTACGACCCGATGTCAATTGAGTTCGCATGCCGCCAGTCACTATGCCGATTGCCCGAGAAGTAGGCACCTCGGAATGCCCGTGATGACAGGCTATAAACTCGTAGCAGCAATGTGCTTCCGATAGAACTCGGGATGGGTTTCGATATGCCGTATTTAGCACATAATAATAATAATAATAATAAATAGTCATTCAGCTGTAACATTCTCGGTTCCTAGTTGCCATGCTATCCGAAAGAAGCACGAGGGCCGATATACTGCCAGGTTGACCAAGCCTAGGCGGGAACAAGCAGGAGGCTAGGTTTGGACTCGAAGCACGAACCTTCTGGTCAGTAAGTTCGCGCCTTAACACACAGCTCTTTGGAAAAGGAAGCAGACTTAAGCGCCTACTGGTGATGCTTGCAGCCAACCAGAAGTACAAGCTAATCATTAGAAAAGCAATTTAAAACATGCCCACCAATTCAGTGCATTAACAGGGTAACTTGAGTGTTGCACCCCATACGAAAGTCTCAGATCCGTTGACAGACCAGCCATTTACTTTTCAGTACGGACCATTACGAACTCGTCACCTAAAAGGTGCAGGAGACTATCGCGGGTATACGCAATACCAAGGCTTGAACACTACATACAAACGGAAGGTCGAATTGCATGCACCCCACTCAACTTCAGCCGAAAAACGGCCAAACGCTTGACTTCGCCGGGGCCCATCAGTATGACATGCACGGGGATTCAGTTGAAACTTAGTGGATCAGCGGCTGTTGACACTGTCTTCTAGGATATTTATGATATGTCTACGGTGCAGCAGCTTCGTGCTGCATTACCACATCACTGTGAAGCAGTAAACGATACTCCGTTCCAATGCTGGTGGGCTCAGTTCTGATGAACTGTACGATAGAATAATATTCCCCCGCACTGGACTGCATCTTCGGAGAATACCAAACTAAATATTCAACGGGGATTTTTCATTGCGAGAGGAGCGACCAATGCGAATCTCACTCATTCTAAACCACGATAATGAAACCCTGCTCGAACCGGTAATTTCAAACAGCCTTTGTGAATGTAAGATAGAAATCGAAGTTCATTTGAAGTCAATGCTCCAGATATAAAGTCGCCACGAGCACAAAATAGTGCAACGCAGTGAACTTGCAAGTTGATCTGGCTATCTGGGTCATTACGAATAAATATTTTGTGCTACCCAGCTGATTCCAAAAGTAAGTACAGAAGAAAAGTCAGTTAAAGAACAACGAAAACAACGGCAAACATTGAGAACTTAGTGAACACAGAATTATTGCGTGCGGTTTCATTGTACTGTTTCATTATCCTCAGTCCATATTGCTAACGTGACGTTTTTTGACAAGTGTCATCAGTGGCGTTAGTTCCAGGCAAACGAAGCTCAGTTCAACCAAGGAAAACCACTTGGTATCCGGAAACAATATAGTAACGGTGAACATGAAGTCAGCTGTCCATGTGATGTATCCCAAAGGGGAATGAATCAACCGCTTCAAAAACAGTGTCTCTCGTATGACTCTTCATCGCGAATGAACTGCACTGGCAAAAACGATCGTGAAATACAAACCACTTCTCGAACAGGGTATTTCCACATATAGAAACAACAGACTAAGGTCTCTCGAAACATGACAAAGTAAAAAGAAGTAAGATCGAGTTAGGAAGGATGTTTTGGAAGAAAGTAACGGAGGTTCAGAAGAATCAAGCAAGTCACCTGAGAATGCAGTTAGCAGAATTTGGAAAAACTTTTTCGATATTACAGTGAAATGGGGATTTCAGCCAAAAAACGTCATGCTTACATTACACAGTCCATAGCTTTTAAGAAAAAAAGATTACTCAGTGTCTGATTTCGGTTTCTTTACAAGAGGTTTCATACGATAGTCCTAAAGAACTCATGTATGGGTTAGGCAAAATATGTCACCCATTTTGGCGCCTTACTGTCTTATGACTGCTGTAAATGATTCGGAAGAAGCGAACTAAGTGGTTGAATATCATATTAATCAATGTCCCAAGTCCTCGACTTTCGTCCAATGACTACCAGATCTCTGTTTTGTTACCCTCACAGGTAATTGAACACTGCAAAGCGAATGGAAGGAATGTGTACCCATTAGAGAAAGTCGCACGAGCCCATTCATTGTTTCGTCCGGGCTTTTCGCCTCCTGGAGGGGGCACCAGTGAAGACTTGGGAGGGTCAAGCAACAATACAGGGAAAGCAAACGGTCAACGAGTACAACAAGAAAGTTTGTAACCAAGACAATGATCAAAGTCAATGTATCGGGGAACGATCCTTTTGCTTTATCCGAAGTTATCAGCCATGTACAAGGAAAATCCATTTAGCCAAATAAACGACAAACGTACCTTAAGCCTAGATTTCCTCCTAAATCAAGACTTGTGTTAGCCTATACGGAGTGGTGATAAGACTTCACCGGTGGTTTGGAGGCGAACAGTAGAAAATTCCGAAAGCACAAAGCTCCGAAACGATCAATTTGGCCAGCTGGTGTTTTATGAAGCATGGGATCGAACCAGCACTCTGTAATACAACTCACCCCTAAACGTTTGAGATCCGAAGTTATCACTATTTCCCATCAGCACATGAGATTTTGTGGGTACAATAACTGGCAAACAGTCTAACAAGTGCCCGAAAAATTTAGATTGGCAACTGAGAAAAGGTTAAATGATTTACTTGCTTTTAGTGTCAGTAAACCACATCCAATTAGCAGGGACCATAACCGAGAAAGGTTACGGACGGTCATGCGGTCTTTTTAACTGTCCCATAGCACCATCGACAGAATAAAAACCACTGGTGAGTATTTACTTTATCAACAGATAACTAGGCGTTCGCGCGCTAGGAGGGAAAGCAGGCTAAATCAACATGAGATCAAAAATAGTCATGCATAACTCCAAGGTTTTTACTGCGGAACTTTTGGGTAGTGTGGGCGTAGAATTCATCCGCGTTAGGATCACACCATAAACCACGGGGGTTGTGAAAAAGAGGAACATCGTGCCAGTGACCGACTTTCCAGCCCGGAACATCTTCCATTAGTTTGGCCTCATATTCACGGTTTCGTCGCAGTTGTCGTAAATACATCCGCTCCTGTTCGGCGAAAACGAAGGGTGAAAGGGCGATTCGGACCTCTTCTTCCTCGCGTTCTCGTGTTTTAAGCTTATTCTTCAGCCACTTTTGGTATTGTAGGCCAACATATGTGGACGTATACAGACCCGCAACCACCAGAAGTCCTGAGAAAGAAAATGAAGGATTTTGCATGCTTCATGCGTTTTGGGAAAGGTTGCAGAAAAGTTGGCTAAATGACATACAGAAACAAAACGCTGTCACACACTGGACTGACGGAATCTTAGCAAGCCAGTGGAGGAACCAATTGACCTTTCTAGTACGTAAAAAAGCATAGGTTGCAGATAACAAAGCGGCACTGAAACTTGCGTCTACTAGCTGGCAGTCGACCCATGATTGAGGAGACGGATAAACCCGTTTGCGAAAGACATGTAAAAGTAATTACGTATAGTCAGAGTAACTATGGAAAACCTAATCTTTTATAAGCTAACGCCTCTCTAATGCAGGAAAATGATCTCAAACCTGTCTTAGAGGAATAAGATTGGTGGTTATAGACCAGGATTAATCGAAAAAGCTAGTATACAGTTAATTTCTAGTCATAATTTTGCCTGACAACCCCGAGAATGCCAAGCTGACAGCACCAATGGGTGCGGGGGAAACTTCGTAGAATTTTCTAAGGGTGGTATGCTAAGCACGAATAGACTTTTGCTGCATGATTCAGGGTATAAGCAGTAAACAAAGATATCCGTTTATTCCTTTTCAGCTTATTCTGTGTATTGAGGCGTGCGTTCGAAAAATAATACGCACCAACCTTCGAAATACAACAGCAACGCGGACCTCATCGTGATTTTCTTGGCGATATTTAGTTTAAAATAGACCGTGGCTCTACCACCAACAGCAGCGTGAACATGCAAGGCCTTAAAAGCACGATAACTTATGTAATCATCAACAGGCAGGAAAAATACCACTGATACCCGCAAGGTAGCAATGCATCGAACGACCGAAGTACTTCTGCTAACCCGCCCACCTCCAATCAACACCGTCATAGAAACATGCCAGAATGGATTCTCGAGTAATTTCACAGAGAGCTAATCCTGCTGAGGTAACGACAGCGGAACAAGATACTTGCTTATATGGGTCACCACAAGTATGACCTACTTCGCGTTACAGAGGTCAACTCCTACCGGAAGACAGAGTTGCTCCACGGAGATTACGAACCATTCCCGATGATCTGCGGTGAAATGTGCGCAGATGCCGACTCCGTCTTGTTTCCCCCTACAGACACGGACTGGAGGCCAAGATGACCAACATCCAGTATGACGATAGATTACTAGGTAACAAAGTCCACGTCGACATGGACTTGGGTTAAGAACTCCTTTTACTAGTTCGCCACATAATTTGAGGAGTACCCGTCCAAACCATTGTAGTCGGTATCGCTGGGTGTGCGGCCAATTTTGATATACTACAACAATGTTGTCCGCCTGTGTTATTGGGGATGCGGGCACCAGTAATCAAATACTTCTGGTTTTAGTATATATTTGCATTGTACTGAACAGGTCTCGTATTCATAAAGTAGCATAAAAAGGATAGAGGTGGATAGACTCTGGTTATTGTTTTGAGGTTATTGTTCAAACGGTGTCATAATGCAATCTTTACTTATACGCATGTGCATTCCCATCTCATCCTTCAGAATCTTTGACAGGATTATATCAGCAGTATACACTGGCACGTATATAATGGAGCACAATGATGACGGGAGAAAGCCCTAGTAAACGGTAAAAACAAAAGGAAGAGACTTGGAGCACTAGGGAAAACGATCAAGAATAAGGTACCCTAACCTTGGAATGGCATTATAAACGCAACTAACCACTGTGTCGAATAAAGGCCTCATCGGTGGGATTAAACCAGTGTCCCTCGAGAAACCTCATCCGACATAATCCCAGGTCACAACGATTGGCAAACTTCAGCTAAGCAGCCCGGCTGGGAAATGATTATATGCGCGCTACTGGAGTCGGTTGCATGCCGTCTTGCAGGGTTCCTAACAACATACAGGGTCACGTGAGTCCAAGCCAGATGTGAAGATCACATGGCACGCGCTTGACTGTAGCCACTTATAATTCACGCCACCATGTCTCCAACGAACCTTTCACCAACAACTGCTCGGAACAGAAAACAGCTTTCTTGGCTGGACGGTGGTTGGGCGTGCGTGGTATATGGTACACATGGGGATTTTCAATAGAGATTCCACCCTGTAAGTGAAGGCAATCTATGTTGAAACGCCAAGAAGCACTGTACAGCTGTTTCATCCATATTAGGAATCACCAGCAGTGTCCACATCACGAAACTTTATGGGGTATCGAACCCACGACCTTCAGGCTGGTAGTCTAAACACTTGACCATTCGGCCACAAGCGGCTGAGAGGTTGCGGGTTCGAAGATTCCTCGAGTTTCGTAAAATGCACAATGCTGATGATTCCCATTAAGGATGAAACAGCTGGACGATGGTTCTCGGCTTTTCAGCATAGACTTGACCACTTAAAAAGTAAATCGTTCAGCTGTAACACCCTTTCGGTGCCTAGCTGGACCACTTACAGAACGAAATCTCTATTATCAATCTGATCATTTCAGTAAACTGCCAAGTACTCGCTTACGCCCTACTTTGCCCGCTACAGTTAGGTAAGTACCGCTACGCTAGGGAGAAAACCTTGTCAAAAGTTTAATGATGCCTAGTGTCTTCAGATCGGAGTAACCAAGTCTTACAACCACAAAGTAGGACCGCTTTTAAAGTTGACTTCTACACACAGCCCTTTAGTATTGGTGAAATTCGTTTGCGACACCAGAGACGATGTAAGCTGTTAAATGCTGCTCGCGTCTTGATTATCCACGCATTAACTTCGCTTGTTTCAGTGAGTCAGAATCACGAATCGTGCGGCTGGTAACATATGTGGACCGGTAAAACAGAATCTTCCTTGTGCACATTCAGAGAGGTGAAGGGGAATGGCAAATCCTGCAGTGGGGCCTTTGTACTTTGAAGGTGCGATGCCTACCTGATATTATGAAAACATGAGGGAACCGAGATGTTTGAACACCGGAGACAATTCAAAATCGCAGTCTTCTGGAGTAGGTGGTGGCTCGGAGTTCGTTCAGCAGGTGCAGAAAGCCTTCACATTAGCGGTCTTGATCCAGTGGCTGAGCCCAATAGCATATTCGTCAACCTGGTTCAGTGCCAGCGAGACTCAGAATCGTTATTTAACAAAATAAGACTCCCGGCATATATCCTGCCGGATTTCCGAGTATCCGTAGTAAGTTGTGCACATCAGTAACCAATCAGTGGCGAGGTTGAGTACTCCGAGGTGAAGCTCAGGATCAAAATGCTCCACTGTATGCCCGACTACTATTGACGCAGGGGAGTTAAATAACAGAAACTACCCGGTAAGCTCAGTTGGAGCTCCATAGCGCTTGATGGTGGTGCTTCCCTGTCGCACAATCAGGATTTATTTGAAACCCTTATTGTGAAGTGTTATATTTTCTGCTGACCCCGCTCCAGTGCCTAGTGCCGGAAAAAGACTCACAGAAGGGAACACAACTGCTTTATTCCGAACAAGCGAGTGCGAGAGCGTGAGTGCGTGCGAGTGCGAAAACACAACGGTTTCAAGTTATTTATTGGAGGGACACTGTCTGAACTTGGTCCAATGCTGACGCACGCTGTCTGGCCTTGGTACGAGGCTGTGACGCGCTGCATATTGAGTGGGTGTTGTCTGACGCCGATCCAATGCTGACGCACGCTGTCTGGCCTTGGTACGAGGCTGTGACGCGCTGCATATTGAGTGGGTGTTGTCTCCCATTAGCATCTAGTGGAGCTGAGGGTTTCAGTAGATTTCGGTCATTCAGTGGTTGCTTTCAGGAATCTGACCTTCCTGAGATGAAGAAAAGACAAAGTGGATGGAGAAGGGATCTAGTACTAATATAATCATTCTGAGGTGATTACACCTTCAGACCCCCATTCAGACAATCTGGATTAAAATGACAACGAAAACCTCATTGACATCGATTGTAGCGTCTCCAACCATGCATGGGAGGAGGGTCACGCGGAGCACATCTTGGGAGACGAGTTACATCCACACTACCCAAATTTTTCGTAGTCGTCTGTACGCTTGTCTGTGAGGTCAAAGTTGACTACCTCTCTGAATGCACCACAACGAAGTAGGCACGAATCAGCAAACGATGGTTCGACATGCGCATTACATACCACCGCAGCATCTGATGCTGGACACTTACTACGATTGAAGTCCCTGTTGCACAGCCAAACAATCGCTTCTAATCGCCAGTCCCATTGCGAATTTTCTGGCATCAGCCTACACGAGCCATGGCTCTGAGATAACAGCTATCGGATACCTGATGTTTCAGTTCCACTGACCTTCTATTGACCTTCCTGGCATGTCTGAACCTTGAAGAACTGGATTCCAGCCAGCGTTGCCAGAACGGATCATTGTAGCACTGAAGCCCGACAACCACGGCAAGGTGACAACATCAGTTCGAAGCATGAACACTACGAACCTCATGAAACATATATATTCAGTTTCGTCTACGAAGTGGGCACAAATCATTCATAGTTTCATCAACAATGTCACCGAAGACCCGAACTTTCTCTACCGATGGCTGGTGCATCGAAAGAACACGAAGGCCATTTGGTAACACTGTTATTCGGGCTCGTTTGGCGAGCAAGAAGCACTGAAGTTATGATCCTTGCGGGCGATATGAATGCTTAAACCGGTCGTCTGAGCACCTTGGAATCACGTTTGGGCGGTCGATTCGGAGTCGATGCCCGTCGTACAGACAACGGAGAGCGACTCCTCCAATTGTGTGCTGATCATCAACTGTTTCTGACCAGTACGGATTTTCAGCATAAACGTTCGCATCGTGTAACCGGGCGGCCACCAACTGAAAATCAACTATGGCCCAGTTGGATCATGTGGCCATCAGACACCGGGAGAGAACTACAATTCAAGACTACCGTTCCTTCTGAGACATGCAACTTGAGTCCAATCACGCTATGGTGCCTGCACACCAAACAGTTCGTCTCCCTTCAGGGTCTAACAGTTCATCAAGAAGCATGCCAATCCATCATCTTGGAAGAATTACAATAGCACAGCAGTATCGACCTGAACTAGCTCAACAGCTCAACAGTAACCCAACACCGTACTGGTAGCGAGCACGTGAACGAAGCATGGCTGAATGTGTAAGGAGCAATGTTACCGACATTCTCCAATACGATCAAATGACCAGGGGATATCCTCGAGATCGCTAGTCTTGACTGATGCCAGGAAATCCGTACCGGCAGAAGAGTACGACGGCGCACGCAAATACCTCAAACGCTAAATAGTGAAGAGCCCAACGAAAGACTGAGAACTTTGGTGGACACTGAAAGCTCGAGAGATGGGGAAGGTTTTGGCTAACGGAGACTGCCGTGCCTTATGTAAACTGATACGATCGACCGGCCACAAGGAAGCAACGGTCAGTGAAACGATAAGTGAAAAAGGCGGCTCATTAATTCACTCACAAAAACGTCGATTGGAAAGACACGCTGAACACCTCGAAGAATAGTTTATCTGGACTCCTATAATACTACTACTACTACTAATAATAATAATGATAGTAGTTCAGCGGTAACACCCTTTCGGTGCCTAGCTGCCATGCCACCCGAAGGAAGCACGAGGGCTGGGATACTGCCAGGTTGTCCATTCCTAGACAGGGGAAGTCGAGAGGCCTCCTGCAAAACAGCCTATGACGATAGTGCATACGGACAAATGGAATGTAAACCTTAAAAGCCCATCGGAAGAAATACAGTACAAAATAACCCTGATGGAACATGAGAAGGCACAAGGGCCAGACGTCTTGTATCCAGCCCTCTTCAAAGAAGACGAAAAACCCCTGGAGACCTATCTAACAAAGCTCATTGGTGCGATAGATAGTGAAGAGAAAGTGCGGACGCTGTATGAAAACCACCATGGCATCAGCCTGGCAGCTGTGGTGTCGAGGGTACCCTGTTGTGAAAACCAAGCTGGGTTCCCTCCTGCAAGAGGATAAATCGACCACATTTGCACCCCCTGACAGATTCTGGAACAGCGACACTGCTTCCGGCAACCAACAATGGTTGTCTTCTTTGACTCTAAAGCTGCCTTTGACTCTGTGGACGGTCACGGATTATGGCAGTGCCCGTGGAGTAAAGATGCCCCCATAAATTCTTATCCTACTTAAGGCGCTGTACGCCAACTCCGCGGAAGTGTGATGGTCCATTGGAAGCTCTTGTCTGAGTTCACCACATCAAGTGGTGTCAGGTAAGACTGTCCTCTTTCACCCTCCTTTCTCAACTTTGTCATTGACACGATTATGGAAGGCTCAATACCAGCATCCAGTTCCTGTGGGGCCGAAGTGCTCTCGGGGCATTCGCTCGCAGATATTGGGTATACAGACGATATAGCTCTTCTCGGATCTGACACCATCATGATGCGAACAATACTAAATAATCCAAGTAAGTTTGCCTTGCGGTGTGCCATGCACTCAACACCTGTAAAGTGTAAAGTGCTGCATCATCATCATCATCTTCATTATCGACAGAATTACATCAGTGTTCAACACCGATGCTTCGCTGCCGTACAACCAGGATTTATTGTGAAAAAAAAAACAAAGGTGGACGGGGAAGGAAGTGCTGCTGCAAGACTGGGTGGTCCCGAACCCTAACCCCATGCTTGTGGATGAGCCGATTGAGGTAGTAGACAAATTTGACTATCTGGATAGCTGTATCAGTCCCAGTAGTCTCGCGAAAAATGATATTCCCATCCGGATTGGGAAGGTTAGAGCAGCTTTCGTGAACCTACATCACCTGTGGCGTAGGCGTGACATAAGCTTATCCGTCAAGGGTCGAGTTTACAATCCTGCCATGTGACCCATATTGCTATACGGGTCAGAAACCTGGTTGTTGCGCGCCGAAGACGTCAAAAGACTTTCAGTGTTTGACCATCGATGTCTTCGGAGCATTGCTCGAGTCTGGTGAGAAGACCGGATCAGCAATGCTGAAGTACGACGGTTTTCGGAAGAAACAACTCACCCAGGATAGATGAACTGATCACAGTGTATAATTTGCGCGTGCTCCGTATGCCAGTCGACGGACTTCCTCGAAGGGCTCCTTTCGCACAACCATGCAAAGGGTAGAAACGAGCCAGGGGGAGATCCAATAATGACTTGGCAGTGAAATATGAAAGCCATTACTGGCAAACGCAGCTGCGCTGCGTCTCCCTGGATAGGGATCCCGAGACGGATACATCAATGGTCAGAGACATTGTCAGACATTGCCCAGTCGTATCCTCAATGGTACTCGTGCATCCAAGCTATTGTCTTCAATGCGCAACTCTCCTCCCAATCTCCCCGATGAAAAGTTCACTGATAACCCTG
Organism: Opisthorchis felineus; assembly: GCA_004794785.1. Taxonomy (NCBI): domain Eukaryota; kingdom Metazoa; phylum Platyhelminthes; class Trematoda; order Opisthorchiida; family Opisthorchiidae; genus Opisthorchis; species Opisthorchis felineus. Next base: position 330,810 of record SJOL01008308.1, on the reverse strand, counting down.
TATTTACCCATCAGTTATATCAGCTGCTGTCTCTAATGAGCAGCTATCTACCCAACTCCTCAAATCATCGGTGAACGAGACTGTGGCAGCTAGTATCACTGTACGGCAAGTACGCGGTTTTTGCAGTTGACGACCAGCTTACCACCCTCCAATGGCAAGTTTCTGACGTTTTTCCCATGGCACTGCCCATCGCAGGAGCCACGATACAGCCAAGTTGCTATCAGCTCGGTATACTTAGACCACCATGCAAAAGAAGATACTCGAGTGAGACCGCCGCTGTTTGGCTTGTAACAGGCAAACCCCCAATGTTTCCTGTAGATCGGTGTGGGAGTGGTGCCTAGCCCCAGGGCTGAGTGCACTTCATTGGACTGGCTTCCAGTCAACAGTTGCCTATGCGGGGTTACGTTGATTCCCCCGATCAAGATCAACGCAGCTCGACGCGGTAAACGATGTTTGTTTGTTGTATCAACATAAGGTAGAACAGGCAGCGGTCGTTCATCAAGTCTATCGCTTTCACGGCGTAACTCTTACACCCTGCCACACCCCAAAAACTGAACCACTTGATGTCAGCAGACTGACTAGGCTATCGCCCCCAAAGCATGGCGTTCTTTCCCTTATTCTCCTTACCTCCTGCGAACGAAGTTGTAGCAGCTGGAACCACTACACTTCGGTACACGTTTTTAGCTGAAAAACTGAAGTGAACGGGACAAGTTTGGTTTGAAGTAACAAGTCCATGCTGAGCATCAGTACGCAAACTATTGGTCTTAATGTAGTCTAGCAGCACATGATTGACATGCTACCCTATGAGTTTGGCAGGGAGCGGTGTCTGGCTTACGGATGGGATAGAGCAACAGGAGCTTGTTGCCGTTCTTGTAAAATGGCCATCTCCCGGTCCGGGGTACCACGTCTGCGTGGTGGGAAAGTGTGAACAGGGCGACTAGAGGTGCTGTCTGTGAGAAAGAATGAATGGGGATACACCATCATGACCCGGAGTTTTGTGTACGTCCAGCCAGTGACCAACTTCTCCTGATCAGTTTATTCAGTTTATCAGCTATAAACCACGTACCAGGGGTAAGCTGGTTACAACTGCCACGGTCTCAATCACCGGAAAATGCGAGGACGTGCAAGATACATCAAAACATCGGGGGCGATGGCCTGTTCAGTTAGTTCGAGAACCGGGTAGCTACGCATTGAAGGCGATAGCTTTGATGCAAGAGCCCCAGTGACTGCGCGATTGGGCCATTTCTACCTGTGTCAATAACTATTGATGAGTTGCGTCCCAGGGTCCCCATCCAGGGAGGCGGAACTTGTCGATCGGACTAACTTTACTGATTAGTATTTTTATCTTTCGTTGCCAGATCATACGCTGTCCACCTCTCGGTCGCTTCCACGCAGCAAAGGGCTGTACGAAAAGAGCCCTGCAATGTAGACGGTCCTCTGGCATGCGGAGTATATGTCCTAACCAGCGTGACCTATGAAGCGTGAGTAACTCGTCTACCGTAGGAGAGTTCCTCCTTCCTAAAATCACCTGGCGTAAATCACTATCGCTAATCCGATTATCCCATTAGACCCGACCAATGCTTCGGAGACATCAATGGTCAAATACTGACATCTTTCGTATATCCTCTGCATGTAGAGGCCATGGTTTTGATCCAAAAAGCACTTTGGATCACACTGCCGCCGTGTAAACTCTTCCCTTGACAGATGAACAGACGTCACGTCGGTGCCACATGTATCGGAGGATGGAAAAAGTTGGCCTGGCCCCTCTAATTCCAGAAGTAATCTCGTCTTCATCCAGTCCACCTGAACGCATACAACCGCCCAGGCAAGTAAATTTACCTACCACTTCGATTGGCTCGTTTGGAAGCATGATGATTACACTGAGCCCACCCAGTCTCGTAGCAGCACTTTAAACTTTGCAGGTGAGAAGTTCATAAACACCCATGCAATAGAATTATTTCAGTTGTTTAAAATGGCCTGAATCTCTGAAGGGCCTGAACCATCCGCAAACTCAGTGTCTGTGAGAGAATGCCCCACGAGCATTTCGACCTCCGAGGTTTCGGAGGCAGCCAAAGAAGTTTCAAGCCGCACATCAGCATTAAAGTTGAGGAAGAATGGTGACAAAGGACAGTTTTGTCTCACACCACTAGACGTGGTGAACTCAGATGAAAGCATGCCGTATACTCGTACTCACCCACAGGAGTTCGCAGACAGTGCCCCCATACGGCATATGAATTCGGAAGGGGAACTTTTCATCGCTAGACACTGTCAAATTTTCTGACGATCGACAAAGTCAAAAACAACATGCACACCAAAAAATTCGCCAACGTGGGACGCTTTAATGAGTAGCGCTGTTCAAGAACTTGCCTCAAGGTAACGATATTGTCGATGCATTCCCGGCCAGGGCGAAACCCCACTTGATTCTCACGAGTTCGTCTCTCCTGATAATCAATCAACCTGCCCAAAATAAGGCCAGAGAGCATCTTGGATACTGCGGCTACCAGGGTGATGCCACAATGGTTTTCGCAGGACGTTCTTGTGCCGTTTTTTGAAGATAAGGATAAACGTCAAGACGCTTCATACCACTAGTATCCTTTTTCCATAACAAATCATCCGTTGTATGGTTGTCAGACTGTTGATTAGGACCTCACCTTCTTTGAAAAGTGCGGCTGCAGACCATCCTGGTCAAGTGCATTGGAGGAATATCTCGCGCCGGATTTCCGCTGTTGACGGCGGGCTGGTGTCGATGCTCCATTCAGGCCGGCTGGGTTCGTTCAGCGGTTGTGCTGAAGGAGGCCGGATGAAGTGTTCTTTAAAGTGTCCAACCTACCACTGAAGACGATTCTGATTGCGTTCCGTCCTTTTCGCATGTTTCGCTGACAACTGTCTTCTTTCGGCAGGTTCATCGAATTAGTGGAGGTCTTCTCGATCTCCTGGGACATCGTAATCCACCAGCGTTCTGTCATTTTTCAAGCTCTTGATTATCTGGTGTTTGAGGAATCTACGTGCGTTATCATGGTCCCTAGTTGCTGGCATGGCCTTTTCTGGCAGCAATAAGACCTGCTGATCTCGATTATATCCAGTGTTCACCTAGTTGGGCGGGATGACTCTGACAGACATTTCTGAAAGCTGAGAGCATAGCTTCTCTAGCTTGATTCCATTCAACCTACAAGCAATCTTCGTCATCCGCACGACTGGGCGTTTCCAGATCAGCTAGAGACTGCAACTTGCCGAAGTTGTTGGATGGATTTGCTGTTTCGGCACTCGTAATGCTGACGTAAGCGAACTGATAACCAGGACCGCACAGCGGCATGACTAGAGTCAAGATACATACGCTAGAATGAACGGTAATCTTGAATTGAGACTCTCCATCAGTAACTGATAGCCACATGGTCCAATTAAGTCCGACTGTTTTGCGGTTGGTGGCCTCTAAGTGACTCGATGAGAGCGTTTGTGCTGGGACTTCGTAATGGTCAGAAATAGATGACGAACAGCCCACAACTGAAGCAGTCGCTCTCCATTATCCAGTACTCCAAATTTATCACACAATTGTGCTTCATCCGGACTTAGTTGTCCAAATGGGGCATTCATGTGATCCGCCAGGATTATTATATCCGTCCTTCTTGCTTACCGAAGCAGTTGCGACGCATCTATATAGAACCCGTCCCTCAAACTCAGAACTGTAGTCTGTCGCGGCGTATGCCGATACGGCAAATAAACACCTCTTACCACATCTACCTGCATTGAGCAAGACAACAGCACAGCGTAAAGACGACTGCTTACTGAGATCCAGTTCAGTAAAGTGCTTTCAGCCTTGGGGCTGAGTGCAACCACCAAACCGTAGACACCACCAGCCATTGTCAGGATCGCGAGATACTCGAAGAGTGAAACGTGAAACATCCGAGCTTAACCTAAGCGGCCTGAGGTGCACGACCGAAGTGCGGCCTTATATAGTGTCTCAGAGACACAACATACATCGACAGAGAGGGGAACCGAGGTTTCAGCAAGAGATACCTGTTGCCCAATTCGACAAAGAATAAGCAAATTGAAGGCTCCAAAGTGGATCACATCTTTTTAGGTTAGTAAGGGATTATTTTGGATTATTTTGCCGGACGAGAGTTTGGACGCGGAGCAATGGCTACGCAACTGACAGATGGGTTGATCGCAATGCATCATTCTATGGGTTGGGAGGGGGTGTGGGGAAGACGGGTGACCAAAGAGCAGCAGGAACGTCCCAGTTGCACAAGCCGAAGACGTGGGTTTGGTTGAGGTGCCTCAAGTTGAGCCTTTGACTCAAAAGTCCGACCCACTACACAGTGGGAGGATGCAGGGTCTTGTTCGGGCGTTCTTCCCCTAACCTCTGTCTCGAAAGTCTGAACCATGGGGCAGTGGTTGCTAAGGATTCCTTGAGGGACCGTTTCTCCAGCCAACGACTCAATATCCTGACTCGCCTAGTTGAAGAAAGCTGACCAGGTCCGAGGGCACAGGGAGTAAGGGATTACTGTCTCAAACCTAATGGGGCTGTGCACAGCAGGTCCCTTTTGTGCAGCATAAGATTCTTTGGTTTTAAAAGTATTTTGATCGTATTTAGTAATGCACTGGCGGTCACGGTCAATTGTTGGGCAATCGGAGAGTGCGATTTTAGGGCCGACCTTTTCTAAACCGTCCTTCCTCTGGGAAAGGCAGCGTCGCTGCCTCCATAAGTACGAATATGGTGGACACATGAAGGAACCACCTTACTATCTTCATACACCTATCGCAGAGGTCGGTACAACTTCCCCTAAGGTCATCCCGTAACCCAATTTCTCGTAGTATGGGGAAGCGCTGTTCATCGTCGGGCTGCTCATCGTTGGCCTTCCTGAAACGGTTGAACCTTTGAGAACTAAATAATAATAATAATAATAACCGTTTAGCTGTAACACCCTTCTGGTGTCTAGCTGCCGTGCAACCCACAGGAAGCACGAGGGGAGATACTACCAGCCAGGCCAGGCCTATACGGGAGCAGTCGAGATGCAGAGGTTAGGTTAGAACGACGAACCTTCCAGTCAGTAAATTCGCGATTTAACCACTGAACCATCTCGAACTGAGTTCCAGCAAGTATAGCCCGCAGGATCAGTGCAACACTGAAGCCCGATCATCACAAGGTGACAGCACTGAGTTGGGACGTAAGTGGCAAAGGGTAACGGCGCCTCATTTCTCCATAAATCTGGGGCAAAATACTCGGCGAAGAGTGGCTCCGAAGTTGCAGCCCTCTAAGAAGTTACCTTTCGCACCAACGATTGTTGTCAGCCCGTCCAAACCATGGAGACGATGAATAGTGCAGCTGAAAACCTTCCCTGGTTCTCTGACTGCACGCGACATCACGTGCTCTCCATAAGGAATTTGCATCTATTTTGTTGACGCTTGTACCGCAGGTATCATCGTCGTCTCCAGGGGACTGGTAAGTTGGCAACGTTCTTCGAGCATGAAGCCGACATTGTAGGTCGCAGTCTCACCAATGCCGTTTGCGAATGGTTGGGGCTGCTTGTTTTTAGAGGAAGGAATTTCCGACACTGTAATTATTCGCCATCTGAGAACACTCCATAGGTAGTTGAGGTTATGGATAGAAGCACCAGTATGTATTGCTAGTATTCCTGTTGAATATGAGCATACACCTCGTAGGCTACCAGTTACACGAAGAAAGACATGTATTCTTAGATGGTCACCGGTACCTAAAGGCTCGGTCACTTGAATAAGCGAGGTGCTGTCGAGTGATCCAGTCAAGAGATCAAGGTAGGACTCTCTCTGGTCTCCTCCCGTGTGAGAATGTTCATGGATATGTTGTACCATTCACAAGTCTTCAACTGTTTCTACGGGAATTTCTAAACTATACAACGCTACCCTTCAGAGTTAGAAATCCAGTTAACATTTGGTACAGTAAAGTCGTCGAAAATAAAATACTTTGGGTGTTCCGAAATCTTTTATAGATGTGCTATCCATGAAGTTTCTGTTTTGTGGACTGCAGTGGAATACGCTGGTGTGAAAGAAGCACCGTTCTCAAGGCTAATGCAATAAGACAAGAACTGTGATGCCATCAGCCAAACGGACGACTGTCAATAAAAAGTAACTAAGGTTTGACCTATTTTATGCGCAAACGTAGCTGTTACATCGGAAGGGGGAATTCGGAGTCTCGAACATCCTCCCACAGTCATGTTTCGAAAAGGCCGACAATGTCAGGATTGGTTTCAGAAATGCAGGCTTAAAACTCAGTCAGCTTATTATATAGACTACGATCACCCACATGTACGAGAAACGGCGCTAAACTATCTCCCCTAAAAGTGGTTGGCTTTTTGGTCAGTTTCTTCCGGACTACGTGGAAATCATTACCAACGTTGGTTTCCCCGCGGGAACCAAGATATTTGTGGGGCGTGACAGGAGCTCGTTTGTCCTCTCGCTCCTTCGCTGAGACCTGATAGTATAAATCAATGCGTTCAATTCAACCGACAGCATGCAAACAAAATCTATTGGGCCTATTCGACGTTTTTTTCAGCACAACTTTCAGTGGTCTAGGTGTTTAAGTAGTGTTGTTTAGCGATCATGACAAAACGGCTGGTAGTCATCCCCAGATCACTGGAATCAAGTAGCCCGTTGATAACTGCTTTTAAAGAGTGCATATCATCACACCGTTCAATAGGCGTTGCTTTGACAGAATCAGGTAAAGGAAACATCACACATTGCTCGCAAAGTGGGTAGGGTCGTCTGTGTCATCTGAGTAGTGCTCACCAGTTCGCTAGTGGGTTAATGACCATTCAGGGCGGCAGTGCGCCTCTTGTGCTACAGTGTTCCAAATTTGCACAGGGCTTACAAATTCAGTGGTTTTCTTGTTGTCAGAATCAGACGCAGTGGAGAATATGAAATTAACAGCAGAATCTGCGGTCATTTTCTTTCACATTTCGGCGTAACGCCTCAATGTTGAACATCATCTGAGAATTATAGGGCATCAGTGCTGAACAATGATGTTATACTCTCAGCAAGCACTGCATCTGGCGTCTAAACCATCATTGGTACTAGAAGGAAGAGGCTTCAATCGACCAGTGCGGGTCTTTCGGTGCCCTACGATGTCTAAATCTTGAATATATGACCTCCGCAAAGCAAACGGCTTGGAGGGGGGCAAGATAGCTCAGTGGTTATGGCGCGAATTTACTGACCGGAAGGTCCGTAGTTCGAACCCTACCTCTGAATCTCGACTTCCCCTGTCTAGGCTTGGGCAACCTGGATAATCTCGGCCCTCGTGTGGCATAGTAGCTAGGCGCCAAAAGGATGTTACACTTTGAAGATCAATCGTCCCAATTAAACGGCTCGTCCGTCCAACAATACTAGCGACTGTCTTTTCATCCAAAGAGAACAGCAGGTGTGATCAGTCACTATATATATATATATAGTGCAGTGACTGCAGTACGCACAAACCAACATAGGTGACAGTTTTACTTAATGGGCTCCCCGTAGGTCACAAAAGTTAAAAATCGGAAGGTTATGGTAGTGATTATCAGGATTGGCGGCAACCTCCAGATTCTCAAATTCCTTGCTACCGGCGCCCAGAAGTGGGCACATATCGATGACGATCAGACATCCTTACCATTCATTGGCTTCTTTCCCGCCTTTTTAAGCACATCGATCGGTTTGTAACCCCCAGGTGGGGGCATCTCCTGCTTGTAATTCACCATGGCAGTCAGCTCCGTGTACTAACCGAAAGGCAGTTAGGGTGCTCCGAAAACTGAGCTCCAATTGGCCGAACGCCTGGGAGATAAGTAATGACCTTCAAGCACAAACAGAAACAGTAGGTCAGTGTCTGTCCTTCGTGGGCTTCACGAGTTTCCCATGTTTCTTGCGGATGCAGTGAATCGGTCGTTTCTTATTGGCCCACAAAGGGCAATTTGGATGTCGGCTCATTAGTACCGGTAATGGTGCGCTTTCGACTGCTTTTTTGGACTATGGAGACCACAGTTATGGGGGCGTTTCTGTGGTTCACGAAAAGCAGATATGATCAGGTAAACATAAGCCATTGATACGCATGTCAACCGAACAGGATCTTCATGCATATTTTCGTTCTTGATAAGTCTTCCCCCTTTTGGGGATTCTTGCCATTTTTTCTTTCCATTTCTAACGTGCAAATGGGGGCACCAACGCCTGTTGGTGCGTTTCTGGAACCGGCTCGATAGTTTTGAAGTAAATGGACTGAAGATTGCTTGCTTGAAACTTACCAATGTTACGTCTCGCGAAAGCTGTCTTAATCACTATCTCAATGTTGCGCACCTGCTTTGGTCGCCACAGTTGCCTCCCTCGCCATATCACGCACATCGTTTGGGTGTACCAGCGAAGCGTCACCCAAAAGCTATGGTAGGCTTTTAGGTGTTTTGTGTGGACGCTCACGCATTTTGGTGTTGAGCATGTTCCCATTTAACGATGCTCATCCATAAAGTACATCTGGGTCGGGTCATAGCACCATTCTGTAGTCAGAAAAAATGTAGGGCACGAAACTCCAACGTTATCCGCACAAGTTGGTGGGGGAAACGTAATAAGACCAACGCATCAACAGTACGGATATTAAATGGCTTGGGCCGGGACATAGATAGTAGTAGGTTGTGAGGCAAATTCAGCTCCGTCCGCGCCAAACACGAACATTCCACTTCGGTGACACAATTGAAGCAGTGGAGAGTGATGGCCTGGATTGGTGATTCAGAGCTGGAACCTCTTGTGCGCGGCCATTCCTCTAGCATTCTGGGCCGAGAGTGCCTGGTTGACAGTTGTCAGAACTGCCAGCTACCAGGAATTCATCCTGACTTCAAAGGGTTTCAAGGCAGTTAGTTGTGACTAGGGTAATTATTACACCAGACTTGGTCTCATAGTAATTCTCTCGTTCGTTCGCTTGCTCCGTCCGGGTGCTGTATAACTGTATAACAACCAAAGTTGTCTTCCCACTGCGACGCGAGCGCCGTCCCACTATCTTGATTGTGTGAATCCAAGCACACAACTTCTTGACTAAGGCCTTCTTGGACAGTCTGGGTTTTAACTTTGGGTTTTTCCTGTTCGCGGCCGACCAACTGTAACGGCCGTGTTCACCACCTGGGTGGATCCATTCATAAACCCCGACCACAATTCCTTGACTTTTGTGTGGTTAGCACACTCCAGGGTGAGCCTGGTGTATTATCAGGTTACTATGTAAGGTGAGCCATGACGCTTGAAATTAATGGCGCCGTGGTCGCTCAGCTCAGATAGGGATTTATAAATCACGAGTGCCTAGGAAACATCTATGAGCACGAGATTCAGAAGAGTTGTCAAATGCAACCAAGTGTTCCATGGGGTTTCTGAAGCGGGAACAATGGGTTTCGAATCCTTGGCTGCTCAGGAGTTGCACCTATTTACGTGCTCTTGGTGGCTTAGGGAATTTGAGGGCTACATTTGGTTCGCTGCGACACTTTAGGAGCAGTTTATTCCTTTTTGTAGTAATTCTTGTGGCCTGCAGATACGAACAATGTATTATCCCCAGGTGGACCAATTCGTTTCCAGATGGTTTCGGGGAAGACGGCTAAATTTTACGGACTTGTGGGCGCGTAGTGCGGGATAGACGCACACGCATCAATCTGAATCTCCGCCATTTACCCAGGTATCCTTCATCTTGTGCGTGAGGTGGTGACAAGTCTCTGCGATCAACATGCCACAAGAAAGTAGTATGTGGCATACTTTTAGAGGTATAATATGTCTGAATGTGTTATAATATGAGGCTGCTGACGGCAACCAAGAGGTTATTAGTTGGGCTCTAAAGCATAAATGTGGGAATTCCAGAATGTGGGATGAGCCCTTGCAGCTATTATTAGTGCATACATTCGTCTTTGATGAAGGAATCTGAAAGTTTTAAAGTACAAATATATCCCGAGAACGAAAGCCAACAAAATAGAAAGAATTTCGGAGTCCACTCTTTTGTCCCCCTCCGGTGTTTCAGTCTGACGCAAGGATATGTATAAGATTTTTAGGGTTGCCGTTCGTAAGGGAGTCATGGGACAAATTCCTGCTGTCTCTCGCTGCACGATGGGCCTCCGTTGCATGATGACTTGTGAACCTGGAAAAGGAATCGCTTATTTAGATCACGGGAGGGCACTTTTCGGGGTTGTACATAGACCTTCCTCATATTTGGGTACGATCTTAATCAGTTTTCACTCACTTTGCATTCCTCTCGTGTATAGCGGGTGGTTGGACGACCAAGTTAGTCTCCGGTTTTAAGCAAGACATGATAGGGTTTCTGTGTGAAGTTGGAGGCAGTATGCACCAGGGGCTCTTCCTATGTTCACGCACACAAGAACCTGATTTCTTCTAGCGTGATAGTGAACTTATTCGTCCGACACAAGGAAGCTAAGCTAGTCATACTGGGTACGAATCCAACATGGTCGACTGCATGCGTGCCATCAATCAGCCACGAAAGGCATCCTCCAGTTGTAATTCTGACGATATGTGGTTTCACGCTAATTTTAGTGCAACTGCCGACATCAAAAGGGCATTTTTGAACCGCAAATCCTTTTAGCGTTGAGGGTTAGGTGCCATTTCATTTGCCACGTTGATGTTGTGCAAAAAAGGAAGCTTGCTGCAAGCGCCTTATTAGAAGAAAGCATCGAAACTGGGTAGATATTATAGCTCATCTTTTTGCGGTCTTTGTCCTTCATGTCCCAGTATTGAGTGCCTGTTAACGGCTTCCGTCGGTTAGTGCGGTTGCCAAAATTTTGCCTTGATGGGTTGCTGGTACCTTCTAATTAGCTCCGATCGAGTTTGGTTACTTAATCTCCAACTTCAAGGTGCTTCAATTGACTATTCACCGCGGGTGCCACTGGTAGATTTCGTGAGTGAGATTCAGGCATGCTTTTATACCTCCCACTATTTCGTCTACCGTAAGCCGTGTCCGTTCTGAAAGGGTGATGTCTGCTGGTAGCAGCCGCTTTGCTACTTTTAGACTTTTAATTTGGCACAATTGTATATAAATAATTGGCATCGAAAACTACAAGAATGTCGTCTTTTTCCACGGTGACGCCCGCTACTTTGTTGGCAATGTCACATGCATTCTTAATGAAGGTACTGGATTTCCCGGTTTGGAGTTTGAAATACCTGCCAAGAACCTGGCCGGCTCATGCGGCGGGGAACTGATTCCGTTTTTTATCGGTCTCACAGGGACATCTGGTGCGTGGATTTTTGGTAAGCCATAATGCTGTGATTGGAGTGCATTTTTGGGGTATAGTCGGTACCACTTATCTTTTCCGTAGCGTTTTATCACGGACCGCAAATACATGCCAACTTCTGTTTTACTCTTATCCATTATAGATATAATATTTGCTTTGCCGATCTGCAGGTCAGGACCACCAGCGGGGTTTGCTAGATCTTCTGTAGATAACAATTTGTTGAAGACAACAGTAGCCCCACAGTTATCTGCCTTTGTAATCACTGTGTTGTCCACCTGTTTTATGAAGTCTGATGCTCTTCGCTCTGCTGGTGTAGTATTTGGAATTCCTGACTGCTGGGGCTTAGGGACTGTGACCAGCTGTACCCGTACCTTCTCCGCCTTCATTGGCGGAAGTTTTTGAAACACAAATTCAACGCTGAAGGTTATTTCTTCGCCCATTTCCTTACTGCAAACTCAAGCCCCTATCTAGCAGACGACGCTCTTTTTCACTTAGCGGTCTCTTTGATAAGTTTACCACGCTACAGTAGCTGGTAGGCGGCTCAGTCTCATTCATGGGCTCACTAGAAATCGGTGTCTTAGAAAGTAATTTTTCGAAATCCGTAGTTGTTTTTCTTTGCGGTGTTGTCCTCGGCTGGCTCTCACCTCTGTCGCTTTGGTTTTGGGTAATTAGAAGTCTGCGGTCGAGAGTGCGTTTCAAAGGTTTTGTTTGCGCAGAAATGCGTGGTGACGGGTATAACATAAACACCGAGTGTTCAAGTATAACATCTGTTTGCGGAATGACTGAGGATGCTATTCGGGCAGAACGATAGTAGACGGAACTGGTTCCCCACCGCATGAGCTGGCCAGGTTCTTGGCAGCTACTTCAAAATCCTTGTTGGGATATGCAGTACCTACAGTAAGAATTCATATGATTTTGCCAACAAAGTAGCGGGTGTCGCCGTGGAACCAGACGACATTCCTGTAGGTTTCGATACTAATTCGTTATATACAAATGTGCCAAATAGAAACTCTTTAGAAATGGCCGAGTAACTGCTACCAGCAGACACGGCCCTTTCAGAACTGATGCAGATCACGGTAGACGAAATAGTGGAAGGCATAAAAGCATGCCTGAATCTCCATCACTTCGTTTCAGACACTGAGGTTTACACTCAAGATCTCGGTCTAGTATTCGGATCTCCAGTATCCCCCGTTTTGGTAGATATTTTGGCGTTATGTATATGATATTTTTGTCATCATGAGACGAGAAAAGGATGGTGATTTCTACCACAATCTGAATGAATTGAGTCCACATATCAGATTTAGTGTGGAGACGGAGTCGATCTCTGGTGCAATAAACTTTTTAGACTGCGTGACGCATACGGTAGAGGGGAAACTAAAGATCACAGTGTAAGAGAAGCCAACTGACACTCGGACACTTTTGAAATGCATGTCTGCCCACCCGAGGTAGATATTTGCTAATATTTTCTCATCAATGTTTGGACGTGTAAGGGCCCTGTGCACAGAACAGGTTGATAGGACAGCGGCCCAAAATGAAGTGAAGAACAAACGTTAGGGTAATGGATATCCAGCTAGTTTGCTTAGGCGCCAATGGCGAAGGGCGTTTTTACCGGTAGCAAAACCCTACAGGCAGTGAATTGGGACTGCTTTTATTCCATATGAACCACGGACATCGGAGATCATTCAAAGGGTTCTAAACACGCCTAACATATGAGTAGCTTTCCAAAGGATCAGAGCTCTTTGACCTGCACTGGTGCAATTGAATGACCGCCTCCCGGCAGACGGAACCAGGGACTGTGCATAAAATCAAGTGTAACGACCGCGCTAAGGTCAAATGGACCGGCCAGATCGTGACCATCCTGCCTCACCGGGTTCGTTGTTCCGCTTTCTCACTTTTCGCAACTTGAAGCTTTCTTGTCATGCGCCAGGCAGGATGCCGCTTTTTTGCCCTCTCGCGCTCTGCCGTTGCCCGCCACCTTCAAATCTTAACGATCTGATCTTGCCTCACCTTGATATGCTCCCCAAAAAGTAAGATAAACGCCAGATAACGGTATTTCCTTTCCCATGCCGGTTAAGGCGAGGTTAAGTCTACACCTTTTATTGCCTACTGTCTATGAGATTGTTACTTTTTTCCGCGCAATCCCTAGTGCCCGAAAATCCCCTCAGTCGTGCTTTAGTTCGACTGTACCCGTGGCCGCTGGCTATTCGCACAATGGAATCGATTCCTCGAAAGCTACGACGTTTTCAGGGTTGCCACTTCATAATGTAGAATGTCTATGTATAATGTACATGTACATGCATTATGCCTACCTACCTACATT
>SJOL01008308.1:293485-311727 GCA_004794785.1 Opisthorchis felineus | reverse complement strand
CCGAAGAGAGTGCTGTTTTCCATGCCCAACTCAGAGTGGCGGAAGCAGAGAGGTGGCCAACCTGGCAGAGGGGTATGAAGGAGATTACGAAACGTTTGGGTGCTGTCGGTGCTACTCGCCTTCCAGGATGGGGACCTCGTGATCCCCACTGCGCCTGGTTGGAGACACTGCACGATATGGCTGCCAACCGATGTCAGTGGCGATCTTGTTGTCAGTTTCTATCCAGCTTGCCTGAATGAGTGTTTGGAGGTGTAGGCACCTTGGAATGATTGTCGTAAACTAGCACTAAGTCCCTCCCCACTTGCACCTTTATTCTTTTCTTCACAATAAAGCTTTCAAATAAATCATGGTTGTACGGCAGCGAAGCATCGATATTGAACACTGATGTCATGCTGTCGATGATGATGATGATGATGATGATGGTGAAACATCGCTGTGGTTGCTGGTCACACGAACGCCCAGCTAGACGGGATCATTGGGACTAAGGGCCAGTTGGGTAGTCCTCTATCATGGGACAAGAGACGCACGAACAACGAATGTCACATTCGTCCAGTCGACCTTATATTCGGTTATTTCGAGCGGCTCGCCTCCAGACACGACCGAAACCCAACGCATCGTCCAGCGCCACGTAATACTGAGCCTCTGCCCTGAATGGGAAGCTTAGTGGATCCTAAAGGCCAGGTAATCGGAAGAAACAAAAAACTAGAATTTCCCGCTTCATTCGCTTTGTTCAGGGGGCCCTCGAAAGCCTATTGTCTGTGAAACCATCAAGGACAACAAGCGCTCTCTGACATACGGTTTGGACCATTAGGCAGAATGCTTCGAACAAAAATATAGCTGGCCATCCGCCACTTCCTGTCCCGGCCCTCACCCCTTGACAGAAAAGTAAACTGTGACTGAGTATGCGGACGATATTGCTATATTTGGTTCAGATCCTTCAAATATGCAAACCACTTTAAGTAACCTGAATAGCTCTACCGCACGGTTTAGTATGCGCTTCACACCTGCAAAATGTAAGGAGCTGCTACAAGACTTGGGGATCGAACCCAAACCGCATGCATTCAGACGAATTACTCGATGAGATAGATAAGTCTGGCAGTTTCGGTTAGCTTGCTGGAGCTTTTGCTAACCTTCGACACCTATGTGCCCGACGTGACGTCAGTGTGTCTGTCAAAGACAGAGTTTATACTGTGGCTATGCGATCCATACTGCTTTACGGATCCGAAACGTGGCTTCCGCGTGCGGAGGAAGTACTAAAGCTGTCAGTGTTTCCGAAGAATTGACCGGGTCTGCTGGGAACATCGGATTCACAATGCTGAGGTATGTCAGATGGATTTAGAATAAGGGTTAGATAAATAGGTGAGTCAGTCACGCTTCGTAGGTCCAACTGGTTGGGACATGTATCCCACATGCCAGAAGACCGTCTACCTCTCGGGGCTTTTTTCGTATAGCCCTGTGCTGAGTGGCAGCAATCGCAACGAAGTATAAAAACACTAACCAGTAAAGTTAGTCCGATCGACGGGTACCGCCTCCCTGGATGGAGACCCTGGGAAGCAACTCACCAATGGTAAGTGACGCTGGCAGAAATGGCCCAATGACGCAGCCGGTGGCGCTCGTGCATCAAAGCTATTGCCTTCAGTGTTTAGCTGCCCGTTTTCCCGAACTAAATTATCACCGCATCGCCTCTAATAGTTGACTACACTTCCCACTTTCCCGTTTTCCGGTGACCGAAAGTGTAGCAGCTAGAAATGTAGCGTACTCCTGGTATGTGGTTTGTAGCTGATAAACTGACTGACTGACTGACCACAATATCGATTTCCTCCCCTTGTGTTGTGAGTGGCTTGTTCATTGATTGCATGCGCAAGTGCATGATCTTACACCTTGTTTTGCAAAGCTCATGCCAAAGGACTTTAATCAGCTCATCCAAAAACACTTGTGTCGTTTTCAGCTCTTTGAAGACGAGAACGGTGTCTGCATATTCCAGGTCGTCAAGGCTTTTGTCAGCAGATATTTGAACCTTCTAGCGTTCTCATCACGTTGAGCAAGAAATTGAATAGGAATGGAGAGAGTGTACATCTTCATCGGACGCCACCTTCCGTATGGAGGCTTTTGGTGATTTCTCGTAAATTCCCACGCGCCGGGAAGTCTGAGAATACAAGGAACATAGTGTGTTGGCAAACCTCTGAAGCATTCTTGCTGAGTGAACGTTACGTCCAACCGAGCCGAACGCGTCTTGTAAATCCAAAATTGCGGGGCGCTTATATGTAGGGAGCTGTTTTGGAAAGTGACTGATTGTAAATGTGGTCAGCTTAACCTGTGCCAAGCCGAATTCCTGCGTGTTGCTTCGGTGTCAATTTCTCGCAAGTCACGACGAACAAGTGACGCCCAGTGTCTCGTTGCGACTGTAATTAAGCTGATCCCTCTGTGATTACCGCACTCAGTACGGATGCCCTTTTTGTAAACGGGCACTGCTACCGATTCTCCCCAGTTGTATGGGGCGACTTTTTTCACAAATTGAGGCAAACATATCAGACACAAGCGGACGGAAAACTCCACAGCCATGCTTCAACAATGCAGGTGCGAAGTCATCCGAACCATTTACTCACTGCCACTGTCACACAGTCATAAATCTCCGAAGCCGTAGGTAGTTTTA
This sequence comes from Opisthorchis felineus, assembly GCA_004794785.1. Lineage (NCBI taxonomy): Eukaryota > Metazoa > Platyhelminthes > Trematoda > Opisthorchiida > Opisthorchiidae > Opisthorchis > Opisthorchis felineus. Next base: position 309,074 of record SJOL01008308.1, on the reverse strand, counting down.
GGTTCACGGCCCAGGGCTCGTGCAGTTCGACAGTCCGACTGAGTAGCAGCAGGTGGCCGTGGTAATAACATCACACAAAAATAGCGTAGCATATAAAACGCAACGAACTCGCCAATTTAGAGAGGTACCTGCTAAACTGCAAGTATCCCGCTATAGGATCTTTCCTCTATGTGGTACGCGACAAAAGCGACCCGATCAGGTAAACCGCGAGAACTCAGTAATGGCAACTCCAGATAAATACATTCAACTCAAAATAGATGTAAGAAAGGTATTTGGCTTAAGCTGCACATAAACCAGTTGGGCCAACTGCGGCAGAAAGCCCTAGACAAGGAAAGTTTGATTAGAGAGCAGTGCAGTGATTGTTGGACTGCCGCGGGTGGAGTTGATAATCAGTGTTCACTTAAACAAAGAGGTAGCCATCGACGGAGGTCGATTAGGTTGAAGGGAACCAAGAGCAAGACGATATTTGTGTGTCTACTCAGGTAAGACAAAGAAGCGCGCATGATTGTGACTTTAGGCATAATACGAAGAAATGACACCAGCTCTGAATAGGTACCAGAATACTGAACGAACGCACCGAATAGCATGCAACATAAACCGCTGACTCCTGCTAAGGTATCATGTTTCCCATCCCTAAACCATTTTTGAAAAAGGATGGGCCATGAGACTAGCGACGTTAATGGCAACCTGCATTTGACAGAGTAATGGTATTGTTTGGTTCTGGTTTTGCTGCTAATTCAGATTTTTCGCTACGGAGCTGAAAAAGCTGTAGCCTATTCAAAGAAGACTCAAACATCCACTGAATCCATTTGCAGGCAGATGAAGCAGAAAGACCTGGTTATGAGTTCGTCATCAGGGTGTTTAACGTAGTGCTATGTGTATCAGTTCACAAACTTCATTAGTGTTTTCGGACTGAAGAATGGCATCCCAGCTACTCGTTAACACTGTCTTGATTCTGCTATCACATCAATCAAATGATGCCATAGGTCAAGCGGAACCATTATCAAGACTGAGATTCTTAACGTAGACGACCTGAAGGTACAGTCATAAGATCAGCAACACTGGGACCAGAAGTCCACACTGTGCTAACTGCCACAACCCGAACGCCCAGTCGCTTCTGTTATTATCCGAGCCCTACAAAGGGAACTCTGCTTCGAAGGACTATCTGTTTCCACCGACCAGTTTCAACCTTTCGGCGTTTATCTTCTCTTAGGTTTCTGTATGTGTTCCTTTCACTGTCTTCTGTTACGAAACACTTACCTAATGGTTTCATTTCTAGCATCCTCAAATTAATCTCATGAAGGCCCGGGTTAGCAGCTACGCCTGCTGGTCGAGTACAGACAAGCACTTGGCAAAATTCGTCCGCACATGTTCCACATGCCAGCTGTCGTCTAAGGCAATCGGAAAACAGAACTGTGCTCATGGCCCGTATCAGAAACCCCTTGGTCAGAACTTCATGTCAACTCGGTCACAACTTCACGAGACTAATCAATAAGGGGCACTACCCACTTCTAGTTGCTACCTACAGTAAATGACTAAAGTATGTCCCATGCGCTCTACCACATACATCACAAGTTTCAAAGGCACAACGTTTTGGAATGCCGGGTGTCTTGGTTTCCATCAACGTCAATGCGTTTACCTCCACAGAATGTTCGTTTTTATCAACAGAAGAGTGTCCATCATGTGTATTCCATTTACCGTCCCATTCCCAATTCTATGTTAAGTGGAACAACTTATGGACAATTTCAAGAGAGCGTTATCTGAGCTTGGCGGAGAGAGGTACATATCGGGAACAATTGAGACGTTTCTGTGGAGTGACAGAGAAACATCAAAACCCAACTTGTCGAAGACTAAACCACCGGCACATGCACTACCGAATCTGAAAATCCGCCTGCCCATTGATACTATCCCTTCAGCTACTCAATCGTCGATCGCTAGAACCACCGTTACGTAATCACCGTTTAACCGTTTACCAAATGCTGTCACTCGTGTGTATGTGTCCGGTCAGTCCGTGTTGGCTAAAGATTGCCAAAGTTGTTCCGGGGAATGGACACGAGACTATTATACGGTGCACTGGACATGTAACTTGCTAAGTAGATGTGTATTCCTCCATTTGCTTCCGCGTCCTTTACCTTTCTCTCTGAGGTGCTCTGAGGTTTAGGCACTTCAAATGTTTATGTTACGCCAGCCCTAGGTCTTCCTTTCTGTCCTACGTTTTCCTTATTCAAGTAAATTGATATGATCGTACGATAGTGAAGCGCCAGTGTTCTACTCTGGTGCTACTGTCAATGAGGATTATGATGATTCGTGAGATATACACTACTGGTGGTTCTGGAAATGCTGAAATACCTGTAGATTGGTAATGTTTTAGCATAGATCGGCTTCACTTACGAGACAAAACCCCGGTGGAAAAATTCCGAAATCCCATACTATCAACAAAAAAGAAAGTTAGATGCTCATGCAGTATAACTTGATTGAAATCAAGTTGTGGACGGCAGTATTGAATCGTAGCTCTCAACCGGCAGCTCAGTGTCGTATTATCCAACTGGGTCCACGGGTGATTTTCATTTGTTGGCCGACAACTAGTCAGCGAAAGGATGTTATATGGTCTGTCAACAAGCATTCGGGTGAAATACCACAGTTGGTTCGCAGTTTTCAGCGACGTAATATATTGATTTTGAATCAAACCCATCACCCCGGAAGGTTTTGAAGTGGTCGTATCTCCATGATGGCCCGTAATTGAAGGGCGGATGGTTGTTGTTCTATGTTCTGTCAGCCTACAAGGACGTAAATGGTTTTCTCACATTTCAGGCGTTCTGGTCAGCAGGTTTTTTCCTCCTATGACCATTTGTCGTCCGGGACCTGTGTAGCTTTACATCATAGCTACATTGTTGGACGTCCATATTGCCGCAGGAAGTGCATCGAGCAGCACAGTTGCATAGCTGTATTGAGCAGTACGGTTTCTCCGTAATGCAACTCCGGATCAAGCCACTGACAAAACCCGAGCAGTCTGTGGAGGTTAGTTTTCTTACTTGTTCCTTGCGTTAGTTAACTCTAGGTTTCTTCGAACGCTACAACCTCAGACCTTTTCGACGCTGTTCACTCAGCTTTTGGTGTGGAACCAGCTGGGCAGCGGCTTGTCTTCAAAGGATGTCCTTTGTTGGGTACGCTGTTTTCTCATTCTTCCCCTACAGCCAACTTAGACAAGTCAAGGTTGATCTCACAGTATGGAATACGTGATGGAGACAAGCTAACCTTGGTCATCAAACAGGTGTCGGTGCCAGATAGTTTCCAGGAGCGTCGACCAAGCTTCGAAACGCTATTGCGCAATCACCTGGCTCACACCTACAGTGAGCGTGAGGTTGAGGTGATAGTGTCGAAGTTTATGCATGTAAGTTTTATATTGCTTCGTTATGCTGCTTGTTATCCTGTTTGTTCTTCCGTTTGTGTTTGGGCGAGAAACATGTATTCTGATTTATACCTTCTTGATAATTATGTGTGATTAGGCCAGCGTTGGTTCCACCGCATCCACAAGAGCCGAGCATTTCGCACATCTTTCCAATTATTCAAGGCGCACGTTGCACACGTGCTTACCTGTGTTTGGTGCACGCATCATTCCACGGGAAACAATAAACTTCGCCTTCCCTTCGGATTTGTAAGTTTCTTGACATGCAAGTGCAAATCACAGGATCAATCCTACTATCCCTCAGACAGGACAGCATACCGGCTCAACTGATTCAGGTGATCCGGAGCACTTACTGCATTCGATCGCCTCAAGGATATGGTATAAACATACCGACTGAATTGGAACAAGCGGAATACTGAATTAGCGGTGGACGCGCATGGATAATCAGAATGGGCGCAACCGATGCAAGCTCGCAGACAGAACGATTGATAGCAATCGGTGGCCTTCGTGCGTAATCAGCAGGCTACAGCGAATTACCAGCCTTCCTTACGGCACCAGCGGAAAGGGGGGTTTTCCTTAAAACTACAAGCGGTTTTAAGCAACTCGAGTCAACCGGCCTTGCCAAACTCAGTTCCATGAGGAGGGACTCATTGCCTGAACTGTACCTTGCTTCAATAATAAAGTTAGGAGTATGACTTTAAACTCTCGCATGCAGTTTCCTAACTTCGAAGAAGAACTATCAGTCATTTGGACTAAAAAGTGACGAATGTTGTTAACCGAAATTTGACAACTTATTGATTTGTTTCACCGAATTATAGGTATCTGATGTAATGCGGTTTGCTACTTAGGTAAAAATGTGCAAACTTTTCGTAGAACCATTAAGTCCAGAAAGTGACCATAAAGTTTCAATTGACCGACTGTGGTCATTTTTGCTCCATTCTATGTCAGCATCTTTGTTACTAGTAAACAAGTTCTGGTAGCAATTTATACCGATGTGCTCGACAAAATTAGGCCGCGGTGAAAGCAACCTGGATACGTCATAACACCTGAGTCAGTTTTCACTCGTTAGGAGGAATAAACTAGGACGTTCAAGGTTATCAGTATTTTTTCCGCTGATGAAACACTTCAATCTACCCATTATCGGTGCAGAAACTGTATAAGCGTGGACCACTGTAGCTTGGTTCACGGTTTATGGCTGAGTAAGCAACTGGCTAGCTGTGAGAAGCCTACTAGTTTACTGTCCCGGTATTAAGTTTCACGTAAAAGTGAGTTCGACAGTTGGTCAAAAGTAAGTTTACATCTGTTTTCTGTACAAGTTTAGGTTAGGACGCGTGAAACTCCAATTCAGGGAGTGCACGAGCTGAATCGTAGACAATTCAAGCTGCAGGTGACCACTGACCCTATCTGATTTCGTGAGCGGCGACCTGCAGCGGAAAGAACATCATTCACTAATTATCTATCACCCTTGCTTAAGTCAACGTTCAGCTGTGTCCTCTGAGGCCAGTTGGAGTGCTAAAGACAAACACGTTAACGAGGCTCATGTTCCTGCGACTACTAATGGAGGACCCTGAACACTTTTGGATGTCTCTGTAATACGAATGATCTAAGATGCGTTCCGTTCAGGGAATGATTCTCATTCTGAAGTAGACGGAAGCCTGCAGTTGCGACCTTGTCAATGTTACTGCGAACATGGTGTGTGAACGTCTTCGGCGTACACAGTACAACTCTTTCCAGTCTGTGCTTCATCAGCGGAAAAGTGCCTATTTACCAGTAGATAGCCATGACAATTCTTGGGCTTAAGAATGAATCTTTGAAATATCAGGCGTCGTTGGAGAATCCAGTCTTACTGATGTCCGCGTTTCAGCCATACAGCTTGTCTCTCGAAAATCGCGGTCCACAGTGGACACTGTCGCACGTCCTTTCGTTTTCTTCGGCTCTCAATGGAGAGACCAAAACTACTGGTGTACTCTTTCAGTGGTTTGCATCAAGGCTTTTCGTTACAACTTCCCACAAATGGATGTTTACAGTTGCTACAGTTTGCTAACCGAGCCCGATTCATATGTCTTAGTAACCGTAAGTCGTCATGAACACCAAACCAAACAGGCGTTTTGCAAGGCATTTCGCTTCCGCGTTTCCTAGAATGGTCAGGTCATATTCAGTTATCACATGAGGTCTAACTACAAGCTGTTAGCTGCAGAATTACAACGTATCGGAATTGGGTGATTCCCTACGTGATCGGTATGTTGTTAGTCCTGACGCACTGCATAATGCGCTTTTTGGGCTCTTTGGACTGTATTTTCGCTACATTACCGATTAAGTACGTATTTCTGTATTATTATTAGTTTGTATAGTAAAAATTCACCTCTCGGACTGCATGGGGCTATTCTTGATTTGACATGACCTGACTACTTGGGGGTCTCTACTTTCCTCAATTTTCCTCCATGACTATCATGTCCAAAGCTAGTTCGTATCAGTTAATGCTGAAGCAGGTTCCGAACTGAAGTAAAGTTGGTTTGCCACTTTTTTGGGACTATGCAGTTCTTGGGGTGATTCAACGTTCTCAGTGATGTTGTGGACTCCAGTGATCTGAGCTTCTCACGAAGGTTCACGAGCACGTATGACACTAGAAATCATGCGGCCAGAAAAACAGTAAGAGGACCTGTGCAGTTGGTTGGTCTACTGTCACCGGTAGATTGAAGTGTTAACATAAGTTTGCTGAAGGGTTTTTCCTTGAGTGCGCCTCCACATCTGATAAGAAACGAGTTTATGATTTTAGCGTGTAGATTCTGTTCTGATGTCTCAGCTTACTATTGTGCCCATAAAGGCTCCTCATATGCGGATTAGATGTTCAGGTCTCCATAATTTTTGTTTGCTGAAACGCTTAATCCACTGTTTCGCACACCGCCTCATTGTGTATGCATAGTTTCATTTCTGTTCCATTTTCGACACCGTCTGCTCGCCTTTTTTTCCCTGAAGTTATCCCCAGCGTTGTATGTTATTGCTTTTCTTTCAGATTTTGTTCACGCGCGTTAATGCAATGAGCCTGAATGACATTGAACGTCTCGCAGAAATATGGAAGCAATCAGATGGATGAGAGCAATCTTTATGCTAAAATTTCCGGACGAAGTCGGATTTATGGACAGACGCTCAGAATACTCGTCTGTACATTGAATCTATGTTTCACATTGTACACACAGTCCACAAAAGGCGTTTTATATTTTAACGCAATCTAAGATGTCGCCTTCTTGGATTGGGTCTGCTTATCCAGATTTCATCGAGACTTAGTCGCGGCCATGTTTCTTTCGTCAGTCAACGGCTTATACTCAGGTCGATAGCCTTAAGGGAGACCATCAACTCAGGTCTGGTATGGTCGGTTTGGTCGCTTACGACCATTGTTTTGTCCTCTGAGCTCAGTTCAGCTCAAATAAGCTGCTAAATCAATGGACGTATATTCGGCATGAACTACCTGCATTTCCCTGAACAGGTTGTTGGCAAATTACGTGTTCAAGGAAGCTTGATATAGCTCGAGGAATTAGTTATGAACTTCAGGCTCAAAGGCCTACCCAATTTTTCGATTGTTGCTCTCTGGTCATGGCCAACCTGACAGCTACTCATCCTCTATACATCCATCGGGTTGCAGCGCAGCTTTCCACTTATGGAATTCTACAGCCAAATTCGATTTGCATATTGCCGTGAGAATCAAGCAAACCATCAGCTGTCTAGTGGGAAAGTATCCCCAACAGAAAACTTAGTTGCACTGTTGTACGTCGGTTCATAACTTGCAGAGACTAGTTCAAGCTCCACAGCCCTCATAAAAGTTGAGCGTTGTCTTTTACAGGAGAACATTCGAACAACCAATGGGGCTTTTATAACTCATCTTGTCGAACATCCACGTGAAGGGTATATATATATATATATATATATATATATATATATATATATATAACCTGAAAGTTACTATTTAGGCGATCTCAAGTTGTACACCTTCGAATCTGCACACCGATTGTTGCGCCATCTGGTTGGTGCCTCTCGCATATCCCGATTCACGAGAATCCCATTCAGCGTGACTAATTTTACCTTAACCTTTTGAATTTTGGAGAAATCTGTTTTAGATCTACTGGAGAGGATATGAATTTTCAATCTTGATTTGGTTATTGAAAACTGGGCAATCCGATTGCCCAAATAACGACAATAGTCCTACACTCAACGCAGAACGTTTGGCCCCACACACCACTACCCATTATGTATAGTTGAAGAGACTAAAACCGCCTACAGATACTATGGCGTAGATTCACCAGCAGTTGTCAAGATCGTAAAGGATTGTCTGCTAACTTTCCACAGTTCCTTGTCATCAGTCAAATTCCACAATACCGATGGTCACGTACTATCAGCATTGGTAAAACTGCACAGGTTCGAAAGGAACACAAGATAAATTTGCTGCGAGCTTTTGACCAGAAGGCCAGTGGTTTCAAACGGCTTCCGCTGTTAGATCGCTTACTTCCTTGGGTTTGCATGTCAACCTGGAACTAACAGATTGACATATCTGAATTCCAATAAAGTGTGCTTCTGGTTGTACCGCCCTCGAGCTAGTAGTACTTACATTCAATCTCTTGTACGTTTCAGACCGACCCCATTTTAAGGCGCCATACCAAACCTGAACTGGGGCCATGAGAACTGTATTTTTTTTAATGCCCTGATAGTCTTGGCATTTTTGTGCTGCTATACATGTGTTATTCCCAAGTATTCGTCTTCTTCCTCAATTTCGGCTTCTATATGTACCTTTTTGTTCCCCTTGTGATTGAGTTGTGTGTGTTTGGTGTTTCCATCTAAGTTGTTTGCATTAGGTAATGTCTGTCCTCATCACATTTGTCTGCATTAACGTCCGACGTATCTGCGATATGGCATCACATGATGTTTGTCCTAGTAGGTATAGGAAAGTGCAACAGTATCCAATACACATGAAGTCCTCAATCCTGAATGCTTGACTAATGACGAAAGTTGCTCATATGTTGCCACAAATTTAACGGAATTGGGGTTTGACTCCTACACTGTGAGGCAAATACTAGTTTTCTATTTATCACTCATAGTGTATTGCCGTGCAAAAATGTAACTGCACTGCAGGCTTGTAACCATGCTCGTAGCTGTAGGCGTATTAGGACTAGATTTTACCAAAGACGCACTGCAAATACATTGCCCAAAAGCAGTATGAAGTCGAAAAGTCAACAGAAAAGAACGGGCAATTTATCGGTTGACAGCTGTCGAACATATGGTACAAAACAAAAAAACAATCCTCAATGCTATTGTTATGGGACTGCAACGATGCCAGGATGTGTATTCTATGGGAGTGTAGAACGGCTGTAATGTAACCGGGTCGGTAACTGCTGGGTTACCAAACTAATGAGAATGTTTGGGCTGGGGGTTGCGCCATCTGCAAGAGTTGTGATTAATTCGGAGCTACTGAAACTGCATACTGTGTTTGCACCCCAATAATTGTCAAAACATCCGAAGCCTGATCCAAGACATTCTGATGAACAATTCACTGATGTCAAAAATTGCATTATTTTGGAAAATAAACGAATTTAATCTCCAGAAACCATCTGCATACCAATTTATTTTTCATGGGAGTAGTTTCCGTTATGAAAGCTTACTGCGGTATCTCGAATATCGTACTAACTGAAACATGAGGCGGCCTGGTGCAGCATATTCAGTTGCTTGAGAACATCATAAACGAGAGATTCAGCCGGGATTCAGGTGAATCTTCCGTGAGAATCAAGTTGGTATGCAGATAAGTGTATTTGTCAAATTTCGTGCAATTTGGGTTCAACTAAAACAATGTTGATGGGAACTCGGGAACTGAGCCTACTTGATGAACCTGAAGGGAAGGGCGAAACCGACGGTGGGCTGTGGAGAAGCTTTCAGCAACCTTATAAGTAGTTTCCTTCATAGGTTTAAAGTGTACTTGTTCTGGGATTCCAGTTCTTATTATTGTCGTACTGAAATTCGAAAGCTACGGGGACGGATACTACTCTTAATATATATATTTTACAGAAATCTTCTCTGTGATAGCTGTTCACCTAGTACGTCCCAAACGACCAGGATCCTGTATTGCGCCAACGACGGCCTCCTACCTACGAGTGTAAGACGTGGATTACCCTCACTCCGATTGAGCAGTTAGAGGAGGACAACAAAGTCATGACGAAACCATTTTTATACATTAATTTCGTCCGCAAGTGTTATACCGTAGATAGGCATTAAATGAAGAATGCGGTGGACTGGAAACATCGTAAGTAGGCTATGTGCAACTTGCACCTTTGAGTACGACGACATAATGGTAAGTCTATTGGTGGACTGAAACAGTTTCAGGCCAGTTGTACTCATCTTTCTTTGTCATGTTGGGGTGAAACAGTTGAAAATGACTGGGATTCCTCGTGCCACTACTGATCAGTCTCTAGAAGCCACCATATTACTCGCAGAATTATCTCTGACTGACCTTGTAGCTATCCTGGTTTTCTAACGAGCCCTCTCGTATATGACTGATTCACTGTTACAATTTTCCGTCTGATGCTTTTGCACAGGTCCCAACTATTTGCGAACGACGAGTATGCGGAACAGTTCCACTCTGTATGCTATTTTTTTGAGTTGATGCACGACTGATTAGTGGCCTGAATCTTGAACCTTCACATGGTGCTAAAGTGGCTCAGGAGGGATCATCATGAAAGGTGTAACGTCTAGTAAACTGCTCTAACTAGCGCAGTGGTGACACATTTGGCTCTCACGTGTCACGTGATTAATTCTGATACCGTTTTTCGAATAATGTATCAAGCGTCTATCTATATCCCAAGATCCGTTCAATATCAATATCTGGCCCCAGCTTAGGCTGTTGTGATTCGCTCATTCGCTCCAAGTATTCGCTCAAAAACCGGTGTTACGCGCATTGAGCCCTCCACGGTTTGCTCAGGTAACCGCCGGTCACTCAGGCCAGTCGATCGTGACGTAAACAGTTTTCACACTTCTACCCACAGACTCCACTGCGTCCTTGTTTTACTTGTATGGTCACTTGTTTTTATTTTTATAATCCCTCGATCTTTTTTGATCAGGAGAAGAGATTGCGGACATATTGATATTCGTCAACGTGTTTTCTGAATTTTTTCGACTCTAATGCATGGAAAATTTGCTTTCAAAAATTGCGGTTAACCATGGTGTCTTTGATGAGCCCACAACAGTTTGCTAAGAGTTTAAGTGATCTTCGTTACTACTCATAGGGTCGATGAAAGTCCTGGACACCCGACAACCGGTTTCACGCTTTTTAGCGATCATCAGGTAGCCTAACCCCGGATTTCCCTACACTTAGCTGCAATTTTCTTCCAGTTCAGTAAAGAAAACTAGACAGAAGTAACCAGGACAGATGGATGTGAACAACAGCAAACTCTAAAATACGATTTCCTGTCACTGAGTTTCCTCAGTCCGACAGTTTGAAATGGAGTCTTCTAAGCCTATGGCGCACAGATTCAGTTTGTAACGCAACGAGAGGCCTAGACACCCGACTGACTAGCATTTTGGGACCTACTGGTTAACGAGGAATATGGATTAAACTTCAAGTAATCTTGAAATGTGCCTGTGTTTCGGCGAAGCAGCGAATCGGCACTTTGGCATTCAGTTTAAGGGAACGGTAAGCAGATCAATTGTGAAGTTCAGTAAGACTATGTTGAAGGAAATCGGAATTTGAGGACTCGGATATCGAACAACAGCGTCATTGAAAGCGGTGAGGAACCTGCTTATTGGAGGATTCCGACATTAGTGGTAGTTTTGCCCGCTGTCATAATCATCCTTTGATTATTCGCCACTACAACTCCAGTTGGTCCAATGTGGATTGTTGCCCCTGGATACCATCTCGAGCATGCATCACGTTGAATGCCATTCTTGGGAACCTGATTATGCACGTTAGAAGTCCTTCAGTGCCGTTGTTCTGAGTTAGCATCCTTAGGCTTCAAGAGCTCCGTAGGCCTAAGAGAGGATTTGAGCGTAAGCTCAAAGCGGAATTAAGTGCTAGATTGCTTCATATCACAGAACAGCTCCTCCGTAGAAAAGCCTTACCAAGCACTCATTCTGGCTCCAATTCTACACGCAGTTCTGACAGGATCCTGCAGGAACGGTTCACTCGACTTTTCTGTATGTTGCCAAACAGCTTCTGTAATTTTGAAATTCCAAGCTTTCAGAAAGTGTTTTGGCTCAAAATCATATCGTCTGGGTTTGGCGTTCGTTGGCCGATAGGTTCACCGCTTGCAATTCCTGATTCTTGTCGTGCCAATCTTAATTCCAGCTGTCTTGAATACAGTGTATGTCCATCACCATTGACTGCGTCTTGTAGAATTTGGACTATTGAATGGTGACTATGGCAAACCACACTGGTCCCTTCAAGAGGGGCAGACTATTTTCTGGGAGGCCATGTCTCCTTGGAGGGAAGTACACTGCACAAGAAGCTTCAAGATATCAACCAAAAGTGACATATTTTGAATAAGGTTCCCTTCAGATGGGGAAAGCTGTAACCAGATTACCATACCATGGGTGCGGGAAAACAATCACTGACTCAAATACGTTAGTCTGCTCGAATATTTCTGGTTGAATGTCGGATTGCTGAACTTCCTATCCCACAGTCACTTGGTAGAGGCTGCTTGGTTCTCAATGTACATACTACCGCAATCAATGAACTGAATGCGTCCCTCAGCTCTGTTTCAGCTTCGAATTGCCCTTAATTCAGGTACGTTTTTCTGTTGCAGCTTCCATAATTTGGAACGCATCTCGTTCCCTCGGGCCTTCTGTACTAGTCCGAATCAATGTTTTCCCGTGGCTTACGTGCTGAAACACGTAGCAAAACAAAAGAGGATTTAAAACGCGTCAATAAATCAAACGGTCATGTCCGAAATTGGTGGGTGCACTTTGTATTTCTTGTTGGTGGCGGTATATTTGCTCGGCCCCAGTTGCGTAGCTCATCTAGTCACTTTTTGTATCTAACTGTTTTGTGATCTTGCGTGGAATTCGATTGATACAAGTTGGTAGAAAAGTGATATCGTTTTAGCTGGCACGTTCCTCTGTCCGTAAGGTAACCGGATGGAACGTCTGGGTCGTACAGATGATATTTTGTATTTGTCTAATTCGGGCATCATTTGACCTCATCGAGGTTCCAAACCACTGAAGCAAAGTGGTGTCTGTGACACTATTATTCACCTAGCCATCGTTTAGAGGTGTTCTAACTCTTGATTCAATCATGCGACATTGGCTAACTTTGCTACGAATGACCAGCAGTGCCTTTAGACTTACGATTAAGCTTGTCTGTAACTGGGTACCCTTCTAGGCCCCCAGGGAATATTAATGAGTGTGCGAGAAACCATGTGGTTTACCCCAGCAAAAATACGTTTGAATTACGACTATGGTCATTACACACAATAAAATCTCGGCCAGTTCACATTCACCACATGGTGGCTTGTTCAGCATGGTTCATTTGCTGTTGTTAAACCAACCTTCAGTTTGTCTATGATGTCCGTTACTCGCAGCAAGACGTGAATGCAATGTGTATGGGGCCCGCTGCCAATCAGCCGTTCAGCTGTAAAACCTTTCACAGCTGCCACGCTACCCGAAGGAAGCATGAGGGCTGAGAAGTCACAACACGATGTGGATTTTTATGCCGGCCTGCGTTTTCGTTTCGCTTCTTCATTGACACTTAGTCAGTATAATTTCATGACATCCATTGACACAGTACTCTCCTCTTCGAGGAACGACCTTCGCTTCTAACAAAATATTTTGTCGACAGGTGTTCATCCATGGGAGGGGCGATCAATGGAAGTATATTGCACCTTTCCACCGGATTAGTGGCATTTGTATTGTGTCCAAGTGAAGCTTCGTGAAACCCCCGCTTCGTCTTCAGTATGTGCTCAAGCTATTCCATACTCTTGCATATCCGTAACTGATTAGTTAGTGCAGTGTGGTCAGCCTACGTCATTCCTGTTATCCAGGTCATTGCGAATATTAATTTTTGTGATGCCTAGCTTAGCTAGAAAGATTATCACAAGTCAGTCAATTTATCAAGAAAGTTACCCCTAACATAAAATGGTAATTACTGGATATTATGGTGCGTATCCTAGGCCGAACGGTAGGCTTAGTCAAGTCAAGGTGAATCAGTAGCCTGTTGATGCTCTGGGATAGTCTATCAGGCATATTTGTGATGCCAACTGTTGTGTGTGATAGTTGGCTAGTCAATCTGAGCCAGTAGCATAAGGCTTGTCCAATGTGGTTTTACTTCGTGAGAACTAAGTCGGTCATTTAGCGACCCGGAAAATTTCATCTTCGGTTCTGAGAATTACTTTCTTTTGACGTTAGTGTTCAATCTTGTGGAGGGGTCCTGATGGAAAGAACTACAATGATAGTATTACTCTTTTTTATCATTAATCGCATGGCAACCCGATGTGGAGGCGGCAGCGCGACAGTGGTACTAGGATAGGCATTTTAACAAAGGTCGAATCCAGTAGTGCTTTGATCGTACACAGTGAAGCTAATCCGTGGAGCACTGTATAGCTGTTTCTTTCCTATTGGTTTTCTCTAGGAGCGTGAAGCGTAGTGTTAGCTGTTGAGAGCTGTACGTAGCATTCACTGGCACATTGTACAGCACCATTCAGACGCAATATCCCACTACTCAACTGTGCTGGACGAAATAAAACTTAGCGCCGCCTTGTCCCCACGGTGCTCGTCATTGGGTCTAGTGGGGCCGATGTACGTCAGGTGGTTTTCCGAAGAAATTACTCGTCCCACTGCGGAGGGTTTCGTGTGCTGTGTCGTTTGCTTTGTGCGGGGGGGGGGGGTTAGATACCTCAGTGGTGAGCGCGAATTTACTGACCGGAAGGTCCGTGGTTCGAACCCGACCTCAGTTTCTCGACTTCTGTCTAAGCTTGGGCAACCTGGCAGTCTCCCAACCCTCGTGCTTCCTTCTTGTGGCGTGGCAGCTAGGCACCGAAGGGGTGTAACAGCTGAACGATTTTTTTCGCTTTGTGTTCCCTGGGTCGTGTACCCCGCTTATCCTTTTTTCTCCCGTTCATGTACAGTATTGGATCAACCTGACGTAGTCAATCAGTGGTTTGGCAATGAAGTGTTGAAGGCTTGACTAGCAAAGTCAGTCACGAATGCAATCTCTCTGGTTGAAGCACTCGGGACGAGACGTGATAGTGACAGTTACGCGGCTAATAGCGTTCCTAAATAGTACATTTTGTCCTCACTACGTAGTTATCGTAACCTATGACTTAGTATTTGAGAACGTTCGAAGGCTAATCTCATTGCATTCTGCTGTAATTTGGCTTATAACTGGGGTCAAATGAGAGTTCCGACTGAGATTCAGTTGAATCTCCCGTCAACACTAAATTAATTTTCAAATAAGTGAATAACTCCACCTAATTAGCATTTGGTGCTCAAGTAAGAAGCAAGGTTGTGGGAAACTTGGAGACTGTGCCTACCTGAAGAGTCCTAAGAAGGGCGAAACCGGTACTGGGCTGTCAACCTGATGAATAATGGCATATCGTACTCACAAATTGGCACTGTTTCGGGGCTACAACCAGCTTCTATATTGGCTTTATGCACGAATTCATTCAATCGGGTCCGTCGGTTTGTCTAGTTACTGATGAGTTTGCTCCTGTCTACATTCTATTATGCGTGTCTCATCAATGTTGATCCAGGGAAAAGAAATGGGTTGCGGTGAAAGATACCTCAATGCTGGTGTATAAATGGATTCCCTCGCTGGCGGTGGACGCTGCCCATCTCAAACGAACCTCTTTCAACAGGCAAACATCCGCTACGCACAACACACATAACACTGGTGGCCTACTCGCATCTTTCGGTCGCTCCAAGCCGGTTTCTGAAACGACTGTTTGTAATGACACACGTAATGGCCCAGACACAATGGACGAACAGGCATCTCAAACAACTGTACAAACGTCCAAATCCACTGAACCCCCCGGGGAAGATGATAAAAGCGGAAATACAGGTAAGCATGCGAACAGCTATGCTAAATTCTAGCTGTTTCCCTTGATCTATTTTACTTCAGTACTCTTCGTCTTTAGCTCTGTACAGCTTTGAAACCAAGGAAATCCGGTCTTATTTCGGGACGAACGAAACGCCTTTCCCTGGTTCTTCATTAAGTAA
>SJOL01008308.1:213977-281306 GCA_004794785.1 Opisthorchis felineus | reverse complement strand
GTATAGAATCAGTCCTACTTCTACCGAGGTGAGCTATCAGGCTTTCAGTAAGCGTGATACGGCTGAAGAAACCTCTCGAAAACTTGAAGAAAGGATTATTTCGGGGTTTGGGTTTTCGGGACGAACTGCCAACGAATGAGCAAGCATAATTTTTGGACTACTTATACCTGGTTCTTACAAGTCTGGTGAAAGCGAAGATACGAAGGTTACCGGTTCACTTGAATCCCACCGAGCCCTGCACCAAACTTCTGGACGATTCACGTGTCATTTTCTCTTTAACATTAGATACCACGTTGTTTGAAGTGCCAATACCAGATCAGCTCAAAGTGGAAGTTCAGTGTGGGAAATTTTATGACCAACTCACTGGTCTGATACCGAGCTGAACGTCGGTTATGTGGGATAAAGTTCACCTACAGGCATTGTCTTCCTAGACATATGCATTCCCACCATAGGCTTTTGAGTTTACGTGCGAGCACTTTTGGGGTGCCCAAGCGCCGACTGAGTTATGACATTAAGAAGCCCCAAGCTGTATTTTACCGATTTTCTCGTCATCTGGCCCTCCCTTCGGCAGTACGGTGGATGATTTTGCATAAGTTTGGTGTGGTTTTGGTTGTGAGTTAACTGTACTTATCATTTGGAAAGGAGACGAATGTGTACGAAAAAGAAACAAAATACCTAGCCATGGTGAGAACAGCCGACTAGTAAGAGGAGAACATTTCTACGGAAGTTGACGTGAGGTGCGATAGGCAGCTACAGTGGAACGGGTTCTACTCATAAATTTTCGACAGACTTTTAAGCCGTTGAAAACGCACCTGACGGCAAAGCACGGCCTTCGGTTACCGGTGCCTCAGAAGTCGTTCCTAGCAGTCAAGTTTTGCCTACAAGCAAACGAAACGTGTTGCCTGATGGGAATATAGTTCCTTGTAAACCAGGGCCCGTAGAGCAAAGGCAGAATAACAGTACTGCTGGTGAACGGAATGAAGAAATTTCCGAGCTTCAAACGAGTATTTGTTCTTGAAACTACAAATGTAGCCATATAAGTGTGACTCTGGAGGTAATCCAATTACTCGACGATGCGTGATATTGTATCTTTTGGAAATTCTTGCTTGAAGGAAAGATATGAGCAATATACTCATGTCAGAATGATTGCTTATATTGGTGTTGCTTTCGAGCTTTCGGGCTATCCAAACCAACAAGCTCTCCACTTAAATAGAGCAAAAATATGATACCTGATACATTACCTATGTCACCAACCTCAATGAGCTACCTTGCAGTAAGGACCAGGAATTCTGTTCCTAGGGAGAAATCCTTGATTTTTTTCAGTCGATAGTTATTTCTTTTGCTTTGCTTGTACCTTCGGTTGACATTTTTTGACCATGAGAAGCACTCTTTTTGTAGAGACAGCGGTTCTTCTGTGTATGTCCGTAAATGAAGTCCAGTGAGCTAACCTGTGCCGTCGCCTCGACGCGGAACAAACACAACCACCTCTAAACAGCTTACCAAAACACAGTTTCTTTGGTTTACAGTGCCATAATGGCTCCAAAGTGAAGCACAGAAGCAGAAACTTCTTTAATTAAAAGTTGCGTCTGATACGACCTGGTATAGCAGGGCTCTGATGAAAGGATACTGTAACCGGTCTGCAAGTGTAACTGGTCTTTCAGATGGGGAATGTCGAAGATAGCGTGAAAGTTTTCGGAGTATGATGGACTCACGTCCATTTCATTTTACATGCTTGTATAACAATGCATTTTACCAACCGGGGAACATACCTTCAAGAGAATTATCATCATCCCTGTTGATAACAGTCCACCGATTTTGGAACCTACGGCCGGAATGTCAAGGAGCAAAATTGGTTAGATTGTACCGAGAAACTAACTAGCAGCTTGAAAATGCATCAAATTCACTCAGAACCTGCTAAGTTGAAGTAAAATATGAAACATTTTGGGCTCCTTGCTAGTGTATTTGAAAAAAAATCAGTTACCTGGGCAACTATTCAGAGCGAGATCCACAAAAGTAACTACCGCATGCACTGCTCTATTCCTTTTATAGAATTTCTTTAATCCAGTCATTAAAAGTGATTCTAATTCGACCTTATTTTTACACCATATAGCTGTTACAACATGAACTACCGGAAGCAGTGTATCAGATCAAACAAACTCTGTTTTCGCAGTGGGAAAGGCATCTAGGTACAGTTCCCTAACGTGCGCAGGAACTGATCTAAAGTGATTAGCATTCAGTTCCATTACACTCATCTGCATACACATTCGGATACGTCTTACAGAGCAATGCAATATCTCGAATATTGCACCAACCGAAGCATGAGGCGGCCTGGTACAGCAGATTCAGTTAAAGAACATCATAAACGAGAGATTCTGCTGGGTTCTAGGTGTCTCCCGTGAAAACCAATTTGGTATGCAGATGAGTGTATTAGTCGAATTCCGTGCAATTTGGGTTTAACTAAAGCATAAGCATACATTATCCAGGTTCGAATTTGGTGTAGTCCTTTGGCCTCAGCCCAAGTAATTAACGCTTCAGGCCAATGCAGAGGAAGACTATCCATTGCCTAGGACTCCATCCATAGCAAGCTACCCTAGTATCGTCCACAACTTTCTCATAACCTGTAAAGTGCGATGCAATATATAAACTATTCAGAATGTACGAAAGAACTATAGCATAGGTCAGTGAGGATAGTTGACGAAATGCTGTTCATCCTACTGTGTAAATAGTGTTAGTCGATCATAGCAATGCTTCGTCGTCATTAGGACGCTCGGAAAGAGTGCGAAAATGTCTCAGTTACACAGCCGGTTTCTAAATAGGTTGGCGTACATCGTCTCCTGGATTATTATGTCTATTTTAGAGTAGGAATCCCACGATAATCGATTCTCCCGTGCACGTCCACCTACGCTTACATAAGTTATTGTGTGCCCTAACTGAAAAGGCAAGATTTAGTGATTTACATTCTATAGGTACACCATTAAACCGGTGCATCTGACCGCTAGCGACAACAAAAATATGTGTGCAGAAGGTTCACTTTAGATGGGGTTATGATCAGACATGTATAACTGACAAGAATTTGTGGTAAATAACGTAATTGTAGGTATGTAGCTGTGAGATATGATGTGCGGGATGTTTTGCTAGAGAAACAATGCACACGGCGAATATTGGGTCCTGTTAATCTAATGATATAGGATGTTTCTTTGAGAATTGAAAAAATCGACTTCTTGGGAGAAAGGCTGACACGCGAAAGGATGTGCACTTCCAAACGATACAGACTAATTTGGGGGTGCCAAACTGCTTGGCGAGCCGAGGAACCCCATACATGGACTTTTTCATGCGTAGAGGCATATCTGTTTCACAAAAAATTTAACTATATAAAACACAATGCAAAAGACTTTCACTCACGTGATGAACCGGATGCTTAAATAAATATGGAAATGCGCATTAAAAAAATGAATACGAGTTAACCGCAATGTACCAATGTTACTTTCAATCAAAATTTGAGCGTGTTTGCCAAATAGACTAAATCATTTCTATGAATATGACCACGTAATCACTTCTGACTGATTGTGATGCACTACGAGATATATAATAGAAAACATTCAAGGACGTCTTTTTGTGGAATGAGTGTAGTTCGGATGCAAAATTTCATCCGCATCTCTTGTGGCCTGAAGGCGCCAGACCTGACTGGATGCGACTACTCTGAACGCAGCAGAAGTAGGTAACAAAGTTGGGGATGTGAGACAGTCCGATAAAAGAGCTGCTCCATGGGAATAAATCAGGCAGTTTATCAACAACAATACCTATCTGGTGGTCTTTTTTCAGACACAGTTTTGAGTAGTTGACAGGCTATCAGTTTACCCTCAAGTTTCTGTCGAAAAACGTCCTTATGAGGTTTACCATAAAGTAAGAAATGCGTTCAGCTTATATCACAATCATATCCAAAAACAGGCCCAACAAACAGTTCTGTGGAAGTGAAACCCTAGTCAGTTCGATTGCAGCTCCATCTCGGATGGGTGACTTACATTGTCAGGGCGTCACTTGAGTTCGATTGCTGATATGTGAGTAAGCTTCTCGTATTGTTATGTTGATTAAGCTGGTACTTACGTAGCTAACACTAATGACCAACGTCGCGTTTTGGTGAGATTCGATGCGTCGTTGCGTTCAAATTGACGAGTGCGATGTATCCGTTGATGGCACCGCACACGTGATCATTTGTGCAATGTATGCTCTTTGCCAACAAATGCGCCTAAGCTACTAAACCCTGTCGACAAACTGACTGTAAGCACGTTCTCACGCCGATTTGAAGCGACAGGCACTCAGGTCGTTCAGCAAAACCCCTAACTGGAGGGTTTGTACAACCTCGACAGGCCGGACAACGCGTGCTTTTGAATACTCCAAATTCTGCCGTCTGTATGCTCCGGTCACTCATTCCCATCCAAGTTACTGGGGCCTTCCTTACCAAGCCACCCAGCTACGCTGCTTACCAGCATTCATACGGAGTTTGCTGCACAGTGTGATCCAGTAAGAGGATTAGATTGAAATTCAGTCGTTACAACCAAAAGCTGGTGTCACACGGGTTATGGATCGATCATCCAGCACTAATTCTTTTCTCCTGGGAATTCTTCAAAGCCAGTCCACTCCGATGGTGACAAAGGGGTAGGAGGGAAATGCCGTAAGCAGATCTAAAACCATTCGCACACACTTCTTGGCCTTGTCTGATAAATCCGATCAAATAAATTCGATCCTTATTTCATGCGTTTTCCTGAATGCCAGCAACCTTTGAAAGGGACTTTTAGACTGGCATTTGATAATCCGGAAGAGTGTCAACAAGTCCGAAACAGTAGGTTAACTGTGAAACATAAGTGAATCACAAACTTACTGAAAGACATCTACAGAGTGTTCTAATGTTACCTTGCCCTAGTGGTTGCTAAAAGTTCGTTAAAATTAACCGCATAGGAAATCTACCTGCTTTGGTCGCAATAATTATCCTCCTTGAATACAGACGTCAAACATGGATTAACACGACTGCAGATGCTAACTAAGGTTACAGTATTGTGCCAGTGACTCTGTCGAACCGTAAATCCACTCCACCATTACAGACGCAGTGCGTGAAAAAGCATTTGGCACTCTATCGGGACCGGTCATCCCCAACTTCCATTTAGTAGGTTGAAACTTCAAGTCCATGATTTGTTGATGGTCAGAGCCTCCATATGGGTCGTGAAAAGCTGGCTTTGATTCATACAACCTCGATATATGACCTAAGCCAACCGAAGTCCCAGTGTATTTCATGTTGTCTTATTCACGCTGTCTCTGGTTACTGTGCATCCTGACATTCACTAGGGATGGAACAGTAATTTTAGAGGCTGCATAGGACTTGCGTATCCAGAGTCATATGACAGCCAAGCAGGTGCCTAATTCTGAATTTCATATATTGAGGATACTCTTCCCAACTGTTTGTGACTTCATTTGGGAGTTTGGTTTGTTAGAACGCTTGCTTTAATTGGTGTTCACCTCAGGTTGGTAGCGCCTGGTGAAGCAGTGGATTAAGAAAACAAATGGTCGTTAGTATTTCGCTACTCCGTTAGTAGCGGTATGTTCGTTGTGTTTGTCCCTCTATCCTTTCCTCATCTTCCCACGGTTGATAGTTAACTGAGGTGCTCAAAGCTCCCTATTAGCTGATTTCAAAGCTATAGATGATCTTGATCGCTTTTGCCTGCATTTTCTGGACCCACAATCCATAATGAATTATTTGTTCAAAAATCCACTTTACATCATTCACCGAGTGCGCATTTCAGTGGGCGCGTCACAATATTTTTCTACTTACAATAAGGGGCCGGTGATATTGCAGAAAGCTATGGGGCTGGATGGGAATTTAATCTTAAAAGTCAAGAGTTTATATGCCCAGGAACATCTGTCTAGAGTACAGTAATCATCGTTGTGTTTACTTTAGCACTTCTGTGAAATCGACTCAACCTCTTATTTTCTTTTTCGGTGTGGAAAATCAGGAAGGGTTGCTTGAATCAACAAATAGGTGGGATAGGATTGGTTCTATCTCTTCAGGTCATTTCATTATAGGCAACAAACAATGTGTAGAACAAGCATAGGTTTGGCAACAAAGAACATTGCTTACGAGTGCCGCAGTAACCATATTCGTCATCGTTGTCTCCTCCTTCATAACAGTTCTTATCACCAACACCACTGTCATCACCAATGCTATTGTCACCACCAGCTCCAGCACCACTTTCTCCTTCGCCGCCGCCACCATCACCACCGCCGCCACCACCGCCTCCACCACCACCACCACCACCTCCAACACCGCCGGTTCCGTCACTGTCACCATAATCATAAGAGTAGCCACTATCACCGTCAACACCACTGTCAGCCTCATTTTCACCACCACCGCCGCTCGAGCCACCACCAACACCGCTGTCACCTCCGTCACCAGTGACGCCTCCGCCTTCATCGGTTCCGAATCCGCCAAAACCTTTATAAAGAAGAATGAAATAGCCTTATCAAGTACCCTCGAAATTTGTGAAAATGACTCTGTCAACCCAACCGAAAAAAGAAACTTAGAACATCGTTTGAAAAACAGTTGAAAACAGCAAAAATGTCCTAGTGCTGATAATCATCAACTAAAAGAACGCGTTTAAATTTATCTGTATGAGAACAAATGGTAGCACTCCAGTATGTGATACTATGGAGAAACTACTGAAACGACTATTAGTGGATAAAACCTATCATCTAAAAGAAGAACCCAGCTGTTAGGTTCATGAGATAGAAAAACAATTCGTAATATTCGTAATGCACTACCCACAAGGTTGCTGAAAATTCTTCGGCAGCCCACGGCCGGTTTCGCCCTTCTTGGGGCTCATCAGGTAGGCGCAGTCCCCGAGTTTCCGTCAACCTTATGTTCTACTTGAAACTAAATTGCACGGAATTAGGGAAATACACTCATTTTCAAACAAATTTGGTTTTGCGAGACTCACCTGGAACCCAGCTGAATCCCTCGTTTTTGGTGTTTGAATGTGCTGTACCAGGCCCCCTCATGTTCCAGTTGCTACGATATTCAATATTCTGTGACATAGTTACGCCGACATAGTGAACGACGGCAATTTCTGTGCGAGAATCTACGTTAGACATTTACTAAAGCACAAAGCTAAGCTTTATTCGAGCTGGATCATGCGTTGACCTACGGATTAACTACAAGCTACACCAAAAATTGTTTTTTTATTTGTTCGAAGGTTACCGCCTGTCTGAGTTCTTATATTCTCATCGGTAGAACTAGATACTTTTCGGAACCCGCGTTTTGTTTTTCAGTCCCACAGAGAGGATGGACAAAGCAATTGATCCGTTCAAGTGCTTAGTAGCGAGCTTCCTTAATTTTGTGTCGCTATCGTCCTAAGAACAAATTCAAGTAGATTTCAGTCCGACCTTCCACAACGGATATACGTAATTAAAGCCATAACGTACTCAGTTTGTGTTCTCCGGGCGAAGATATGTCAAATGACACTTGTTAGCAATGGGTCTAATTACTGGTAGCTCGACTGGGCTAATCGGAGGTTCGCTGAGCATGACAATTGGCTTGCAAATGTTTCGTCATCATGTGAGGAGACGTCTTCAGTGTGCTGATCAACAACCAGAGGCCACTTGTCATCGAAGTCCATAACACTCACTTTTCCGAAGCGAATTCGCTGGAACATAGACCCTCTAAATATTGGTAGGTAGTTGATATCTGTTGATTTATAATGCTGTTTGACAAGTCCTTCATAGTAACACACATGTCTATTGCTTAATCGGCGTAAAATGTTTAGTTTCATCTGAAATGCCTTGAATAGGGTAAATCGGTTAATCGAACACGACTCAAAACATAGGTTGAAGTACGCATTCTTGTCGGTAAGAGTGAATTTTACCTCGTTTTTCTCTATGAATTAGTTCGTAAACGCAGTGTGAGGCATCTTTGCTTCTTTAGGTGACATTTAGCTGATTACTATAAAGGTTTTTGGATAGAATCCTCCTGTCCTATACTAAGCTGTTGCTCTTACTGAATGTATGCTGGCCCAGTCGCATGAAGCATCCACTGGATTCATCAGGAGAAGACCAGAACTAAAAGAGGATATAACTAACTTCGAAATATTTTGTACCAAAAAACTGTTTTAGTTGTACGGAACTGGTGGTAGTCACCCATCACAAGGAGGAGGCCCAAGAAAACCCACAATATTCCTAACCTTATTCCAACGGTGGTTTTTCGTTTTTGATTGCCTAGTTTCGTCGGCGTTCTTCTTCCATGGGAATAGTGCACAATATGTTTCTTTCCACAGTTATCTCACTGAACATCTAAATGGTTACCCTACTGAAAGTGATATTCCATGAAATTTATTGTTCGCCAAGAATAATTGTTGATTTCTCGACTCGGGCAGGTTCATCGCAGGATTTCTGGCTGGGTACATTACTCATCCTCTTCAATTAAAAATCATCGCAAACTTGTTGAGTAAGTAAACGAGTTATCTGGAATTACAGTCATCCATACATATGTACGTTACTTTCTCGTACGTCACATTACTTAATTCCAATCCCGGTTGATATGACGTTTCTTCATGTGCATATTTTCAGTGTGACTTGCTGTGCAGTGCGACCAAATGGAATGACCCACGAGACCAACACGTGCCGCCCACACGCTGCTATGTCAGAAGGCACTTGAGTGGGATAGTACATGTTGTCTCTTACTATCGAACTGCATATAACCTTGGATGGTAGACGGATTCAGTATGGCGGATGGTCCATCCGCCATGTTTCCAGGCCTAAAGGATGGGCCCATGCCTTCAGGGTACAGCACCGACAACCTGTACACGCGATCCGACAGAGAGTTTGCGTGCACCGTAGCCTCTGTGGGAATGGCAGATCGAAACACACAAGAAACTCGTTTCGGTTTGTTCTGTACAATATCCATTGACTGGATCGGCAAGGTCTAAGCAGGTTGTTAGTGGAGAGTTCATGCATGGTTTGCCAATAAAATTGGTCTATATCCACATCCGATAGGCGACCATTCAAGTGCCTGCTAGTAGTGGTGCGACCTAGGTGTATTTTTTGGCGAATACTGCATCTTTGAATCGGTTTGTGGATCTTGCTGGCTAACAGATAACCTTTCCTCAAAGATATACCTGCTCTAAAAGTAAAATCTGGAAGTACTACAGGGCACTTTATTTTATCCCCAGGAAGAGGCAACACCGATTTTCTCTTGACGGAACAGTACTCACAAGAATGCTGAAAGCGCTTCGACAACCGGCCTTGCTTCTCTTTGGGTTCATCAAGTGTGAGCAGCCCCCAAAATTCTCTTAACCTTATTTTTTACCTGAACCTAGATTGGACACAATTCAAGAACTGTACTCATTTGCACACTAATTTGGTTTTAATGGCGAATCAACTGAATTGCAGTTGAATCTCCCATTTACCACATTCTTCAACGGAATGTGCTGCACAAAGACCTTCTCACGCTTCATCCAATAAGATATTCGAGATATCACTGTATATTTTCTTGATAGGTGAATTTTTTATGAATAAAATCTAATTAAGGTCACTGTAGAAGATTCTCTTTCACTTATTCTGCCTCTCCTTTACCCATGGCATACTACATATCATACTGTGTATAAAAAATTCCCACCTTCATCATTAGCTGCAGAGTACAATATTGCCTCCATGCCCTGGAGATTTGTTGATCGGAGTGAAAATCGGAGTAACCTCAAAAGTGACGCGAAAACTTGCAACTACTGAGGATATTTGATCTCCTAACAGAAAATGTATTCTAGGTTTGAAGTCACTATACGCCGAAAAACCGAGTACCATTGTAAAACTGTTTCCTTATTGTTGTAAAGTCACCTGCAGTTTGCATTTAATAAACCTCTACGGTAATCCTGACACCTAGCTTTGTACTCCTTAACGTCCGGCCAGTACGCATTGTGATTTACTTGTACTTATAAAGGATAATGTGTCAACATCCTTCCACCACTAAGCTTATACCGTGTGGTTCGGTGTGAAGTGGCTACTCGCTGAAACCGAGTCATCGATTTATCTCATTGAAAGCAGTCAAAATAGAGTTTTTCGAGTGCCTATAAGTAGGACTCAGCTGCTAGTTCCAAAAATTCCTGCATATAAGTGATCAAAAATACGTACTGTTGTTAAACCTCTTGGTAGGAACAGCCAGACGTGGATCCTAATTTACCATCCACTCGGCTACTTGAGCCTCCTGAGTAGCATAAATGAAGATTAACCTGAGTGCTCAAAATTGCCACCACTCGAGAGGCTTAGTTACATGGGGACAGCAGAAAAATTCGATATTTTCTTCATGGAACGTTGTGCCGAACGAAATCGCAGTTGAAAATAACCAAATCTCACACTACCAACAGTCTACAAGTAGCTCGGAGGAAGAATAAATTCACAAGACGGACGAAAATGTCTGAGTCATCACTGGAGGAGTCAGCCACTTGATGTGATTCTGCCATTGAAAAATGAGTGGCGTTATATCTTGTTTAACTGACAGCCAGTCACACCACTGATCAGCCAAAGGTGTTCAGACCACTAGCAGGCAGCGCGCGGGTTCAAAACTAGCTTGAGTTTCATGAGATGCGCACTGATGATGGTTCTCAATAAGGACGGAACAGCCAAACAGTACTTCTCAGCTTTCCAGTATAGATTGAATTTACTTACAGGATGAAATATCAGTTGAAAAGTTTGACATTTTTTTGAAAGGGACAAAGTAACTTTTATTTTAGTCACTCAGGCTCAGATATCTCTCAATTTCCAGTGGCATGGTCAGTTTCTAGCTCCGCTTGCATCCTGCCTTACCGATTATGTGGTGGTTTTTGCGGTCACCAACGAGAATAAACAACCTTCTGCTTGTTTGATTTCGCTGAGTGCTTAGCTAAATGAAGCGAGCATATATATGCATGAGATTTGCCACGGAGGTCTAACCTGACGTCCCCCACTCTGTCCGTTTCAAGTTCGAACTTATCTGTAAGCACATCACTGTTCACGGGTGCTCGCAGAATGTTACTTCCGATTACCGACCTCTCGTCCAACGCAGTTGTTGGAGTAAATGCAACCCCTAAAAAAAGACCAAAAAATTTCTTTGGTTTGGCCTTACCAACCTCCACCAACTACCGACTTCGCTGGGAAATTAGAAAATGTCGACACCGCTTTGAACGGAAACCCATTTCTTACTAGCAGTGTTGGGTCAGGATATTCGAACTCCAAACTTTGCCAGATTGAGCAATACTGGTACTGACCTGGACTATGAGCAAGTGAACCTGAAGTGCACATGAATGGTTCCATGGCCTGAAATATTGCAGCAAATGTTGTGATGTAACCTAAAGCATGGACTAGGAGTTGGTTAATGAAAGAACATCAATAAACTGAATCATTTGCTAGCATGTCAATCGCATATCTGTCCCCTTAGATGTACAGACCATTTCGATCAGATAATAACGCCCTGCGAGATGAGATACTTATGCTACTCAGAGCTAATGTTAGGACTGCTTGCACTGGTCAAAAAGACCCACGGGACTCTGCTCGACTATTGTAAACCTGACAGAAAGCAACCAGCCGAAAGGCAGTAGTATTATCGAAAGTCAATAATGACACAGAGCTTCTGATTTACGGTTCTCCAAAAGTGCGCGCGTCTCAAGTAAAAGATGGCTATTGCAGACTACCCAAAGTGGTGAAGCACAGCACTGCTCTTTCAGTCACTCAATAGGAACCCTCCAGTTTACTGTTTGGTGAATATGAAGCGCATGTACTTGTGATATCTGTAAGGTGTACTGGAATATGATGAAAAGTCGAGTTTATACGATGCCAGAAGTTCCATTACACGGTAACTTCACGAAGGAACGGCCCCGCTAAACATACACCATTGTGACCGATCCCAAGGAACACAATCACCAATGTCATACCTTTTATCAGATTGTTTTGCCAAGCGCTTCAACAAAGTAAACCAAGCGAACTCCTTCCATCACAAAATGTAGATGGTTTGCTGGAAGTTTTTAAACTACAACAGTGCCACTCAGCTGAAGCGGTCTAAGTCCGGCAAATACGTCTGTGATAATTTGGAACACATACGCTGCAGTCAAATTTTTCTGATAGGGACTCGTCAGTCCAATACACATATGAATAAGAGGATGATAGAAGGGACTTTACGAGACATTTATTTTGAGGATTCGATGGGACACCGCAATGTCATTCTGCCCTGTTCGTCATTCTTCTGTGCCTCATCAGCGGCTAACATTTTTTCCTCCAAGTACACCATTTTCTCAGCGATAAACGTTCGGAATTGTAATACTAAATTTTTAAAATGACCTTGAATAAATTTAGGTCCCCTCTATGAATAAGATGCTTCATACAAACCGTAGAAATTCGCTTCCTAGCAGAGTTTGCATTGTTGAAGTACCACAATTTTGCATCAATCCCAAACCTGTTTGTGCTTGACCAAAACGGTGATTTCCCAGTTAACGCAAGAGTGAAGCTCATTGCAAAAGTCCCTCGACATCTTGAAATACACTCAGTTGCGTTCTTATTTTGGTTTCCACAGAGAACTCAGCTGAATGCCTCGTTTGTAACTGTATTCAACTGAATGTGCTGTAAAATAGGCGACTTGTGTTTCAGTTTCAGGACCATATTTAGGATATCGCAGTACCTTGTCTCGAAGGTATACATTATTCATAAGGTTAACGGAAACTCGGGGATAGCGCCTACCTCATGGGCCCCAAGTGGGCCGAAACTGGTCGTGGGCTGTCGAGGAGTTTTCAGAGAACTTACGAGTGGTGTGGTTCGTCGAGACGGCTTTCAACCCCTCTGTTCACCGTCAACTTTCTACTGCATTCTAACACTTTAATTGCACTGCCTGGATTGGCGATAACTAATTTGGAAAAAAAGTAAAAAAGTCACTTGTGAACAGTTTACGCAAAACAAACACGCACTTACCGCATTCGGGAATGAACCAAGATGGAAGCTTATCTGAAATAAACAACAGGGAAATGCCGGAAAATTCGAAGTAAGGGATCTTGCCTGTTAAATGTGTACTGAACCAATTAAGACACTGTATCATAATATTTCCTGAGAAAGTTATTTATCATCCGATTGGGTAGACCTGTCCATGGGGGGACGTAGATGTGAAAACTAGAACGTCGTAATTTTAGTTTCATTTGATTACTGATTTCGTAATGTTTTGGGAGAAATATGGACAACTATCGAATCAAAACCGCAAAACCTAATCAGAATAATATGTTTTGAACATTTAGACTGGAAATCATTACAGCAGAAAACAGCTATTGGCCTCTGAGACGAGATTTTGATAAAAAAACGAAGAGCCATCCTTGCCTGCGTAGCAAGGTAATCAGTAGTCCTAGTTGAGGTAACGTCGGTCAAGACGTCTGACTGTTTGGTTGAAATTTTTGTTTATGATGGTTGTCTAAAGTGTGTGCAGGATTGATCTGGAGTGACATGTTAGCACAAGGGCTTTGTTGCATTAGTCAAGTAAGGTGCAAATCCTTAGCGGCGAGTTTAATTCACCTCGTTTTATGTGTCCACGGTCGACTCTCTACAGCGTTTATTTGGAAATTGGCGTGGGTACTGATTTTTAGGTGTCTTGGTAAATGCGACCTTGGAAGATGACTAACACTCAATGTAGCCACCAAAATGGCACATCAGTGACTTTGGGTATCTGATCAAACTCGGATAGCAGTCCTTAATATGGAACAGCGAACCGTGAACACAAAAGGGGCTCAAAGGAGCTCACTGCCGAATAAACACACAGTCGCTATTCTGTTTTTGTCACATCCCATTCTTTTTCGTATTATTCAAGCAGACAGGTTCTCGAGAGCTAGTAGCTAGGAAAAATCGTTTACTTTTGCTTTGTAACTAGAAAAATCCGCGTTCTGCTTTCAGTTATTCTGCCAACACACTTCCTACACACTAGTCTTTCCACAACTTTGTATCCGTGCTCAGGTGTTGTAGGTTAGGATTCCCTGTTACAGCCTGTTTGGGCATCTTATTTTGCAATATACACGGAGACAGTCATTATATGTTTATGCTGCAAGTATTAACTTTGGTCTGATAAAATACAGAATACTCTCATAATATAATTCCATGGAAAATGGGGAAGGAACTGTATGCTTGGAATACATTCCCAGTGAATGATAGCCAGTCAGCTGAATTTATTGTGCACAGCTCATGTGTGGGATATAAGGGATGGTCAGAAAGGCTAAGGGGAGCTTTCGACACAGATGACGCGTGAGCAACATGGATCCTAGGTTGTGGTAATTAAGTGTTGCGACAAAGTACCATTGTTATCTAATCTGACAAAATAAGGCCAGTGCGAAAATGTCATAAGTTAGGACAACCGGTCGAATGAACACGGTCTCTTCCTTGTAATTTTACTCTCCATGGCGTGGCATTAAATTATACATCTAAGTGGTCTTCCGTTCCACTGTGGACTGAACTCTGTTAAGTCTCCCCTCTGCATCATACGTCATAGGCTGAGTCAAAACTTTGGAATACACGCTTTTTTATAGTTTTCGGTTTTGTAACGAGTCTTGTTATTTGCTCTCTTGTTCGCAAGTAACGCATTTTTACAACTCGTGGGATATAGCTACGGAATTTTGCTCAGCGACTGACATAAAACAGCAGAAACTCCAAAGAACGGATGGGCGTTTTCCTCATCAGAACATGCTACTAGTTAGGTAGAGATGTAGTAATGAGTTCTATATCGAGCACTAGAAAGAGACTGCACAAATAACGGACCGTGATGAATGGATTTGCAGTGAATCGATCGTCATGAATTGCGTGCAATAAAGTGGGTGAAAATCAGATGTACTTTACTGCACTTCATCCCTTAAGGACACCAACCTGCGATGATGTTCCTTGAGTGTGCGCGAACAAATTATGGTTAGTTCATCCATTCAAGAAGTTTGCAGTTATGAGTTAAGAATAAGGGCTGTTGAAGTTTTTGGACTATTGATTATACAGCTTATTTCTCACACTACTCGTGAAATTGGTCTGCTTATGTCCCAACAACGTGCTACAAAAACAATCAATCAATTGAAAGAGCTACGCAGCCCAATTGCAGCTTTGATGTAGCAGTGACTTAGGACGCAGTTGACCGAAGTAGGAGATTCTCTCTTTATTTTTTAAGCATTACTTGTTTACCCGTCTTGCGTACTTGTGTGTAAAGACAAAATGTTGATGTCTAGATGTCCCAACAGTGTAACCTCAGTCATTTCGTGCCACTCATAAAAGGCTAGCCATCAAAATCCAACACAATAGTTGAATCCTGGTGTTCCACTTATCGAAAACCCGAGCATCAAGATTCCAAATTAACCAGAAATATACCAGTAGAACAAATAGAGGAAGAAATCGGAAGTTTCTAAAATTTACAGTAAACTGAACGTAGTACAAATTGCCTGCTCAGAACATATACAATTTTCGTATCCAGCATCTCAGATGGACCTCATCATCATTATCATCGTTGACTGCCGTACAAAAATAATTTACTTACAAGCCTTATTGTGAAGAACAACGAAGTTAAATGTGGACGGGATCTACCACAATGAATCCAAGGTGCCTACACCTCCAGGCCCGAAATTAGACACCGGATAGAAAGTGGCGACAGGAACGCCGCTTTCAGCGATTAGCACCCGTATCTTGCAGCGTCTCCAACCAAGTACACTGGGGATCACGCGGACCTCAGCGGGGAAGGTGAGAAGCATCGATAGCACCCAGACGTTTTTGCAAAGGTTGCTTATCACTTTGCTTGCGCTGCTGTCAACTGAGCAAAGAAAACAATAATGTCTTCGACAAACAATAATTCCGCATGCGTAATTCATGACCTAACCACTGCAGCTTTTGGCGCCGTTCACATTTTCGACTGAAGTCCCAGTTACAGGATTGAAAACCCGTCTGATTTTTTTTTGCCGAAATAAAGCACCCACCGAACAGTAGATGTCAAATTTTCAGCTCGTTTTTTCTGCAAATTACCTCCTGAGTAGAGGAGCGGCACGACCAAGTCACAAACTTATAAACTGAAACCCCATTGAATGTGGGCTGAATGACCGGCTTACCAATTTACACCTCCGGAAGCAATTTTGGTGTGAAATTAAGTCCACTAATCGGTACCTAATCCGGCATAAAATAGACATTACTTTTAGTTGTACGTACGAGTGTTGATATCGCCTCATAGGTTCCTACAAACAGCAGTTCGACCTTCTGATGCCTTACACTCCGACACTTGAAGTAAGTACTATTTATTGATGGTAGCCTGAGAAGATTTCCTAATTCGCGGAGATTTTGTCCTGTAAATGAAGCCAATCTGTATTAAAAAGTTGAGAAGCACCATACGGCTGTTTCATCCTCCCTGAGAATCATCAGCAGTTCACACCTCACGAAACTCCACGGAGTCTCGAACCCGCAACCTCCCGAGTAGTAGTTTAGATAATTAACCGTCCGGCCACGAGTGGATGATTAACAATGTGAGTAACTAGCACTTGGACAAGATATAGCGTCAGTAGTCTTTTAATCAGGGGGAAACCACGTCATGTTCTGACTGGCTCCTCGAGTGACAACCTGTCAGAAGGAAGTTTCACCCGTCTTGTGAAATTATCCTTCCCCTGAGCTACTTAAGCAATATTTAGTGTTTTAGGGTTTTTGGAATTATTTTGAGTCTGAACTTGCTAACTTATTTTTTGTCCTGCAACCAAGAATTCGGTTTTTCTGACTTATACAAGGCGCTGCTTCAACAGACATTTACATCTTGCTTTATGTTCGTTGTTCAACTTGTCCAAGTATCAGTGAGTGTTCTCCCATGCTATAATTTAGAGCATAACTTGATTTACAGAGCTGATTATAAAACTATCGGTCATGTAGGATGGATAGATTATCGTCTACAAGTCCCTACATGAAGTCGTTTTATTTCTTGTAGCTGTCAGTCAACGCAAACTTAAAACACTACTCCATGACCATTCCTCTAGAACTTCCACGTGTTTGTGTAAGATCATTTGCGCCATATGTGGATCACCTCTCTATTAGGACCGACTCTGCTTAGCATTTTCTCGCAGTACTGAAAGGTTTATGGTGTATGCAAAGTGAACGTGGCTTTCTTAAAGTTCATAAGAATAAACAGATTCATGAAGAATCACTGAGACAGGTGGTATTGTTTGAAAAGTCCAAATTATGGGTAATATTTAGAGGTTTGGTCACTTTTCTAGCTTACTCATAAAGGCATGTGAAGATGTTTGCCACTCATGCTGACCGGAATACTGGGTACAAAATCCGGGTTTACTATTTCGTCTTTTAAAATCCACCAAACAACCTGGAACATGATAGTTCACTAGGCAGTATCTCAAGAAGTAAATTTGATGCTTTGATAGTTGTTTTCAAGAGGATTACAAAATACAAACTGCTTCTTCACTTGATTGCCACTTGATTCCCACAAAAGTTCATAACTGAAAAAAACATGTATCGGGCTTGAGAAGAACAATCCACTTGTCAAGGACTCGACTGTGGGTTCATGCGTGTACAGTTTTCTTTGCATATTATCATTGTTGAGTTTTCAAAATTTGCACCACTCTCCATGCTAACAATACCCGCACTTCGTGGCACTTTCGAATTTCAGCGGTATGACGATCGCGAACTAAATTTGTCGTGCGGCAGTTGGTCCTACGTTTAGCTATTCTGTTCAAGACGATTCACTCGAATTGGCTGTTTCCTAATAGGATTCGAAATTTAGGTCCCTTACAGAAATTTTGTTTGCGGTAGATCTCGAAGACAGGCCACTCTATACCTAGCCCAACTTCTCTAAAACACTGAAATCTAGCCGTAAATAAAGTTGTGCTATGACTTTTCTTTGTTTGTCCTGACTTACCCTAGCGATCCCCTGATTATCCCGACTGAGGAGAGCCCCTAGTTGAAACAGTTATATTCTTACAGATGAATAAAATATATCACGTTATTTATTATAATATGCGTACTTGGCGTAGTAGAAAACGTACCGCTCATAACTGTGACGAACAAGAGCGCTGGGCCTAAAATGACGATCCAGCTATTCATGGGTGTCGAATAATCACGCTACGGTGATTGTATTGACGTTTGTATGAATTAGGATCTGTTAACTGGCTCCAATAACCAACTAACTGACCAGTGAGCTTGCGTGTCATATGAGAAGCTCTTACTATTTATTGATTTTCCCGGATATCATGTACTAGTATCTTCAAGTGCCCCCAAAATCTCTCCTCTTCTATCTTTGCACACTGCTCTCCTATTGGCCGCGTCTACAAGCGACTAGCAGACGCACAGACCGGTTACTGATTGGAGGTTTCCTCTTCAAGCTAAAATGAAGTATAAGGATGCTTCTGTTGACACAAATTTGTCTTCAAAAACTCCTATGAAAGAAGTGTTTCATATTATTCATATGTATGCTAAAAGATTAATGAACCCATACCTAATCATAATTCTGAAGGTTGATTCCCGGACCTCACGCAGCTTAGCAGTGCTATTGCAGCTGATTGGCAAGGCAGAATTCCGAACAATATAACAAATGGAAAGTAGTCGACAGTTTGTAACTAGCTTTCATGAGCAATGGATTGTGCAATGAAAGTGTGTCCACAAAGTTACATCAGACATTGCATTACGAGATTTTGTTGTACACAGGTGCTCCCAGACACCTCTGAGTATGATCCCGTGGATCGGTACTCGACGATTTCTATCGTATGCATTGAAACAAACTGTTCCGAGAATTCGGGAGGAGACCTGCAGACTTCTCCTTTGGTTGTATTGTAGGTTTGAGATTTAGAAGAAAATCAGGGGGTAGTGGATCTAGTGCGCAGTGTAGTTTTAGCCAGATTAGTGAAGAATAATATGACAGTACGTGCCATGACTGTTTGGTGGAATACGCCAGGTTGACAGCCAAAGACAAACCATTTCCATTCAAAACTGTTTCGCTCTTGTACTAGACGGCTAGATGTTAAAATATTTTTCAATCGGCTCCCGTAGCCTTATGGTTTCCGTTAGCCATGACCCTATGGCTCACACAAGATGCTATCTAGTTCGGAAAGCAGTCATCCAATGCGTTCTTCTTAAAAAGCTATATCTTAGGTCCATGGTCGTGGATCAGATTGCAGCGGCCTCAGAGGAGCTGTGACATATGTAGTGGAAGTGACGAGTCACCAAAACAAGGTTGGTTCACGAGCTCCTCAAACCGGTCTGTTGTCCCTTCGCGCTGTAAAACCCTTCTGTTGAGGTGTGCACTGCTGATGATCCCCAATAATGACGAAACAGTGCTCCTCGGTTTTTCAACGTAGAGTGGCTTCACTTATATGACGAAATCTCCATTAAAGTTACTTTGCGTACTTCTGATAGAAATGACAAATCTGAAACCAAAACAATCAACATTCTCAACATAGTATCCTTCGCACCAAGTGCCAATTGTCAGCGTGATCTGTTTTTGAACCTACCTAATTCCGTGAAAGTTATCCAGTTTATTAAGACAGGGCAAACAAAAACAAACGAAATACCGAGTTCCGAAATTCATTTCGTAAGGAAATCGCTCTTTCCCTACAGATACACTTCAATGACTAGCCCTTCTATGAATGACTCAAACTTTTTCTCAGAAACTTCATGACGTTAAAACAAATTTGACACCTTGTTACCAAGATGGCGTCGCTAAATCCACGTTTATTTGTTTCTGGAGAGATAGTTTTTGCCATAGGCGCCGTGATCATACAGCCACTATATTACTCTCCACTGATTTCCGCCTACTTGCAAGTAGTTTGGCTTGTTGCGCACAGTCAAGCTGTGAGCTGAAACAAGACCCCCGTTAAATTTTTAAGAGAGCGCAGAGAAATGAACTGTCGCGCAGTACGTTCAGTATATTTAACTTTCTATAGTTAGGTTACACCTTGGGAAATTGGGGGATGAAACAACCGGGATTCTGTGCGCATGTTGGCCACGAAGGAACTGCCAAAATGGGCGTTATTTTTTCTGTACTCGGTTTTGGTTTCTATCTTCTGCCAGCTATGAGATAGGGTAAATACACCGCCCTTTCGTTTGCCACCTTTTACCTATCTTAAACATAGCTCTCGGACAGACTCTATATCAAATTTCAATTGAATGACTCGTTAGAGGTAGACGCCGTTTGTAGCTTTGAATTAGGACGCGGTACGAGGTTGATGTATGAGATGAGGTATCTAAATCGGCTTGTGTTTCAGCTGTATTTTTTCAATCTCCCTCCATCTTCCCTCCAGTTAGGTGACCAAGTTCCCGCACTTTAAGTGGCGGGTGAGACTGGACGACGCACTTTAGCTGCATACATTCTAATTCTGTTGCGGGTTTAGATAGCTATACGAGTGGCAGCAAATTAGATGCATTTAACGTAATGCACTACTCATCAGGTTGCTGAAAATTCTTCGACAGCCCACGACAGGTTTCTCACTTCTTGGAGCTTATCAGGTAGGCACAGTCCCCGAGTTCCCGTCAACCTTAAGTTTTACTTGAAACCAAATTGCACGGAATTAGCGACATACAATCATTTGCAAACAAATTTCGTTTTGCGAGAGACTCACCTGGAACCCACCGCTCAAATCGTGTTTCTGTTAAAATGGTCTGTTAATTGTTCCATCGTCTCAGCGGGCAAAATGAATAACTAGAAAGGCAGCTGTGCTTCCGGCTTTTGTTCAACGGGTAACACTATATTTGGGCGTGCGACTTTCCTTTCCTGTAAGTTCTCTACCGATAAGCGATTTCCACTAAAGTAAGCGGGACCTATCCCAAATTGGATACAGGAGTGTATGAGTGAATCTGGCTACTACATCCAACTTCAAACCAGGAGGCAGTTGTAGGATGGATACCACCTTTTTCTGGCACCCCGTCTCTCATTTGGAACTGAGCGACGTGTAGGTCCAGCAGCCGAGTTTCAAGTTATGTTCAGATCAGGCGATGCAACTCGAATTCATATCTATCAGATGATAAGACGAAAATTGTGCCACTCATGCCACTGGCACCGCCCGATTAATTGACATTATATGCTGACATCATCCCAGCGTTCATTGAGGTGTGTCCGACGTATGGTACGACAGGTCTCTTTGTGAACCCTTCAAAAACTACAGTTTACTCAGTTTCATTGCTTTTGGTAGACCGTTAACTAATTTGATTTAAACTATCAAGTCCAATGGATAGTGTAGACTAAAATACACTCAAAACGCATAAAGCGACACTCAGAAAAGGAGGAAATCAACGCAAAACAGTTACTCATTTAGAGCCACAAATAAAGCGTGAAAGTGAGTCTCGTGTCACTCCGACGACTAGGGGTCTCATCATATTTTTAAGACTTGACCTCGTCTGAGTTAGTGGATGATTATTGTAACAAACCCAGCACTTTGTTTTGAGATTTTTTCAAGTCAAGTAGGAGAAGATTTTCGTTCAAAAACCTGTGAATTCATTATATAATTTTCAGACCAGACTAACGGTTTTTCATCAACCACAGAACAATATGTTACGGCTTTGAATTCGAAAAGATTCCGGGAACGAGGCTGCTCTAACAGAAGATGCGTCCGCTTGTTTGTAAAACAGGCAACAGTAAGATAAACAACATGTTGTTCTGAGGGGGTTAAGCTCGATTCCAAGAGAGACACGGGTTTCTGAACAGAAATCTATACGCGCAGATGGCCGACCGTCTAGTATTAATCAGCGTTGTCTCAATAATTTCTAAAGATTTCAGGTCCAAACTGCTGAAAAAAAACACAGGAATAAACGGTGTGAGTCACATAGGCGAACAAGTTCAATAATAGGAGTTTCATAGGAGTATGTATGGACGATGAGGAGCGCATCTGTCCAAGAAGAAGGGAAAAGTACGTATTTTGATCAGAATCGCCGTCCTTTACAACAGGTTTGTTTGTGTTACTTCGATTTTTATTCCCAGATGTACCTGAAATGCCTTTTGGTCACTTTGATAAGGTGACAGTATTTGTTTAAGCCCTTTTGTCTTTCGAATGTGGATACACCGACAGTTCATCTTTCGTATGTTTTGATTATCAGACCTCGCGACGGAATTAGTGGGCATTCAGCCCACCGTAGTAATACAAGAGGTTTCAAGGTCTTTATTTTATCAGCTGCGTACCCATTTACTTCAGATGAGGTTTGATACGAACCTCCTTTTGCAGAGCCGGAAATGTGTGGACTACAAATCAGCTTACAGAAGATGACCTAAGGGTAAGGAACGGTTACTCTGAGAAGCTCATCATACGTAGTAAGGCTAGACCACTCAATACACCGAGGAGTGCTTTATTAGAAAAGGATGCATGGCCACTAAACGATGACCATAGGATTAGGGGAGCTTTAAATCAACAAATTTGATGGCATAGATACAGCTGGTCTCAAACATTAAGAATACATAGCTATTTGAGTTTGTCCAAAGTGTCTGCCTAACATGATGCTTAACAGTTTACTTGTGGTAGGTAGATAGGAGCGAAGTCCATCATAAGCAGTAGCACAGCGTATTTCAAAAAGTCGGTTGCTATCCAGTCGGACAAAACAAAAGCACATGACATCCGGTAGACGGATCTCCTGATACCTCATTGAAGCCAGACATTTGTGTGACCCAAGCTGTTCACTCGCTGTCTGACTGAGCCATTCGAACCAAAGTTTGCTAGCATTCGATGTAACCATACTGATTAGCACTAGACAACTGACCTTTTGAGTGCATAAATTATTGATCGGAAGCTCTTGTTTGCCCTGGAATTGACCTCGTCCTCCTTGTAAAACAATAAGTTGTTCTTCTCCTAGTTTCTTGATATAGGGTTATCTTACAAATGCTGCGTGTTTTACAATGCTGACTGATGAGAAGGAGAAAACAAAACTAGACGAGCCCTGTCACTTCAGTTTGTTTTGAGTATTGCGAATTGACTAGTAGCAAGTTCTGTTCAATTGGTGAAACTATCAAGCTAAATATCACGGAGTATGCCGGACCACGATAAATCAGTTGCGCTTCTGGGTTTTTTCTGTCCTTCAAACAAGTCGAATCCACATGTGCCGTACAGTTTGACGGCTTTGGTGGAACGTTAGCACATCTCCCATAAGCAATATAAAATCTGCAGATACTGGCGCTTTGCATGATTCTGACCTCGGGCTAACTCCTGATATTTCACATGCTGTGGAAGAGTTAGCAGTCAGTTACTGTTTAAATTGTGGCCAGTCAACTCACTCATATAAGTGCATCACAGCAGATTCATTGCAAATCAGTCCGTCAAACTTCTGTTTACAGACTTATGAAATCCTCAGCCAGAAAACTTCGCGAATTTTTTGAAATAAGGACATGTATATCAGATGGCTGAATACGAACACATGATATTACATAGACCTGGAGGGAATGTGCATACTACCACCACTCTCGTTTGAATAGTCATCGTTCTGATGCAACAAGATTACTGTTCCTAGTTAACAGCGCAGCGAGTGCCCAAATTAGAGCTCACCAACATTTTCAGTTCCGACCGTGTCAGAGCATGTGAAGGCGAGAGGAGTGCGTTACCACTCCTACACCAGCGAACGTTGAACTCATCTGGATTAGCACCTCCGAACATTCTTAGATGTGATTGTTTTTTTTTTTGGCACCTTGTCACCTTCTGATAATCAACCTTATTACGTTAAAACCAGATCACTAACAAGACTACCCGATGCTCTGGGTAATACGTTGGTATTGGATAACATTTGTCCGGATTTCGCTTCCCTGCAGAAACGAGAATGACAAGCCCCAAGTGACAAGCGATACCATTAGTTCAAGGCTTCGGGGCGGATTTTCAAGATAGTCTGGTTAAGATAGAAGGACGGCTGCCCAAAAACTAGCATTGCGAGTAAAAATTCAACAAGTTCTACGAGAGCTCACAGTTGTAGAAGGAGTTTCACCAATTCATGGGCAAATAATTTGCGGCTCAGAGTCCCGTGACTGTGTAGTTCTTTTGCTCGTAACTGCTGATAGACTGGGTCGATGCAAACACGTTGAGAAAAACTCTCTCGAAACCGAAGGGGAGGTGTGACGCAGTGAAGAAGACGAACGTGGTCTACAAACTCAAGTGTAACGACTGCGGCAAACACTATGTTTGCCAAACTGGAAGAAAACTTGCTACCAGAATACATGAGCACAAGCTTGCCAGCAGAAGACATGACCCAACGTCACTTGTCTCAATCCACGAGAACACAGAAGGACACAAGTTCATTTGGGACAATGTTAAAATTCTTGCTCACGCAAGAACGAAACGGGAGCGAGAGTTTGCCGAGGCGTGGTACTCCACACAAAAGTCGATCAATAAACACATCGAAATTGACCCAGTCTATCAGCCGTTACGAGCAAAAGAACTACACAGTCACGGGACTCTGAGGCACATAGGACAGAACTGTCGAATTCTATGCACCCAACGAACCAACCAGACACAAGAGATTGAGACAAACCCAGATTCACAGGGGACCAATCAAACTACGCGAAGACCACCTTCAGAGCTACCAGATGCTGTTTAGAAGCTATATACTCGCAGGCAGAAGAGGAGGAATTCACCCACTCAACCCCGCGCTGACGATGTCACCTCGATTGGTGATGAAACATTTGCAATATAACTGCCAAGCTCGGCGAACAGACCAACAACCATGCAGCGTACCCGAGCTACCTATATTCCACAGCATTGCCAATCTAGACTATTCTGAATCAAAATCTTGTCGACCACTCCGTCTCGCGACAAAATGACTTTGTTGGGTAGTTTGCTTGACTAAGTTTCCTCCCCGTGATAAACTGACCAGCAGTAAATTAGCTTCTGCACAATCAGTAGCAATGAACGGGTTGTTTGCTGTTCAATTATTGAAAATGTGGTCGATTTTTCCCAGGCGGTCTGTCGTGTTGCACGAAGAAAATCCATCAAATGAATTCTCATCAAGCTTATGAGTAGTGTGTTCTGTGAACGGCTGATGATAAAGCATTGTCATTATGATGTTTTCCATTGAGAAGCAAGTCAGTTTTCCCAAAAAGCAATGTGCGATTCCGAATGGTTGGTTATCTATGGGTAGGGAGTCTCAGTGAACGAAAACAGTGTTATCAAGTGAGGTGATCCCCAAGAAATTTTTACATACTACTATCATACCAAGTGGGCTTAATGCTATAAACCGATTGTGATTCATTTAAGTTTTCCACCCACATTGCGTCCTCAGTCTTGCCGAAATAGACGGCATTTGTCACGTGGTTTTGAAACAAAATGATCTTCGAACCGAATGCAAGCGCAGTGCACAAACAAACTGAACAACCAGAGCTATCTCCTGTTACCTCGTCAGTTCAGTAGGCTTGTTGATGCCTTCTACTGATCAGACGGTTTGGGCGGTCAAAGTTTCCTAATGAAAAGTCACTCTTGTACTCTGAAGGATCTTTCTTGGATAGCAAAGATTCAGTAAGATGGAGTGTTTTTGTCGACGAATTGTTGTCTTCTTCATTTAAGTTATTGTGCATAAATTATTTCACACAGGCTGCCGAGAAAACTAAAGCGGATGCAGAACATTGAATGTTTCCTGCTTGTAAGGAAAAAGCACATAAGCTGCTACTAAACAGTGTATTTTGTATGAGGAGACAAACGCATAATGCCAATAGATCAAGAGCAAACAGTACAATTTCTCAGAGCAAAGTAGACTTTCAAATCTCAGATATTATCTGCAGTCGGGTGACTCTGTGGGCAGATATTTGTGTGATGCAAAAAAGGTTAAAAAAACGCGTTAGCTTCAAACACTTTTACTGACACATAATACAAATATTCGACTGTTTTGACCCGAGGCATCGTTAGAATGTGAAAGGATCCTACAAAGTAGAACGAAGTGGATTATGGAAACAGATTGATTTTTTACCAGTTTTTTATATTTTAAATCAGGTTAAGATCCCTAAAACAGAGTATTTGTGTCATGCGAACTGATGAATCACTTGCTGCTGAAGTCGGTCAGGTCTCCTAAGGCCAGTTTGGCCTATCAGTAGTCAGTCAAAAAAACCTTAAACTTGCTTGAATGTCAAGCACCTTTCTATTTCTTTTTGGCTCGCGATGAAACCTACCGGTTTTTGTGAAAATAAACACTCGAGTGCATAATTGTTGTCAGTATTCCCAATACTTCAAGGGATTTTAGAGTTATACGTAGCGGCAAAATATTCACATTCACGGTCAGCGCAGTCAAAACTCATCTTGTCAGATACTGTTGAAGATGTTGTCTAAGGGTACTGATAATGTCTCTTGAAATAGTTTTAAGCGTGGCCATGAATGCATCTGTCCGCTAATTTGAAGTGCTTTTTTCTGTGGAACATACGAATTTCAATGATACATAAACTATCTCTTTCAAATTATAATAGTATAAACTTAACCAGGGAAACAAAATAGAGATTTGTGCAGAAGAATTTCCGATACTGGTCATTTTTTATAAACCAGGTTAGTCAGCGGACAATAACCATACCAGCAGTTGAGGAAAAAGTGTGAGGCTTTCTTTGCCTGTAAACACCACAATGTGTTCCACACAACTGACACAGATGAGCATCAATCATAATGTCTCCGTGAGACCCGTCTACAGCGAAATCTGGCTGGACCGGGGAAGGATGTGACGCAATAATAGTCCGTGTATCAGGAAAACGAAAAAGATGACTTATCCTTGACCGTCTACTTTGGAGGAAGGAGAAACGTAGCTAGCGATATCGGCACCAATTTACACTGACAGTTGCTAGGAGATACGTGGCCAAATACTGTGTGTGCGCTCTAACGGGTATGAAACGAGAATAAAAAATTAGTCACGAGACTAAACCAATCACCGCTGAGGAGTGATCACTGCCGTTAGGTGAGTTGCGGGAGAAATTTACTCTAACTGTTTCTAAAGTTTTGAATGAACTCCCTGGTAAATATGAACATCAATTGAAATATTTGCCGTTG
Source organism: Opisthorchis felineus (assembly GCA_004794785.1). Taxonomy (NCBI): domain Eukaryota; kingdom Metazoa; phylum Platyhelminthes; class Trematoda; order Opisthorchiida; family Opisthorchiidae; genus Opisthorchis; species Opisthorchis felineus. The sequence goes on along the minus strand of SJOL01008308.1, from coordinate 254,346 downwards.
CATTGTTGCACGACATACACACTTACTGTGTTTCTGACCATCAGCTCCTTTCGGTTGTATGCTGGCCAGCACCGACTTGTTACTTAGATTAAGTCTGTTCAAATCTGTGATTTTAAGGTGACCAAAATTATTGACCTCAAGGTCTCCATTGAGTAACAGGACTTGCCTAGTAGAAACCATTTTGGTTACTCGAATTTAATGGTTGTTCAACGGCGAAGCGACCCCATTACAAAAGTTCAACAGTACCATATTTCTCCAGGTTAGCTTTTGTAAACACTTACCACTGAAATGAAAAAATGAAAGGTGTATGAGTAATTAACAAAACCATTTTGTCAAATACAGAAGAGTGATGAGTTCTTGATCGTAATGGAACGTTGTGAGCACTCTGAATCAATGAATCTCTAATGAACCTGTGACCCTCTTCTTACTATGTGTGTAAATGAGGGCAACGTGGTTCACCTTTAATAAATTTCACATTCTTGTTCGTTACTACTTTTATTCTCCACCCTTTTTCGCGCATATTAAAAGTGAAAGAACCTCTTTTTTAGTCCATCCCAAATTCGTGTACTTTAACACAATAATGATCAACGTTTCTGCTAAAGGTTTTTGATATGTACTATCAAAACATACGGTTAATTTTTGTCGAGATGACTACCATTTCCAAGGATGACTGACTACAGAAAACCAACTGAAGCCTTTTAACCATGTCAATTTTGGTTCCAGAATCTATTCTCCTTGATCACAAAAGAGGTGTACGTATCATCCAATAAAATCCGAATGGTCTTCACTCACACGCTGATGGAGCTAGATTAAAAAATGTACAAATGTGGAAATACACGTTAGCTGACAGGCAGGAAGGAGGCAGCTACCGAAATTTTTCCACGATAAAACAATGAGAAAGCATATATTTCTTCAAAAGTTCCAGTGAAAAAAAAGGTAGCTGAGAGAAATATTCGCCATTTTGTCAGCAAATTTAAGACAAACAAGCAGAAAACGGGTTTACAATACCCTTTTTACAGTGGGATATAATAAGGGGGAGATGAAAAACCAGGGAAAACAACCCAACAGTCGAAACAAAACAATCTTTCACCACATGAAGTCTAAAATTATGAAACAGGTTGCTCTTGAAAACAAAAACGGATATTCTTTGATTATTTCTGGATGGGATATATTCAAGAAACGTTCAGCTTCTGTCGAATGCTCACCTAGGCTGCTCTAATAAGAAGCCGATGGAGGATTATGTCATACCTATGCATACCTATTGGTCTTGTTCCTTGTTTTCAAGCAAAACTGAATGGTATGCTGCCAGTCCCCAGCCAATTCATCCTGTAAAGTTTCTTAAAGCGTCCGCGACGTCCTATATGATCACACACCTTCGAACTGAATTGCAAGTGTGTGAAAACGAAGCTAAGAAGGAATGAATCGTAACGCACTGCTCCAGCTGCTACCTCAATTGTCTGTGATTGGTCGGCGGATGCAGAGTCACGCGACCGATACCTTGATGCCAGACCGATTCGTCTCAATACGACTGAGCCTTTTCGGAATCGACTGCATCTTAGCGAAAACATGTAATAATGATACGTATATAGCCGGAAAACATCGGCCTAGCCGAGCAAATATGTAACCAGTTGTTGACTATGTCACCTCGGGCTGTAAGAGCAAACCCAACACACAAAATATGATATTGTTTGTTCTCCCGTTTGAAACGTGTTGAAATACACAATCCATATTTCAGAACTTCCAGAGCATACGAGGCCCATCAAGAAGCCTGCAATTTTAGGCCTGATGAGTGTATACCTCTCCAAACATTTTATTAACCCTAGCTCACGAAACATATAGACCGATTCACCCAACAATTTTGAGGTTTGATAGAGCCTGTAATGTTTCGACTTCGCTCTCCAGTCTTTTCTATACGGGCACCAATGGTGTAGTTTACGTAGGTGAAATGAAACTCTTAAGAAGGCCAAATAGAGAGAATGTTATATCAGGTCTTATTCTAAATGTAATTTTGAAATTGGTGTTTTAAGGAGCTTTTTACTCCAATAAACTCATAGGATTTTATACATAAAAGTAATTGTTTTGACATCTAACGTTAAGAATACTTCCTTTCGTTTGTTTTCAACCACGGATGCCAGAGGCCTCAACAAGTGCTTCTGTATTCTGTCAGTCTGGTTACCTTCACATTAACTTACAATGAAGTCCTGGATGGCTGTGGTCTTGAGGGTGTGGAGGGGTATAAAAAAAGTCTTACATGGTTAATCAGACAATAGACTTGTGAAAGGCATATTATTTTTTCCTCATCTAACACAGCCGATCAATTCGTTATCATTGTGCTTCTGATTGTCTTATACAGTTTAAACAAGCAGGTGGCCATTTTGGGCATCAAAACTTTGCTTTGAAATGACACGAACAAATTTTCAAATGGTGGCTAATGGCCATTCTACTTAGTAGCTCTTCGTACGGTCAGAGTAGTATCCCGATATTCGGAACAAACGCCAACCCGCCATTTTTGCTACATTTAAGATGCCTGTCCAACGTTCATTGTAGATGAAAAAGAGCTGAGTATGTGAACAATGTGGACGCTAGAAACCATCCTATTAGACCTGCGACTATTGCTTACTTCCCTCTTACATTGTGTGTTACTACGTCTTATCTGATTTGCAGCATGTTACAGCAGGATACTGAATACTGAGAAAGTTGAACCCACGGTGTTTCAGCCAATTGATTCAGGGATAACTGCACGGTGAGTTTAGTTCTATCAACTTCGTTTTCACTGCCTTATTGTTAGGCTCATGAAAGTTGAGTTATTCCGGTTCTGCTTGTGATAAGATCGGGCGTAATTAATCCATAGTGTGCTGCTTACAAAGTTTTTCTATGTGAATAGTGGGTCTTCGGTTACTTAGTTGAACTGGATGCTCTCCAGTGCTGTGTGCGTGGGTGTCAGTGTCATGTCCCGGTGAGCCGGTAATTTGATCGGACCAATTCTAGTCGTCATGTGAAGCCGGGTAGGATAACTCCAGCTTGTTAGTCTCGAACTGAACATCTGGCAGTGCTACACATTTGACTACACGTATTGGCAGTGTATCGAATACCGACAACCGACAATGCCACACTGTTTTGAAGACAATGCGGAAGAATCGGGTGAGACGAGTAAAATGACTTAAGCGTCTCACTGATTAGAAAAACAATAATATAACACAACGAAACGGAACGAAATGTTTTCCTGCAAAATTCCATTCACTTGTTTTTGGATACTGGTTATCTAATTGCTCCATGGTAAACGTCAGCAGAGAGTCCTGAGAATAAATACATAAACTCAAATGCACTTTTTCCAAGTAAATTACTTACCACCGTCACTGTCACCGTCGCCACCACCATCTCCACCGCTACCGCCGTCATCGCCAAAATCGCCCCCACCTCCGCCTTCAGATGCATAGTTTGACAGAGTGGAGATGAAACAAGTTTGGAACGCAAGAGTTGAATACAGAACCACAAAAGTATCGGGCATCTTTGGAATAATCTAGCTGTAAAACGCTAACGAGTGTTATTAATCTGCTCCGTCTTGCTACTAATAAACAGTGGATGAAAGTTGTTTAAGAGACGCAGCAGACAACTACTTTTTCATCTTGTGAGCCAAGCGAGTCGGCTGCGGCATGAACATGCAGTGGTGTTGCATTTATGCAAGCACAGTAGTCCCCCATAACAAACAGTACACAGAACGAACAACCAAAGTAGAATTAGATGAATGCGTTCGTACGCTAGTGCGAGCATACTGTCTACTGAACACGGAGGCAGTTGACGACGTAGTTATCTTAAATCCTAACAGTAGCAAAAAGATAGACTACAACCAGTGTAATAGCGCCTGCAACAGGACACCTATAATATAGCAAAAATCCTCAGTCGCCTACGTCACCATTAAAAAAGCTAGGATACCTGCACTGGAAAGTTAACACTTTATAAATACCAACTAAATTTGCAACGGAGCCCATCATATGGTTTTGGTGCGATCTTACTGTCACCCTAAACTTCTCAAAACCATGACGTCAGAAAATGGTTGTTTTCATCAGGGTTTGTGGTTCTGTATCAGTACAAAGTCGTTTGATCAGACTAGGCCAAAGTTGACTGCGCATACCAAGAACGTAAGCTGATATGCAACACCACCAAGACGTGCCCATATGAAATACAGGCCCGCTTGCTACGTTTTAAACCTAATCATAAAGACCTAGTACGCAAAACAAGCAAACCCATTCGTTTCGTCAACAGTATTCATGACGTCCAGCTTCAAAAGTATCATATTACTTGTATACCAACAGTGTTCCTTATAGAGTGGAGGACTTGTAAGGCAGTACTGGGATGAGATGCATTTACCTCATATGTTTGTCACTCTCTGGAGAGATCACCGGTAGATTTTGTCCAGAACTGATGTCTTCTAACAGACTATCCCTGAGTTGCAGGTTCTGATAGCACCAGGTTGATGCTACATGTTCCAGCGATTTTCTGAGTCTGGATCAAGTTATTTAGTTCAAGCTATCTACCCATGTGTAGGTCATTTTTAATAAAAACAAGGCCTCATATTAGGTCACTCAAAGCCTAGTCCAGCTACAAACTCCTCCCAAATGAGCTTGAACGCGACACACTTTTGCACGGATGTCCTTACTACACGGTAATGACCCTATTTCCATTCGGTTATATCATATTTCTAAACTCTCACTACAGCAGTAAAGCTGGATTACCCAAAAGAGTAGCCGGCTTGACTTTTCTGTTTTTTTTCTGGATAACAAATTTTCCAAAATATTTTCCAGAAGTGGTTCCCCAAACTCCGTACTAACTTCCACGTGTATAAAACACGATGTTATATCTTTACAAATTTGGTGTACCGATGTGTACCATGAGGAAACTGACTAATTTAACTCGAACTTTTAACCCTCATTAGGGGAAGAAGGCGTAGCAAGTTTGCTCACTCACGCGGGATCACCCGAATGTCTTCAGTAGAGGTAATCTCCTAAGCTAAATGTTCTGTACAAGGAAAGGCGTAAACGTTAGAGAAATCACGGTGGTCCATCCTCGAATGGTCAGATATGAGAAGGTGCGATTTTAGAGAAGTAAAGTATGTTATTTGTATGCCATACAGTCGATAATCATAAAAGGGCTGAAACGCATCAATATTTTGACCTTTTATCACTTAGGAGAACAAACGTCTCTTCGTGCAATTGGTCAAATACCTAGTTGGTATCAGAATGTGTCAGAGCCCTGTGCAAACATTTCCCAATACTGTCTTTGCTCGGAGGAAAATTTTCTCCAAGAAAAAATTCACAGTGGTATAATTAGGGAGTCTACAGGGTGTTTCCTAAAAGATTGTCAGTTTAATTCAGGATGTCACGAAACTAGAGTGACATGGTCTTGGTGAAGGGGGGTCTGGTTTCTCTTGAGATAAAGAAGCTTATTGAGTTGTTTAATTGAACAAGAACAATCGAGAAGTCAGTGCATACAACACTGATTTGGCATCACGCGGATAGAGCAATCGACACAGTACATTGCTAGGAAGAACAAAGGTGTGACGGAACGAAATTGCGAAGTCCCTTCATCTGCTATATGGCACTGATCCTACCAAATCTCTAGAATAAAAGCTCACACGATGCTTTCAACATATACTTACACTCTTTTTAGTATACATAAACTTTTTATTTTCGGATGCGTTACTCACCATCACCATCTTCGACGCTTGCGCTTCCTCCTCCTCCTCCACTATCAGCACCACCAGCCCCGCCTGTGTATTTTGACAGATTGGAATTAGAACAGATGTGCGATGGAATCTTTAAGTATAAAACCTAAAGCAGGATACAGCAATTTTTGAATACTTGTGTGCACAAACTTTATTCTTTGGAACATCGTTGGAAATGAATAGTTTAAATAATTGGTTTAAGTGGATTGTACTAGCTTAAAAGGTGCAACAGTTTTCTTAAACCTACAGGCAGTGCCTTATGGTTCAGCTATATTCATCTGATAAAGTGTTAGTGTGCATAAGAAGCAAGGTGAATAAATGGTTGCGTTTGTTGGAGAAAAATTTGATTCTCCAGAAAATGAACAAGGGTATGTAGGTATTCCATGCTAAGCCCGTTGACTACATAACGAATGGCATTCAGAGCTCTGGAGACGAATGTAAAATTGCGTTCGAAAGAAATTTCCCAATTTTTCACGATTGTCAGATAACTCTGATGAGTAAGCTTCCGGAGACTAATTCTCTGATACGTCCTTCTGAAATCTCGACTTGACGATGTGATTGCCGCAGGTAGCCTACAAATCTCGAGCAAGTTGTTGCTTGTCTTAGGATTGAGGTCGTCAAACGCTGATTTGTAAATTCACTCTAGCGCTGATTTATGGAAACTCAGAGCCTGTTTTCTCAGTGACGGTAGTAGTTGAAGGATGTAGAAGATAGCAGCGTGTTTCTGATAAAAAACGATTGTTTTCTAATCTTAGGTCACTTAAGAATACCGGTGCTTCACGGTAAAATTTGCTGCATATCCAGGAGGTGAAACACTTCTGTTCACCATAAACTGATGAAAAACTGGATACCTAGATGGATGTAGCTTGCAAAGCAATAAAACATAATCGATGACACAAACTGTAGTTAAACTGGATAGACAAAAGACAACCTAAACGTAGTCATAGATACCCTCATTTGGAGGAGCATTTAAGCTAGATTATGACACTTTGGTTACTGGGACACATACATGTGAATGTATAAATTTTCGACAATGTTTTCAAGCATGTTCAACATTTTGATTGCTCCCTTCTGACCACCCTTTATTGGAAACAGATTTTCACGTGTGCAGTGTGAATATTATATACAACATCATTTCATATATACGAAGTCCATGAGGCTTGTTTTGAACTGTGTTAATACACAAATAGTTGTAGCCAAAGACCGCGTATGTGGTTTTCAACGGAAACATACCATGCTCATGGTGGTGTTGTTCTGTGGAAGGATGAGGAAAAATGTCATTCAATGAAATAGTAAGAAATCAAGCAGTGCAAAGCGTTCTACATAGAAAGTATACGAAATGCGTGATTGAGACATGGGTTGGCCTACCGATAAACAACAACGTGGTGACAATCTACTACGCAGCGGTGATGTTACCTCGACTGGTGGTGAAACGTTTAAAACCAAGTTGCCTAACTCACTGAAAAGTACAAAGGCCAGCCACAAGTATGCCTCGTGTTGACGGATGAGTGTGGTCATGCATCAGTTTATGCAGGATCTCCGGACCTGTAGACGAACTAGTCACTAACCCATTCTGGTATGATTGAATGTTCAACTAAATTTTTTAGGACCTGACCCAAAAAATTCCATTGATAACGGAGTTCTTGATTACGGGAAATCTATATATTTTTTATTTATTGACTAACGGTTTCACATGGGAAGTAGAATGTAGATGGTCTGTGCAGTCATCTTAACTAAGTGAAACCTTTTTTTGGCATGTGAGAAGAACAAACAGTGATAACGATACTAATAATGTTATATCAGCAGTTTTGTTGTAGGGCAATGATACTGTTTCAGTGCATTGATTGGTTTATTTGCTATATTTCATGCTTTTTAGCCATTGCCGTCCATCTGATTCATGATGAGTACAAATCTTCAGAGCTAAGCAAAACTTCAAATCAACCATAATTGTCGAATTACCTACCATATTTCCGGTCCGAAAATGTTGAATAATGTCCAACGTCCTAACTGCCTACAAGTTTGTTTGCATGAGAAACTGAACTTCATCCAGCTGCAAAAACGTGGTAAGTAACCATAAAGTTCTGCATACTTCTGATTGACTTCGATAGTCTATCACTCATTATAGGTGCCACGCAAACAGTGTGATTCGTACGTGATATTACACTATGGCGTGTGCATCCCCCATACATACACCACATATGTAAGCCAAATATGCCACACCTCCATCTCAGGTGTCGCCACCGGAGGACCCATTTAATGCCTGTGCCCACATGATGTGGATCTCCTGGGTAAAGAATGAGTGGTACTATATTCTGTGTAAGCGAGATCTAATGGCATTGCAAGTCAGATACTCGTGGCCGAAATGTTGTGTTCAAACTACTGGCCCGGAGGTTGGGGGTTTGTGAGATGAGCACTGCTGATGGCTCCCAGTAAGGATGAAACGGCGGCACAGTGCTTCCCGGTTTTTCAGCCGAGGTTTGCTTCATTTACTGGACGAAATTTCCAACAAAAAATTTCAAACTCTCCTCACACTACCAACAAACGGAAGTACTCACCACACAGACTACGGTGTAGGGATATATATATATATATCATGGAAAATATTTTAATTAAGACCTTTTGGTTCGAGTTTGTTGCTACTATTTTCATTTCAAGTTAATCCACAGCTTGATCCTATCCAGCACGTGAAAATGTATGTCCAGGTGCGTGCCCTTGAGGTAATGATATACTCATGCCCTTACACGTGCTAAGCTCAGCTGTACATGCTCGTGCATGGAGCTTCAAATTTACCGCATCCCACCAAAAACCTAGTTGCCTTATATTTAACGCCCTCCCCCCACAACCACCCATATTCGATACTGTACTGATGTGGCACCCTAAAATGCTAGGTGTTTGTACATATGATCAACGTTCATAATCAAGGTTAGACCAGATGATCCATGTCTGTCCGACGACCGCGTTTGCCTGAATTACCGGAGACATTAATTGCTTGAAAGCATCAAAGTTCGTTCTCGCTGCAGCAACTGCGAGCAGTCATTTAGTGGATTACCTGCCAAATTATTTCAACAACTATCTAGTTATCCTACAATATACGTCCATTTCTCATGAGCGAATATATACCATTGAAAATTTATTGCATGTATAGGTAGAACAAGGCGATTTGTGCATCCCAAGAGTCATACCGGGGAATACGCCATAAAGCCGGGTACCCATATTGTTAAGAAGGTATCACTCGTCCACTGGTACACAACAGACCGCATAACCTTGAAGGAAGTGAGAGTGGCCTTTTTTTGCAAAAACCAAGTTGAGGCACATCAGGTAAGTGCTGACTGTGACTAACCACTTTAGGAGCAATGTTGTAAGTTTGGTTACTTGCTCACATCCGTAACTTCTTCCTGGAGGAGTTTTTGTGAACATGCCCCAAAACATCCGAAACATTTATATTATTTACTACTAGGTAACAGAGAGGATGAAAACAGAATGATAATAACCATGCCACACAGGTTCAGATACAGGTCGTACTCAACAAACAGCGGATAGTTTCTAAGCAAGCAGAAAAACCCGTACACTTATTTCCAGTTCGATTGTTGAGTTAAACGTGGGCTGAGATAAACCTCAGGCAAATCACAAATTTTTTTGTCATAGTATTGTGAGTAATAATACGGAAAACCTACGGCATTGCACTGCACTCCAAAGTGACAACAAGACCAAAGTACTGAACCAGGTGTTCATGAAACTGAGGAATGCAAACACCAGTGATTTTTAGGCCTTTTTAGCAAAGACGATGCACTGATAAGTTATTACTATAATAGGATTGGTTGGTATTTGTCACGACTGGTGAGAAGATTTGCACTAGGTGTGTATGGTTCACTGTGTGACCAACTATCGTGTATGTCCAACCGTTTAATCGATATCCCTTGCACACACATTTTGTGAGCTCATTTTTATGCCCGTCCTCTCTCATTTTTCAGCATACTCAATACAAAGCTAATTTTGATCTGTATTGGATATCCTGGAACAATACTCTTGTGTACTGACCAATTAGTTATGGCATGACAGGTGGTTTTCCGGACAACAATCACATTGTCTAGCTATCCGCCTCCAGACGTATTTTACAAGGGATGGATTCTGCCATAATTTGTACCGGATTCTCTTGTTTTCAAATGTTTGACGAACGTCAGTTCTCTGGCAACAGATCCTACTCTTATTTCGTGTTTTGTTAGTTGCCTGACTTATAAGCATTACAGGGTAGTTCCAGTGACGAAGAATTGACACGTTGTTCGTGCAGCATTCGTTATGAATTGATTCTTTTTACGTAACCTGATTTCGTCGTGAAGGGTCGTTCACTTGTTGGTACTACGCAAAAGAGGAAATATGGAATTTCGGTGCAGAAGAACGAGGACAGAACTTATCAAAACGTGATTTGAACTGAATCGTTCCTCGGTGGTTTTACTTCTTGCATTTAGTGCAATGTACACATGCGGGACGCATCTTTATTACCCACTAAAGCATTCGCATAGATCTATCGCCGTTGCCGTGAACGTGAAAGCGTGGTGTACTTTTCCGAAGCCTTCTGCGACCCTGTCAAGCAAGACGGCTAGTGCATGAAAATTGTGCGTGCAAATCGTATCCATTAATCCTGTGAGCAGTCTCACAAGTTGAGGCTGAATGGCTAGCTACCTTAACTAGTTTCGCTGCCTGATCCAATAGATGGAGCTATAAAGCTTTAAGTAGAAGTCTGTCATCGTGAAAATAGCCTTTCCAAGGTTATGTGCTTTTGGTTTTTCTTTCATGAGCACCAGGTTAATAGAACCTACTACCTCCGACAGATACGGCTAGTGCAAGCGATTCTCATCACACGGTTTTACCAGCAGTTCGAACAATTAAACTCAGGATACCTGATGGTGAAGTGGCTGAGTTTTGCTCAACAGCATACTGATTTGACTTCTGTCTGCTATATAACCCCAAGTTGTGAAGTTTGGTTAGGCAGGGAAGGTAGAAAATATCGGGCAACCTAAGAAAGCCGGTTGATGGTAGTACATGCCAAGCATATTTTGGTGTAAAAACGTTTCTGAATATTGATATATCAGTTGCGTTCACCGGTAGCTCATCACGTGAGTGATGGTCTGTTTGCAGAGCCTGGCAAGTGGCCTGCAAACGTTTCGTCGCCAGTCAAGGAGGCATTTTCAGGGTGAGTACTAAAAGGGATACAGTATATCACGTCTAATGAGCGTGCCTCAGTTCGAGAAAGGCTGAAATGGCCTAATGATATATTTTGGATGTACCTGTCAGTATTCAGTGGAAAAGCAAAATGGGGAGGGTGGAGGCCCAGGAACTTCTCAAGCCATTGCATCCTCTCCATGCGGATCTCCTTCACCAAGCCAACGAGTACAATTTACTCGAAACACCGGCAACTTGTTTATAACACAGTATTTTTGGTTGGACGTGTAACAATGATGTTTGAGTTTGTATTTGACGCTGTCTAACAGCATTCGGTAAGAGGTCATAGATTTTGAGTTGTAGGACCTAAATTATTTGGGCGCAAACACTTCCCATAGCCCGGTGGATAATAATCGTTTTGTATGCAACAGTCGATCTTTTCACGAGACACAGCGATGAGTTGTTCGACACACCAAGTGTGGTCCATCTTAGCTTTTCGAATGTCTGCTGCCAAATAATACAGGATAAACGAATAGAACGGATCATAAGTCTATACTATCGGTAATTTGAAAGCCAGCCAACCACCAAGTGTATACCAAAATATGACTGGCTTATCCAGCCGCACATTTACGATGCATCACCGATTGGTGACGAAACGTTTGCAATCTTATCGGTAATCTCGGCGAACAACCAGACAATCGGATGTAACACATCCCGATTTCAGGTGCATATGAAACAATCCGTTCCACCACGCCCACAAACTCACATTCAGAGGCCAGTGCATAATCGAAGCTGGTTTCAGCGATACTTCGCCAGTTCCCTGCAATTGGGTATTGTGCCGATCCGAAGCTGCGTTCCACAACATGCACAGAACAACGAGCGGCAAGATGATAGCTTGCTGAATCCATTGGTATCAAAATATGAAGACTAGAAATGTCAAAACAGAAGAGTTAGGTTATATCGATTGTACTCCTCTGGTGAATGAACTGCTTTCAACATACCAACGATACGCAATCTTGTTCTGTTTCATTTGTTCTTCTGATATTGTTCAGTTGTTTACCTGTGAAGGGATATAGCAGGCTCAATCCAGCTTATCTTGCAGCGTTTGATTTCTCTGTGTGGTTTCTCTCCGTGGTTGTAACAAGGGTGTCGCCATAAGGACTGCTATGGAACCGTGTCAGCTGCGGTATCTACTTTAACTGTTTAATTACCTCATTATCCTTTCTTTTTGCAGCGCCATTCTAGCATTTTATCGGTGGTGCAAAAGGATTTGTCTGTTTACATTAGGTCTTTTGGTTTTTTCAGCATTGTTTTGAAGAATATTTTACTTGTGAATTGAGTTTTATGACGCCCATTGCGAGCTAACGAACACGCAGGCAATGGAAAACTAATTAGACATCATTGCGTGAAAATACCAAAACTTGCGTTGCTCAGTCAAAGACCACTCCAACCAAAAAAAACGCACGTATTAGCCATCCAAACCCGAAGTATATTCACAAAAGTACTGGTCCAATGAGGCTCTGCTGAGGGAATTTCTGGCGAACACCGTATTTGAACTTATGTGTTTCAGCTAAGAGAACCTGAATTAACTTGTTCACCAGAATATATGTCCCGGGAGAGACCCTAGCCCTGGAGTGGGAGATGAACGTAGTAAGCCAAAATCCACTTGTTTAATGGAGCCGTTTGGCTTTAATGTACTGCTATCAATATTTACTTTTGACCTGAATGATTTTACCTAGTTAAGCTTGTCATGCTTTACCGAAAAATTAGAGAAAAAACGTATTTGTTGTTTACTCCTACCAGAAAAGCTTCGTCAGTCCTCTACCCGTGTAATAGTACGAAACTGGAACAGGAGACTTCTGGTATTACCAAAAGTAGTGGACCAGGTAGAACAGAGGCTCCTTTTCGCGGATAAACGTCATTTTTAAGTTTAGAACCTTTGGATTAATTCTGGGTGGCTGCTGCGACTGCTCAGCTTTGCACAACAGGTAAGGTATGTGCATGATCACTTAAAAACAGAGTGGTTCACGTACAGTATGATCAACTTCACCCATGTTATTACAAGGTCACTCATAAACAGTAAAGTTGTCCTAATACAGTAACAGACATTTTCCACAGGTGTCTCTATGCCCTTTATGGGTATTGTGTGATTGAAAGAATTTTTATCTTAGTCTGACGGTTTATCACTGCCTACAAGTATATTCACGAGTCTATCCTGTGGGGTGATTTACGCGCTAAGCGTTTACTCCGCCGGTTGTCACAATTTCTTGCAGGGTTTCAAATAACCCCAAAATTCAGCCGTTAAACCTTATCATCTCCAGAATGCGTATTATGAGTCCAACACTTTGAGGTCCAACATACTAATGTTTCAAAAGCGTTTGTTCATACTTAAAAACACAAACATTTTAAGATTTGGCCGTCGTTGTTTTGCCACTTCTAGAAAACTTCGAAGGGTTTTGTTGTCGTGCGACATCGTCCTACCATTGTGCACTGAAGTAAGGTTAAAAAAACTGTGCAGAGCACTTGGAAAACACCATGCTGAGGAATGCTTGGAAAGTTGAACAAGTAAAGTGCACGTCCTCAGGAAAGTGAACTCAACTGAAAAGTTGTGTGCAAAGTTGTTTGACGATGTGCCTGACCAGACTTACTAAGCGCAGGAAGGTTGTGCCAAATGATTATAAGAAAATGATAAGTTATTAATATTCTCATTGAGATAATATTAGCTGCTGCGAAGTCACCAAGGTTAAGCGTTCAGTTACACCAGACTTCAGGAGGTTTGTCCAGTCAAGCACTGTGAAATGTTAAAAACAAAAATTTTGACAGTGTTTGGTTCTTTAGCCTTGGAATTTAAAGTTTTGCGTGCGAACAGCAAACCAATGATGATAGTGGTATACGGGTTCTTTTGTATTCAAAAGATTTCTACTAGCTAGCTGTGACCGTTAATGCGTTGCACGTCAAGGACACTGATTTCTCTTCCGACCGGGTACAAGATTAGCTGTCCTTAAACAAGAATTTTCTAAAGCTGTCTACGTACGAGAAAAGAGCCTCCAGAAAACTTCACGTTTTAAAAAGAAATCACTTCTGGCCAGTCCATCAAGGCATAGTTTTGGAGAAAATCACTCTCAGAAGAGATCAAATCATTGAAAAGACCGTTGTTGATCCATTTCTCTAAGTGTTCTCCCAGATGGAGCTATATGTATCCACTAATTGCTCACTCCTGGGTCTAATAGACCAAAAGCCTAATAATTTCATCATATATGGTCTTTATTATACGCAAACTGGTCTCTTACACAGAAGTTAGACACAATCGTCCATATAAGTGTTCTAATTATGAGTCTTGAAGAGTGTAGATGAGGTGATCTAAAGAAGATGTGACTTTCAGCCAGCTGAGACTGCTGACTCGCTCGCATGAAGCTTATCAGTGTCTGAGAAACTCAGCTTGAGCAGCAACCTTGTGCAGATCTGACAGTTGACGTGTTATCTGATAGCACATTTGTCAAATCTGTTGCTCCTAAATTCGTACACCTTAAGCTTGACTTAAAAAATCCCATGCTTACATTGAGTTCCGAAAAGGTATGCGAGATTAACAATCCACACGAATTGATACCGTATTAAACAAAGATGAAGAAATTCTCAGAGTCCCAGAAAACGCATTAGAATGTGCGTAAAACTGAAGTACAATTGGATTGATCAGCTAGTGAAGTGGGAAGCTAACCTCATAGACACCAATGAATTTATGACAAATAACCGTTCAGTCCGGTTAGGAATGGCGTCCCGACTGAAGTTCTGGACCATGCACAGATTAAGGCTGACGTCTTTTTTTATTATCGATGTATCTGAGAGAACACGGCGTGTAACAATCGGAGAGGCATCAATCCTGGATTTAAACAAAATTAACAAGTATCCTAAGTTTCAACGTCTTCAACTGTTATGCAGCTTTAAATCACCTGAAACTGGTTTGAGCTGAGCCTTTCAGTGAAGTAAGCCTCGCTGAAGAAAAATGAATATTGGTGGGTCAGAAACAAGGAATTTTTATTCACGTGATGTAAGGACGAGAATAGTTCCATTTAAGGAGATATAAATTAGTGCGGTGAGCCTCGTGAGCTCGTAAGACAATGGAGCTCGCAGTAGTGAGTGACCTGTATCCATGCACGAGAACAATTATGATTGCCCACAACTGCTATGTGTAGACGGACATATGTGGCAAGTGAACGTAGAAGAACGTAGAAGTTCACGCCACTTCGAACTTACAAGAAACTGGTATAGGTTACGGGGCGTCAAGGTTTTGG
The DNA here is from genome assembly GCA_004794785.1 of Opisthorchis felineus. NCBI lineage: Eukaryota > Metazoa > Platyhelminthes > Trematoda > Opisthorchiida > Opisthorchiidae > Opisthorchis > Opisthorchis felineus. The sequence continues at coordinate 239,175 of SJOL01008308.1, read as the reverse complement.
GTTCATCGAACTAAGATCTCGATCTCGAGCAGTATGGGAGCAGACTGGCACGCTGAGAATACGGCTACGATAAATCCTAAGGCCTAACACAAATTAACCGGCTAGCTTGAGAATGGAAAGGAGAAACACATCTTTTCTTTTGGGTATTAGGTTACGAAACTCGAAGTTGAACTCCAGTTGCTCGAAGCCTCGTACGAATAAAGAATGAGCAATCATCTGGACAAAACACGTGGTAGATGAACCGAACGTCTCCAATTTATTGCTGTCATTTTCTCAGTCACCAAGCGCAATACTCGTCCGATCGTCCTTGCGGGTAGTCGAAATTCATCAGACTATTCATACTTCGTCAGATTCCTAACGTTTTTGATATATGAACTAATCCAAGCAAACAACTATGTTGCATTGTTTTGGATGCTATTCTAATGCTAAGAAAGATAGGTCAGAGATTTCGACAAAAACACCCATTTTCAAATCAGTTTGGTCTTCACGGGAGACTCAACCGAATCTCTCTTTTATGATATTATTCAACTGAATGTGCTGCACAAAAGTCGCCTCATGTTTCGGTTGGTACGATATTCGAGATATCACAGTACATTTTCATAAGGGAAACTACTCACATGGTGGCTAAAAACTTTTCGACAGTCTACGACCGGTTTAGCATTTTTTGGGACTCATCGGGTAGGTGCAGCCCCACGTTTCCTTCAAGTAGAACATAAGTTTGACGGAAATTCAGTGATTGCGCCTATCCGATGAGCCCCAAGAAGGGAAAAACCGGTCGTGGGCTGTCGAAGAGTTTTCAGCAACTTTGTGAGTTGTTTCCTTTACGGAGATGTGTCACAGATACTTATAGAATTTCTGTGTCGAACTGTCTTGAGCGGATATTACTAACTTTTCTTAAGCGGACAATATCATTATGCAGTGCAACACATTAAGCTGGAGAATATAAATTAGCAGAGACTAAGTTGGGTTTAGTTGTGTCCACCGTTAAAACAAAATTAGTTTGCAGATGAGTGCAGGTGAAGTCCAACTTGGATTCATTTGGAACGTAGTTTTTTGGAAGTCGGGGACTGTGTCTACCTGAAGGGCTTTAAAATGACTGAAACCGGTCGTGAGCTTCTGGAAAGCTTTCAATAAACGTATAGGAATTGTGCCACATGAAAAGATGGGACATTCCTCAGTGTTTGACGCACTTCTTCGAGTGTCTGCCAGCTTTCCCAGATGACATTCTGTTGATACCTGTTTGCTTTCAATGTTCCCCTTATCCGAGGTTTTAAGATCTGCTCACAATGGGTGGAGATATTGAATAAACATGAGTAGTTCCAAAGTTTTTTAGCGTGATTCCAATTTTCTTATTTTACGAGTCCAATCCACGTGATGTGAGGTAAGGGTTCGGTTAGACGCAAAACAAGCAGCTGAAAATCTAAGTGAAATTAATCACGCGCAATTAAAGAAAAGTGAGATTGTTGAGCTGTGTCGAATACTCCGTACAACGCACAAGCACATATCGTGAATGGGAACATAAGCAGTGCATTAGGTTTGGTTTACTGGAATACTTTACACCCTTTTTAAGCTACCTGCGTCCACCCCCAATACTCATGCTGACTCTGAAGCACTTGACCTTCACAAGAGACCAAAGTGAGTTCGCTCCTTCACATTCTACTCAAAATCATATACTAGCACACTTAATTGAATTCGTTTGATCCAGCAAGTGTGTCCTTAAAAGAATAGCTAAGTCATCACAAACACGTAGAATTAGAATTCACTCTCATTATGATACCAAGAGTACATCACAAGGCACCAGAAGAATTAGTGAATGTATTGGTCCTAACTGGGCTTTGGACGTTTGTGCACATGCTGTGCGAGCCAACATAGGACAGGAGTTATTTCATTTTAAAAAAAACCTGAACACAGAAGTTATTTCTTACCGAAAAGCTCTCCAGAAACAGACATTTATCTTTGAAAATTTTAGCTATTTGGTCAATCGTAGATGTCTAGTTTAGCATGCATCATTAAAAACACGACGAAGACAGCCAATAGAACTGAAGACTATTCACCGAAAAGGCATACAATGACCGCTGATTAAAGAAATACAGATAAAAATAGGCGGAAGATTTCCGTTAGCTGTTTGGCTGACTCACTGCTTCAATGAAAGTTATCAGTCAAGTCATAGTTACTAAGATCAAAACACAGAAAATATGCGTATTTTCATCATAAGCTTAGACTGATCATTTCAACCCTATTTACTTTGAGATTTCGCATCATTCCGTCTGGATGAACTTTTCCAACTGAGACCATGCTGTGGCAAAATATAGTAACAGATACTGTATAGAGCACAATATGTCCATCTGTGTTGTGAAGCATAGAAGCCAATTTCATAGATTCTTCAAGAGATGCCTCGAGATGAACCCGGATATCTAGACAATTTAGCCGTCTCCGTCTTAGATGGATATCCATAACCTTCATTGTTGAATTTTCGTGCACCTTTGCCACCAGTTTGCCTTCCGTTAATACTCGTTGAATAAAGTGCGCGAAGTGATTGGCTTACTGTCCTTGGCGTTTATACAACTACTCTACCGAGTGTCAATCGATTTGGTTTATCAGCGGCTCGTATGTTTGATGACTGAAAGTACGGTCACCTTTCTGTGTTAAAATGTGCGCTTTGTCAGTGTAGTGTCTAGCTGCGCTTGACCATAAACGAAGCAGGGAAGTTTGGTAAGCCAAGTAGAATTTCTAAGGCAGCCAGGTTAGTAACAATCGACTGTAACATTAAATGGACCTGCTTTGGTATGCTTGCACTTTGAAAATGCAGACTGTTAAACAAAACACATCCGCAAAAACCTACAACAAACTATGCCGATCTACCGGTTATCAGTTCAAACTCCCGTACGGACATGCGAGTCGCTGTCCTGTGCATAATGATAGATTGTATATATACAGGTTTTGGTAATCAATGTGAATACTTGTTTCCTCCATTTTCGCTTGCCGCAGATTGCTGCCCATGCTGATTTGTTGGGTATATGTGACTTTTCAATATGTGGATTTCAAAGCACGTCAATTTCTTTTGCTAGGTCGATTCCGTTGGTCAAAGGCTTACCCCCGACATGGGTGCCCAAAGAATCAGTGAACGTCAACCCTTCCCTAAGAAGTCCCTTTTGAATTTTTTTTCGGCTGTAAATTCGTCTACCTAGCTCATGTTTTTAAATTAATCCACCTTGGTAAAGTTCCAAAAGATATTCTTTAGTCGAAGTTGTTTTAAAACGGATGAAAACTATACAGTCCAATTTACTCCTACGAACTTAGCAAACTGTAAAATTTTCATGCATGTCCAGGTTTCGTACCGATCATGCACATGCTGAGTTTTGACTAACTTTTATCGGGAGATCATATACTCCTGACGCGAACCGATTATCAGCGATAATATATTATCTACTTGCCTGCGATTGCATCCAACTGTCGCATCTTCACTCAGACTCCACAATCCACATCTCCGATTTTCCAGAATCACGTAACGTTTGATGAGCACAACCATTTCGTGGAGCAAATATTTTATAATAAACGTTTATTCAACAGTTCTCATTATTACCAAAGATATTTTTACTGCGCTAAACTGGAGGATTGCTCTGTAATGTAAACATCTGGTTCTGTTTGCACCTATGAAAAAGAGTGTAAATTTCATGACCCATGAGGAACTGTATGGGTCGACATCATCTGGATACTGGTTGCGTGGAAACGATGCACCGTCACTACTTTCGAACTGCTATCCAGGTATCTTTGGTTTAACAACCCCTTGATACTGTCTGAGATGTGAAATCAGTCATACAGTGCTTCCCAGCTTGCTGTTAGAAAACCCCAAAACCCCTAAAAATGTCAGTAGTACTTCGTGGGACCTAGGGGTTGATCGATGATGTATTTAGATCAACCTGTTCTCATTTACCAACCTCTATTTACTGCTTATGAATCGCATTGTCCACAAGAGACTCAATCCTACAACCGGTGTTTTTACTGCAATATGGCGTATGCCGGACCAAGCACAACAGGTGGTACCACTAACTGCCGGCTAGACTACCGAAAACATGAATTGTTGATATATGAACGTTAACGACCCTTCTTGCTCGCCTTAGCTTAATTTTAGCACCAGAAAGCTGGACAACAATTTACACGTAATTGTCACTTCAACTAAAGAGTTGAATCCTACAAACAATGTTATGAGCGTTCTAGGAGGAAGAATCACGCAGAACCAGCAGTTTCGTTTAGCGTTGGCTTTATCGCTTCTCGCTCACACATTGCTTCTCACACTCACTTTAAACACTATCATGAGCCCAAGACTCTTGATTTTGCGATTGCATCCAAGTAAAAGACGAAACTTCAAAATGTCCGCCTTATGCGGCCCCGTCTCGTGCAGTAGTCAAACATAAAGCATATCCAGCTCACTGTGAACAGTCTCTGTCCGGTTTGAGTAGTCTACGAATGATCAAAGAGATCGTCTATCAGTGTGAAGCTTGTCACCTTAAGGACTCAAAATAACCGCCAATATCCACAGGAAACCAAACCGACCATGGTGGCAAAATCTGGATTGAGTGACCTGCAACGAAAAAGTCATTCAGAATTTTTTGTTAACAGGCCACACAAGGACCGAATAAAAATGAGAAATAATGTCATTTTCACTTACTACGTACGGTTTTATTGAATCTTGGCACTGCTCTCACCTGTTTCAGAACTACCTTGAACCCCTGTAGTATACACGATAAACCGGTAGTCTATTGATCTCTCTGCGGTTAGGAGCACTCGATATCTTTACTCAATTTGGGTCGTTTAAGTAGTGAAAACACGGCTAGGTAAGTCAAGTGATACTGCTGTCAGTTTTATTCATTTTCACCTGAAATCTTCCCCACTTAAAAAAGCCTAATTGCCCCCTATAGATGCGGACCCCGTCCTGGAAGACTAGCGGCACATAGAGGACCCATACTTTTCGCAATCTCTTTTAAATCTCCGTGCCAGGTCAAGAGTTGTTTGCATTTCCGCTTGCACTACTCGGATTTCGGCAAGGAGAAAGCACTGTCTTCGGCAAACGATGATCTGGTATGTGCAGTACATGACCAAACCAGCATAGCATTTGGCGCTGAACAAACCACTTGACTGAAGTGACTGTTACACAACCGAAAACCCGTTTTTTGATTGCCTCGTTGCAAATCCCCCAACTTCAGCTTGCACAAGCCATCGATCTGAGGTAACGGCTATCGAATTCCTGAAAGAGTTTCAGCTCTGCTGCTCGGAATGGACATGTCTCACAGCGGAACAGGCCATGCCGTAACATGGTACACGCGTCCTTTGAGATTCAAAATTGTGCAAATGTGACCCAAGCCTTATAGTTTCTGGCACTAATTTCACCCGTCACTCTTAACTTGCACATAATATAGCACTTTTCTAATTTGAGTTTTAGTCCCGCTCTCTTAGATTCCGGTTACACCGCCTCACTGGTTTCATTGCTCATTGAATCGTCCTTATTTACTTCCTCTTAGTCGCATCGCCGGCAGTTTCAAACCAGCTCACTGTTTTCACCCATGTTTGAGGCAGTTTCCCATTGACAACATCACACAACTGCGTTACAAACGCAGTGGCTTGTTACTGTCGCATTTGACCGATGTATTTAACGCAAACAGCACAATACTTTTGTTGAGCCTAACCCAGCTAAGGGCCTACAATCGATTCTACAAATTATCAAATAAAAAGCATCAGAATAACGGCGACAGAACAAGCGAAACACGTGGATGTGCCACCCTTACGGGGTCCGTAGAAGTAGTAAAAATGCTTTCAATCCGAACTGCCCTATTTTGCTTCGCTACTTGATGAACTGCAGGCCACCAAAATGGAAAATTATGAAGAACCGAGTCTAATGCATCCAAAGCACCATATTCCTGTTTCATACGTGGAAAGGTTTCATTTGTAACAAAACTCTATACTCCTGAGCGACTTTCAAGGTGGTACTGTGCACAGGGTGTTTTCGGATATAATCATTCCGCAAAATTTCCCTCAGTTACGAGCTTCTACCGTAAGCACTGAGGCAAATCCAAGCCTTGATAGTGCTTCTTTCGGCTAAAAAGCTGGTCTTCTTTGACAGAAGTTATTCCGTTCAAAACATGAAAGATCGCGCTTGTCCGTGTTGAAATGGCTTTTAAAGATGTTGCACCAAGCAGCAGAATCGTTTTTCTATCTGAATCTACCGTGAATGTTGAAAACATTATGAGATTATAACCGCCGCACTCAGTAGTTCGAGTCTATAAAAAGTTAGGTCGCAGATAACTCCTAAAATTATTAATGAGAGTTTGTAGATCTTGTTGTCCTACTTGGGCTGTAGCAGTGGAGGAACCGAGCCCGAAAAAGAAACCCAAGATTTCATGTTTTTTTTAAATTAGTGGAATTAATGTATCTGTCAGGCGGAATTCCACACGGGTCCCGCTCTACCGCTCGCGATCAGGTGCTGCTACGGCCGAGAAGCCTATCCCGCGCAAGATTAGCCACAAGTTCGGGAGGCTTGCCGGTATGGCACAAAGACGAGATCTGATTGGTCGAAAGTCTGGACCCAACAGCCAATCATGACCCAGTATTGCCCGAATGCCGGTTGCCAGTGTCGCATCCAGAAGGCGCCAGAATTCCCAGAAAGTAGTCGCTGCTTACGCAACGTATATGAAGCACTGTACAAGTGTTCTTGACTCGGTTTTGGGCGTTAATATACCTTGTGCACGTGTGATGGTTGTTTTGACGTGAACGCTAGCTTGGGAGGCTCAGACCGAGAACTAAGCCGAGGAAAATATCGTTCATACAGCATCTACCTGCAATGTATGCACTCATTATAATGTTGACAATTTGCTACACAGAAATGATGGCCCAAGTTCTTTCCTTCCATTAGATAAAGTTTTCAAAAACTCTCTTCCCTTTTTTCGTAATTTCTTTCAGAGCAAATGTATTGATTTGGGATATTCTGAAACTCTCAGGTTAACCTGTAACTTCTAGTCAGCTACATATACACTGGAGAAATCGATTGTTTACACGCGATCCACTATTTCACGATCAGTTGATTTGACAGATGCTGAAGATGAGAAATGCGCACTAACCGCTGTTAGACTAGAGGTTGTGTCCCATTTCCCTATCATTTTTACTCGGTAAGAAATGTGGCTGAGTCATAAAGCACTTGGGGAATTTAGGGAGATAAATCATTCGGGAATCCGTGTCCACAATAAGAAAAGAATTGAAGTACAAGCCCAGTAAAAAAGTGCATCAAATTAAACCGTCAGTAAGTTTAACACTCTTTTTTTATGACAATCAATCACGGTGAATTTGATTGTTTCATTAATCTCTTTTGAGACCATTGTCTTTGCCTGATGGTGTCCAATCTCTTTTATAATTCTGGCTACTTGTAGCAATTGAGTAACATGAATAGATCTTCGTTCACCGTCTGTGGTCATTTCACTTTTTACACCTGTACACATTGTATCAGCAGACTCAAAAACTATAGTAACACTTTATCCAACATCAGTCTTAATTGTGTTTCTGACAGCAATAAAAATTTCGAATTACCTTTCTGTTCACGTGACAGACGACAACCCAAATAAAATGTGCAGATTCTTATATCTGTGGGCTTCCGAAATCTCACGATGTTTCGATGGCAAAGAAATGTGCTACATCGCTGCGGACAGACCTGTAATTGCTACAAAACTTCCTTGTAGCATAACCAAGACCTTTGAACATCATGGTTTTGCCCGTGGTAGAAATGTAAGGATCAAGTACTCGAAATGTTTGTTCATTCGTTTCTTCTACTTGGTTTAGATCCAAGTGGTCGACTATCCTTATGAAGGATCCAAAGATTATCTGAAAATTGGTTTATAATTCTATGGGAAGTTTCTAGCAGTGACTTCTCCATTGTGAGGTTTACCTGTGACTGATATTTCGATATTCTACCACTAGAAAAGCTGTTCAACGGACCAGTCTATATTTATGACTGGATCATTATCATTACCTTAGCGGGGCTGATGAAGATCCAGATTCGCAACTAGACGGTTTCTCTGATTGTCGTCTAGTGTGGTAGTTATTCCAGGCACCCCTTTGTGTAGACCAGTCGTGTTACAATCTAGTCGCTTGTTTCTATTATAGCAAACTTCCCGTTCAAGACTGCCAACTATCCCGAAATTAATACCAGGGAAACGACACATCCATGTTTTTTGAGACAAGTGCAATCGAAAAGGCAGTACTGGCCCCGAACTATAGACCTACCATTCAGTACTGCACCCCCTCAGCACACAGTTACCTCGAGGTTGTCCCACGGTCAACTGTTATGCATCCGTCCAATAGTGTCTAACCGTAGACGAACTTTTGAAGCTTGTTTCCTGTCCCCACTCGTACATCCCTTATCCCAGTACTGAGTGATCAAGACATCTTCGTAACGGTTTCACACAACTGTTACACTAAGAGTGTGACATTTTGCGAAACAGTTTTCCTTTCTTTTAAGGAAGTGAACAACAACGGCTAAAGAAGGCTATTTGTGGGAATAACGCCCTTCATTCTGTTCACAAAGAATACTCCCTTTATGAATGGTACCTGAATTATTTCCACCGTATATGTGGTTACTCCGGGCCAATAGGTCTGTTGCTGCCGGAACTTGAGTATTCGGCCATAAACCCACATTGAGAAGCCAACTCAGTTGTGCTGAAGCCGGTGAATTCGCTGGCCACGTGATTAGACCACGTAATGTGGTGTTGCCTGCAATATTTTCATGGAAAGCATCTTCACAGTCAATTCTGGTGAGGCTATATCGACTTCAAACCCACACATCCACGGTTTGGCTCTGTAGTTGAAATATGATTACATCAAAATATAACATTTGACAAATTCTATCTTCACTGATGTACCAGAGCCTAAATTTCTTGCATGCCGCATTGGTATCGAGCCCTGAATATTACAAAAGCCGTTCTTTGAATGGTGTTGTTTCTTCGTTTCTCGATAGAGTCTTTCGACAATGATTCTTCGCATGTCAGTGTGCTTAAGTATGCTGCTGAAATCAGGTATGTCAGATCAACCAGTGAAAGACTGGCTACTTCTCAGGTTAATTCAGTTTTCACTTTGATGCTTTCTAATTAAAACAGTTTCCGTCTCTCCGAACCAACTATCTGAACATTACTCAGCGCCGTGTTGTGCTTCATCGGTTTACGGTCTGGAGGATTCGTTACAATAAAAAGGATGAGACCAGACAAATACACCCATCTGTATATCAATTTGATTTTCACTGGAGACTCGCCTGACTCTCGGCTGACTCCCTCGTTTATTGTGGTTTGCTTCAACTGGATGTGTTGCACAGGGTAGCATCATATTTCAGTTCGTACGATATTCGTGATATCACAATGCGTTGTGTAGACGTAACACATTTGTCGTAAGGTTGCTGAAAATTTTTCGACAGTCCACGATTGGTTTCGCCAATCTTGGAGCTGATCAGGTAGTCACAGACCCCGGGGCTCCACCAACCATATGTTCTACTTGAGCCCAAATTGGACAGATTTTGGCAAAGGCTCTCATTCGCACATATGAAACTCAAATGAATCCATCCGAATCTCTCGTTTTTGATGGTCCGCTTTAATTGAATGTACTGCACCAGGCCGCCTCATGTTTCAGTTCGTACGATATTCGAGATACCACAGTGTATTTTCATGAAGGGTTGTCAAAGTGTTTTCCGCAACCTTAGGAGTAGTGTTTTACGTCTACAAATGCATTGCGATGTATCGAAAATCATACAAACTGAAAGATGAGGCGGCCTGATGCTGCATATTCATTTCAAATAGACCACCATAAACGAGCGATCCGGTTGGACTCAGTTGAGTCTCATGTCAATACCAAGTTGATGTGCAAATGGGTTTGTTTGTCGAAATCGGCCAAATTTGGGTTCAAATAGAACACAAGGTTAACGGGAACTCAGAACCGAGCCTACCTAATGAGCCCCAAGAAGGACGAAACCGGTTTTGGATTCTCGAAGGGTTTTCAGTAACCTTGTGAGTAGCGTGCATAGCTAGACAAAGGATGAGGCTGATTCGCTTGGCTAGTGTCAACGCACTGTGTTCATTTTCATGCAGTCTTCCAACCGGTTTGCTTCAGCTTTCATTGAATGACATTGTTCGTTATGCAGTGTTGGCTGTTGCGTTGTTCTTCCAACATGATGAATCCTGTGTACAGCTTGTCACCTGTTCACGGAATCGGATCCTGTCCAATATTGTATTCGATCCCTTCCCGGTGGTTAGCTGGTTTTGAACTCTGCAGCAAAGCAAAGTGCGCAGGAGTGCAGGATACTTCAAGTACACCAGTAGGTACAAACCGTTTTGCCTAGTTAGCTGGAGTTATATCAAATGAAGAGAATTCACACGAGACAGTACCAGTTCATTCACGCATGGTGTATACAAAATGATCCTAGCTTTGTTATTCTGATATCTATCCGTGTTTCTATGACACGACTTTTATGAGACTGGAAACCACTACAGTGTTACATTTTTGGAATAAGTTTCCATGTTAACCTACGATGAATTTGAACGTTTTTCAATGAAGAGTGAACTGTTGAACTTAAAATTCAACACCATACTTAACCTAATTTCATCGTCAGCCGTTCTAGTCTTATGCTGTCAGACTCACTCACAGTTTAAATTCAAAGATGGTTTCAGAAAGTATAACGTTGAGATAAAATAATGGGTTGTCTTCTTAGACTCCACGTGCAAAGAAGTAACTGAAACAAGTATAACTGGTCTCAATACTCAAGACGTCCCGCTTCCAGAAGCGTTAACTGCTAACAACTCTTAATTAGATAAAACTACTGCTCTCCTGCGTGAAATCACTCACTCGATTACAAGAAGCTTAAGAAACCACAGAATTTTATCACTACTACCTAAATGGAAACTATTTGGTGTCCGTGTGAGACAAAGGATCGCAAATTTTTCCTCACGAAAATTCTATAAGCATTTTTCATAATGCGTTGTTGCACAACGTAAATCAATGTACACAGACAGTTCCACGGCCCACAAGCGACAAGTTGGGTAGAACAAAGTACACTTTAAAAATGGATAAATTCTGTTTGAACGTGAGCAGTTCACGTACACACTTGCCGTTGCATTGCTGAGTGCGACATAATTTCGGGACAACTCTTCCATAATGGCTTTTTCAATGAAACCAGTGCTGGCCCTTTATCTTTATTTCATGTAAATACGGACATATAAGCAACGCTGCTGCTAGGTTCTGACCCGCTCTCTAACTCCAACTATTTCACCTCTTGTCATTTGATGCAGGGTGAAACCCTTGCTCTATGCTGCATACCAAGCTCGAACTGGACGGCAGGAAGTGTTTCCTGATTGAAATTTTTTACAAAAATTCGTTGACCGACCGGCCAGTGTTGTCTATCACATCAGTCTACGTGTATGGGTGGCATATGTCACTGTGAACACCCACAGTCCCTGCTCATCGCATGTAGAGACTACAGTGAAGGCAGTTGGGGACTCGGGAGTCACATGCAGGGTCACATGAGGTTTTCGAGCACAGTGGGTGTAAACATTCTGGGTCATACGACTATAGTTATATTGATTCACAGAGATTTTGAAAATTGTACCAAAACATCTTTTGTTTCATACGGGGACCTCATAATTAATGCGGCAACAGATGTGATAACTTTTTGGTGATCTTAACTGGAGGAACTTGCTGCATTACCTAACGTCATCCTATTTCTAACATTACAATATGTCTCTCTTATTAAACTACCGAGGTTGTTACTACGACAGCAAAATTCAGTCGGAAAAAGTCCTTTTTTTACGGAAATTGTCCCCTAAACGCTGTGCAATGGAGCTAAATCGGGAGAATGAAAATAATTTTAGGTATGATTCTTGGTCTTGTCAGCTGGTGGCCAATCAACGAGATTAGGTTGCTAAAGGTAGATAGTTGGAAAGCTTTATTTGATTATTCTGCGACGCTTGCGAGACTTCAAGCCATCGGCTTGGAATCACACCAGATTTCTAAAGTAAAATGTTGCATCCGGAGAAGCCGACTAGCTCAAACGTTCCTGTCTTTAGCAACATTCATCTGGTGGGCATGGATGGGTGGAGCACGTGACTCTGCTAACACTTTCGAAAATTAATCCGCCCTATTATTGTCATAACCTACTAGCAGTCTCCTCAGTCAAATACCCGACTTTCAGCAGCACAGGGGTGAAGTGCTTTTCCCAATCCCAACCTGCGAGAAAGGGGGTTAATTGAGTTGTTAGCTTGGCTCCCTGTTCGCAAATGAGTAAAACCAGAGGAGCTAATTCAGGTTCTCAAGGGGAATACCCTCTGCAGAAGACTAGTGCGATAGCACTCATGGTCTGCTTCCCAGTAGTGTCCGCCAGTTGACTATGTACTGTCACGTTCTTTCTCCTAAATAACATATGTACAAGCCTTCAAAACAGCAGCCAGTAGCCAGTTTGGAGGCTATCTTGAGGGTTCGAACTCGGGCCGTCGAAATGGGGTTTCACAAACCCAACCACCTGGTTCAATCGGTAAGAGCTGCGTGAAAAGGCAATTTAGCACTTGTCTAGAGAAAACTTAGCCATTTCGCACTTACGAATATACTCATATGAATTCCATTTGAGGCACTTAAATTCCTATCCCCATCTGAACGTCCCGTGTGAACAGTTCAAAATGCCAAAAACGAAATAGATGTATATACCCAGATACATCCACATGTACAATGATTACGTCCAAAGTTAAGCTCTTTTGGGCACCGGCACCGTTTTTCGAAATCCACTGATACTGAAGAAATAGCGGGCCGGACAAGAAAGGCATGAATAGGACTGGTGGGAACAGCAACCAGAACACTTTGCGGTGCACTTTGTCAAAAGTTACCTGTATTTAAATACACGGGAATTTGAAATATCACCAGCTCTAGAAAATGTAACCTCTAAACTCGAGACGTACTCGGTTGGCTCCATATTGTCTTAGAGTTTGTGGTTCTTAAACGAGCCATTTGGAAATTTGAGACATACAAGTCCAAAAACGGGCACATGATCAGAAGTAGCTCCTGTAAGAATGGTCCCCCAAAATAGCACCACTGATAAACCAGAGTTTCTCAGTTTCACTCACTTCATTGTTTGCAGTTACCTGTTGGAAAAGGTAGAGCTATTTCGGCAGGCAGAGTTTCGGGGATACATAAGCCACCTCAATGCAACCCAGGATAGTTACCTCCTCGTGGAAAAGTTTTTCTACCAGCTGTTGTGTAATGCATTACCTGAACAAACGCATCAGGAAAAGCAGCAACGAGACTTTTTGAGTAAACCAATGGTAAAGAGTGCACACAAATCCGACGGGTTCAGTGAGTGTTGGACATATGACTATGTTACTAATTACGATGGTAATAGCCAAGAATTCTAGAATACTATCAACAGTCTATTTGGCCATGGTTCCTACTAAGATTTATGACCAACCGTAGGCAATTACGATCCATTTGAACTAAATTCAAATGATGGTGGTTAGTGGGATTTTTTGAATTCGTTTCCATATCAACAATGTTCTAATAGCCCTGACTCTGATTAATCCACAATTGACAGAAGGCCATGGATATGAGCCTTGCCTATATTTGAGTTCACTATTCTATTTTTAGCTCTCCCGGGATTTATAATACTAATAAATGGTATGCAAGGCGAGCCTCTGAACAGATGAACGCTTTCATGTTCAGATGATATGTTTAACGAGCCCGGCTATGTAAACCTCTTTACCCGGTTGTAAAGGCTTCCTGGTCAGAAAGCATCAGGTCACACCAAGAGTTCGAGTCAGAACACCGAAATCAAAGAGGCTGTTGCGGTCGCTTTACATTTTTTGAGATACCCTGCAAGGAGAGCCAGTACTCCTTTGCAAGTCAACTCACGACGGTTAGCATGTGGCAGGTCACTTCAGTTCATGTTGTAATGTGAAACTTTCTGAGCAGACTTACACTTTTACCACAATGAAGAATTGAAACAACATTACCGTTTGCCCAAACAGAATGGAAATAAGCAGATGGACTGTCATTAGGTAGCTTAGCTTTAAAACTGGCTGGTTTGGCACTATCCGAAATCAGTAAAGTGTTAGTTTAGAAAAAGGAACACAATCTTAACTCCCCCGAATCCTGTCTAATGTAATATGAATGTTCATGATTGCCAAGCCTAACCTAAACTGGTGCTGTTCCCTGTTTGCATTCTTTTACGTTTCACTTGGAGTAATATTGATTTGTTTAGAGAAAATTAATAAGAAATGGTAGTCCACTCTTAAATCACATGGTCTGATTTTCGTCAGCAACACATTTTTTCATAAGATGAGGAAAACATTTTCTAGTATCTGTATAATATGTGTATATATATATATAAATGTATCTGTATAATTAGGGCATTCAATGAAGTGGTAGATCAGAAAGGTCGTCAGTAAAGGAAAGCATAACGTCGCGTCCCGTAATTCCAGTTCCCACAGCGACGCAAATCATTCTGTTTGGCAACAAATGCCTCGGATGAGAAGTCCGGACTGATTGTAAATGATAGGGGCATGATTTTGACTGTTGGTTGGAAAAACGTCTCTGCCTTGGACACGCGCATTTTCGGTGGGAGTGGCAAGCTGGGTTCCAAAGGAATGTCCACAGAGTATGAGCGTCGCTTGGGAAGATACGGTTTTCTGAAATACACGAGAAATTATTTAGGCTGTGAAAGTGAATAATGTGTATACTGGATTTTTCCTGGACTTTACGTATCTGAACTAAACCCTATCTTCCACCCAGTGCTGACGTAGAATTCAAGCGGAAAAATAAGCGCTTTTCATTTATTCAGCCAAGCCGTCCTTTATACCTGATCTCATCAGCACCATCATGCTGACATTTTCCTGGATCTTCTCAGATTCATGCAATGCGGTATTCGTGGTCATCTGCTGAGGTGGGACGTTACTGTCACCACACGCGTCCGAATGTATTAGACCAAGAACGATATCCACTGAGTTTTCATGTGTGCTAGGCGAATTTCAGCACTAAAGATTATCCTGTTGTGCTCCGTGCAACAATATTCCCACAAAGAGCACCTTATATCAGCAAATTCTTCTATGTAGAACTAAGTGCTATTAGCTCAGGTTGTCAAGTTGGCGGTCGAATTGTTTGCGGAATTACGAATTTTCTTGTAGACGCTTTATCACCGATCGAAGTGAAACCATCAGTGTGTCGCACAGCTCGGCTTTTCTCGAAAAAAAATGCGTATTTGTCGTGTAACCTTAATTGGCAAAGACAAGTTCGAAGCGAAACTGCTAAACCTATCGCACCTGTCTACCACCAAACCTTTCGGGGCCGCCCACTTGACTTTGACTAATAACAAGAATTAGCTTGACAGCACTTTGAGTGTGTTATACTCGATTACCTGATAAAAACCCACTTGGAAGGACACCCCACGAATCAAAATAATCGGTGCTCAACTACCTTATTTAACAATAAACCTTGGTGTGTATTTGGTGGTTGACTCACTGGATGCCTAAAGTATATCTAGATAATTTTCCATTCCGTTTAATTCGCATGAATAGCTGACATTTGGGGCACTTTAAAGGTAAAGTCGGTTGAAACAATGGGTAACTATGGACTGTTAGCGACTACAACTAGTTTTTTTAGACCCTCGGGTGACGTAAAAAGCCAACTTTCGAGAAAAAATGGGCCAGAGGACTTTACTGGCAATTGTTTAGCCTACACATGGCTGCATTTAAACACCCAAGGTACACACAGTGCTATCATCGAATAGCATGCACTATTGGAGTAGTCCAAAAAGATGTGCTCTTTGGGGCATCCTCTCCTAAGCGGCAAACACACTGAGGCGTTTATTTTTATTCATTTAGCTGTTATAGACGTTGGATCCTAGGAGGTGGAATACATCCGCAATTTCCTAATGATTTGTAAGAAACCTAACTTGCATAATGTCACTGCGGAGAACCTGCGACAGAAAAGGCGTCGGACACAGTTGTCGTTAACTGTTAGGTTGGATGAATTTGACAGCGCTTGTATTTCATCTTTAGCTAATGAGACAAACATTCATGCAACAATAACCGTGAAAAAAGAAGAATCCACCAACACTTGCGTGGCTTTGAATTCCTTGGCGAATTTCTGTACGCGCTTCACTACTGCAGAACGATCTGCCTGATTTCTGCCCTGGACTTGGAGTCGATAGACAGATGGCTTGTTCACAGGAACTCTCAATCCTACTGAAACTTTCCACAACACAGTGTTCACAATTTTAGTAATTACGGACATTTACGCCTCTTATCGACACATTCAGGGAGAAATTTGCTTGTTACATACCGTAATTTGGAGGAAGCTGCGCTGTCCAAAATGGCCTCCCCTTGTGCCTATTGGAACGGCTTCCCATGCCTACTTGGTAAACAAGACATGTCTGATACGCCTCAACTCACGCAGTTGAACAGATAAAGTGCACCTGAATGGCCTTTGCTCAACAACAATATCTTGACCACACTTTGATGAACTCTCGTGCGGGTATACGTATGTGAAATCGGACCTAGGCGACTACAGTTGACATTAGATACAGTATGGGCTGTCTCATTATTAAGTACACCGATGGCTTGATAGTACTGATGTGGCGTCCAAGTCAATAGCCTGTGGTTGGATGCACGTGACCGTCACTCCATCTGCGCGGCCAAGGTTATGATATTCAGCTATCTCTGGCATCTGCACAACAGATACTTTTCATCCTGAATGACCAGGCTACTATCCTTATGGAATCAGCTTTCTAAGGGGACAATCTATCTCTCGCGGTGTTAATGAATTTTTAGGCAGAACCAATCAGTTTCATTCTTAGAGGTATACTGTCATTGGCGATATTCTTTATGGGGTAGGTACTGTAGTTGTTATTCTGTGCTTTTCCCCAATAGCAACAATAGCAGATAGTAGAGAGTTTCTTTTTTGCCGGAGCTGTTTGCTCCCCATGATGTGAAAATACACGAAAAACCAGAATCAGAGTTCATGATTTGTTTCATTTCGCATCTCACCTTTTTGTATAGCGCTCTTGGGAGAGGGAATTTTAAAATGTCAATTATCGGCAATGAATTTAAAGTGAGCAAGAAGATCGAATGACATACTATCTAGGTTCATTTAATTATCTGAAAATTTCCTTCAGCCAGTCACTGTTTGGGAATCGACTAGGGACACGCAAACAACCGACCAGGCGAGCAAGACACCTTTATTGCTGTGTGAAGGTGGAACCGGAGTGATTTGGAAAAACAGTGCGCTGGAAACGGTACACAGAAACAAAATAGTGGGATACTTTTCAGAATCGTGAACAAAGGTGCAACAAAATACTGTCCATAGACTGATAAAAGGTTACAGAGATTAGGTTCAGTTTATCAGAGTACGTCTAACGAGAACGCCGTTTGCCTGAACTTGTTGATTCGGTTTAAGCCACCCACAGTACACAAATTCATCCAAACGCAATTGTGACCAGCTGCTCGAAAGGTATCCTAAGTGTCTGCGCCTTTTAAATGGACTATGTGTTTGGCTGTTGGTTTCCTTGGCACCCTGGTAAGTGATATGAGTTTCCATTGGCGCAGACATCCACTTATCCGCACAGATGACTTACCTTCTGTTCATTTACGTGCCTCCACAAAATCCACCGTATTCGTATATCCAACAGGAGGCTGTTAGAGTAGGCACACTGATTTTTAGAGCTTATGGCATATTCTCTGCTCCGACTCATTATATTAAGTCAGTAGCAAGTAAGAGACATCTCACATTTTCTCGATGCTCTCTGTTTTTGTCCCACTTGTGATCCTGCATAATGGATGTGCGCATTCTGCGTTCGGTATCTAATATATGAGCACAGTGGCCAACCGTGTTTTCTGATAAATGTATAGGAAAATGTACTTTCGTCCTCCTGTTATCTTGCTCGGCGAACTCTCGCCAAAATTGGAAACAGGTGTTCGCCCACAGCTAACTGAGACGAAGGTTTATAGACCTGGTCACTCATTGGTTCTGGGTTTGTGGTGAACTTCAACGTTCTGGACATACAGTTGTCTCATGAAAGACTTATTTATCATCGTTCTGGAACGCAACGATGCGGTTGGTAACGGGCCTAGCGTGTTCAGACGGTGTATTAGATCTTCTATTTTCTCCAGTTTCATTGAGGTTGAATATAAAACCTTGCTAGGAACCCAGTTGGTTGATACGGGTCGCCTCATGACTAAAACTAGTTACGAAGCTATAGGAGAAGAGCAAGTTTAACTAAACATTAATAATGGTAATAGTAATCTCATTTCGACGGCGAGCTGCCGTACTACCCGAAGGAAGCACGGGGAGTGAGGTCCTACCAGGTTATTCAAGCCTACACAAGAGCAGTCGAGACGCAGAGCTTGGATTCAAACCACGGGCCTTCCGGTCAGTCAGTTCGCACATTAACCACTGAACTATTTCTAACTCTGAACTATCAAGCCATTCATCTGTCCGCACATTATGGAACCCAAAAGGAACTGTATTATCCTGGTGTAGATTTTTACAAAATCAACGCACTTACCATAGCCAAAAATCAAGTGTGAATAGTAACAAAAGATTGTGCCAAGATAGACACTTAACAGCTTTTCAAACATATATTCTAAATCAGAAAGATATATGTTACTTGTGCCATGCTCGTGCTATTATCCATGCATTTTGTTACAACAGTTTATGAAGTTTCAGTCCTACGGAAAATAAATAGCATGGAAACAGAGTTATTTTATACCTGAACATTTTTCGGTGTAATTAGCAAGCTCCATTTTGGTAGAACTAACGTCTGGAAAGTAGGTAAAGTCCACCCCTACCAGACTGTGACCTCCATCCCGTCAACTATTCATGACTGTTATCCACCACTGCAATACTTACCCCACCCCTCTCATCTAACCTCCCCCTATGTAGATAGTTTGCATGCAAGTATTTGTTCCCTGGTCATTAATATTAATTATCCTGGTAGTCGATGGCTAGATTAGATGTCTAGAAATTGGATCAGCCCATACCGACGTGTCGTTTGTTTTTCAATTATCATATCATGGTCCAATATTCTTGTTTGATTTCATTCTTCGGGTCCCATCGGACGAAACATCACGGCAATACATTTCAGTGGAAATGACTGTCGTGGTTGGGATGAATCTGGTTCCATCGGTAAATTTGAGACAATAATGAACGACCAACGATCAATTTGCAGGAACTCATTGTTTCTGTTAGTCATCTATTATTATGACGTTACACCTATAAAGCTTGAATACCGGTAATTGGTTTGAGAGATGTGAGTGAGTTTGCGCGTAAAGAGACTATCATTGCATTACTGATACCAGGTGTGAAACAATGCACGGGCATTATCTGCCATAAAAGTGCACCTAAGTCATTCCCCGTTATCATGCACTTGAGAGTGAGATGTCTGTTCTTGGGAGGATTTAAATATCTACTTCATCAAATCACTTTACTGAAGGCATTCTGCAAATTGTTATGCCAAACGACCTGTACTGTTCAGTTAAGATCATTGAATCCTACCAATACGTGCATATCATTCGCCGCGGTCGACCGACAGAATGCACTTTTCTCCGTGATTTCTTGTCGTACCGTACAATTGCACTAATTCTTTCAAAGTCATGTGTTACAGAGACACCTAATAGATAGGGAATGAAATGAAAATTTATCCACCTACTGGGCCACGCCTCACAGTTGTATTCACTGACCCTCCGAGCGAAGGCGTGAACTAATCTCATATTTTGGAACCTTGGTTAGCTTAGCCGCTTAAGCTGAGTTGTAGAACTTGGAGGTCCATTTACTGACTTCCAAGGAATGGGGTATTTAGTTATCATTTCTGAGCGCTAGTTTAATGAACCAACCTTAGCCATCGACGTATTGTCTGTGACAGATATATGGCTAGTGCCCTCAATGACCGTCGGTTTATTTAGACGGCAAATCGAACACTTATGAGCAGGATTCAGTATTAGCATGGAAGAAAGAGGCGGTGGTGGTAGTTTGCTTCACGCTCTGTCCACTTGGTATGTAGCAACGACATGGACTCCGACAAAAATTAGCGCTTGAATGGCATGGTCAGAAAGTAATCAGTAACCTGAGCGGAAAAGGTCGTTTTAATAATAGGCTAGACAAAAGAGTTGCCCGATATGCCAAGCTCAGAGAAGGCCTTCAGCGAATTTGTTAGTTAAAGTAGAATAGCAGCTAAACGATAAAATCGTCGCCAGAGTTCGTAACCCACTTTTATGTGCATCACAACCATGAAGCGCATGTGCGTAGTTTTGGTGGGCACCGCAGATGACAAGTGTGATGAGGTAGAAGAGTGTAGGCTACAACGGAATACATTCATTTTCAAAAAGCAAGATGATTACTCAGATGGTTGCCGAGTCCCCGGCTTATTGGCTATGCTATCAGCCATGAAGATAGCATGGAACAGGTTATCTAAACAAATCGAGTGCTTCTGGAGTTTTTAGGGGTCATTCCAAAGAGGGAATTCTATGCTGAGCCAAGCGTGTCTCTCAAACAACTAGAATCTGATCTCTGTTCGATAGGGAGCTGCAATCTGACCATGTTTATGCCTATAGAACAATAATTTTGGTAAACCGAAGGTTAACACAGCCTATAAATCTCCTTAATCTTATCATATCTTCACAATTATACTGTCACCCAGTTGTGCCAAATTTCACAGGCTATGACACAATACCAACTAATATTCTTTGTGTTTATGGCACATGAGTCACACAACTGGTGACGAAGCCGACATGTGCTTTCAGTAAGTGGTGTGTCGTTCTTTCAGCTCGTTGCTCTGTTAGGTTGGATTTGGCCGAAAGAATATCTGTGGTGTTTGAACAAACCCGAAAAGTATACTGAAAATAACTCTCTGGAGAAACAAACAACAGTTTCATTAATTTGTCGAGGGAGATACTACTCACTAGTTTGCTAAAACTTCTCTTATATAATAAACGATCTCATGAACAAGAAATCCAGCTGGGACCCAGATGAATGTTCCGTTAAAGTCAACTTACATTGCAGCTTAGTGTAACTCACGGAATGTTGCATGAATTATTTATTCAAACATGTGTGTCTCTGGTGGATTTCGTGCATCCGTATGAAATGCAATCCAAGCCATTTTGCAATGAACAGCAACTGTAATCGTAAGTTAAATATGGTATCCTTGAATCTGACTCGATTTAAACAAGTCAATTTTCAGACGCGAGTGGGTATTTCATTAGGAATTATTGCCTCCATAAAATTACGGGAACTACTCACTTTAGGTTAAGCGGATCTCTTGGAACTTCCATTCTCCAACCGTAAACTTTAAGAGCTTTTTCGTAGCTATCTTTTAAATTGGCAAGAGGGCTCCTTGTTATTATAGATTCTCCCATACCCCCAATTTCCAGAATACTGTCTTCCTTGATTTCTTTCAGTACTGGATGTTCCCAAACTGGCTTCTCAAAAAGGGACTCTGCCCGATCCATGGAGGAACTAAGCTGATGAGCCGTATCTTGGAGCTGGGATATGGTAGATGTGGTTGAGGACACCGGGGTGGAAGAAGCTAATCTGGAAGTTTGTTTGTCGGTTCCAGAAGAGCTGGTTATACACAGAGCTGCAGATTTCAGTCGTCGTTCGGTGTTTCTTTGGTAGGAGCCCAAAGCAATGCTTCCTGTATCCTGGGTAAAGGAATGTCAACGAAAACTGCTTCATAATGTGAACCCACAATCTCAGTTTTAGTTGAAAGTACAAACAAGTTTACCAATAATAAAGACTCTTTAATTTATGACTTACTGTCTAGGAGATTTCTGAAATAGTATATTGAAATTATGGGTGCATTCACATAAATTTGTATAGACAGAAATAGGGAAACTGCGAAGCAAAACATCTAGAAGCGTTACGCTATGGAGCTGCATACTTATTCAAACGCACTTTCTGTATTTCCAGCCTAATAAGATGTCCTATAAAGGCATAACTTCATGCGAACAGCCGAAAGAAATTCAGAACCGAGGTTTTTCCCATCTGAAACTCATCTGTGACAGCCTCATTCCTTTCGCTATCCCCCAGCCCAAATACTTGCCGGCTTCTGTTGCAACCAAAATTATCCATTTGCTTATTTGTGAAACTACCTTTACTCGGCTGTCATCCTACAATAATTTTCTAACGTTTATTAAGTGCCTCTAGTTTAGTACATCACTTAATCTTCGAAATATATTGTGTTGGCATATTATTCATTTCAACCTAATAACACGCAACATTAGATCGATCTGGAAGATCTAGAGCACAAGTTGACATAAATATTCTCCATCTACCTAGTTTGGAGTGATGCTACTTCACTGCAAAGTATCGTAACTTATACGAACACGTTTGCGCTGTTTGTGTCGTGAAAAACCTGATTACCTTTGCCACTGTGGAAGCAGCGGTTTAGATATAAAAGCGTTCTGCCCTTTATTTCACATGTTGTTCGTTCACCATATTATTTTTGGTCGACTCATTACACACAGCATATTAGCACCAATTGAGTGGGCTTACAAGTGCTAAGTTTTGCCTTTCGTTTTGTTAGGCATAGCTACTTTCATGCGCATCAATTAATGCTCACTGGCTCAAACTGATAATAATAACCGACAGTGTCCAACACTGATGATTCCATAGAGGAAAATGTTGGTAGCTCAGGTAGCGTAGATGGTCGTTGGCTTGTTCGCTGAGCTGGGCAATTTGATTGCAAACGTTTCATCACCAATCGAGGTGACATCATCAGTGCGTTATTGGGGAGCGTGGTGGTGCGTAGCGATGGTTCCATGTTGTATAACCATAATTCCTCGTCATTCGAGGAGTCAGTCAGCAGACGGCCGCGCGATGTCGGCCCACTGATTAAAAGGTGTCTGGTGCCTGCTAACTGCAAGTAAATCACACTGTTGATCAGTCGCTGCTGGCTGAGCGGTTAACTGTTCAAACTACTAACCAGGTGGTCGCGGATTCGAAATTCCGTGAAGTTTCATGATTTGCCCAAGGCTATTTCCCAATAAGGATGAAACGCCTGCATAGACTGGCTTGACCAGGGGACGAAATATCAACCGACAATTCATTTAGAATCTTTAGCACAAACAACTGAACAAAATTGGATGAGGAGAGTATCCAATGAAATCTGAATTCAACTTATCATTGGCAGTCACATCTGACATATTATTTGCATCTTCATGACAGTCGGGCAATGGTATTCACGTAGATATAACGATTAGACAATATCATAGTCAGTATACTATCACAACCATATATTCGTAGCAGCAAATTGATGTAACAGTACTGAGAGCGTCTGATGTCCGAATCGGACTGGCCAGTCAACAGTGTTCAAATCGGTGAAGAAGTATAGTTGGAGAAACGCAGATGGTTAGCGTTGAGTCGATTGTGTTGATGCAGGCTAGAATTAGCTCTACACTCATATTTAAAGTACACGTGTAGCACCCGCGTTTTTCAAGAGTATGTTCAGGCCAGCCGAGAAAAAATGAAAAGTGTAAAATGATTTAGGACCGATGCGTACTGCCGACCTTGAGGCTTCTCGTCTTTTCGTGGTTTTATGCTCTTCCAGGCTAAACAGGCCGGTCAGAATGTCGAATTCCGGAACCAACAAGTTAGAAAATATGCAGCCTGGTCGGAGAAATTATGTTCACTGCCACTACAGAGGAGTTAATTGGTCAAATCCGGTTGCGATGTTTCTCGTCTGGCACTGTGAAAGCCTGTGACCACAGACCTCAAGCTCGGAAACAACAAAACCGATGGATCCAGGATAGTTAAGCTGAGAGGCCAGAACGGTTTGTGAGTTTTCATGCTACCTTCGAATCACCATGTCTAACAGCATGATACCAAACAACTAAGGGGATTTGGTTTTTGCACCAAGTTCTCGTGTTCTATATCAGTTGTGTGGAACTTAAATGCCTGAAGGGTTTTGAACAAAGTGGTCGTCTTGAGCTTGAATTCTGACATTAGCAAAACAGAGTGGTTGTGACTATGGCTCGAAAGAGAAAGACACCGAAAATTAACACAATAGGGTCCAATCAAATCAATCGCCTGGGAGGTTCCTTTTTGGATACTTTAAGTCTAAGGGATGAAAGCTTCAAACAGACTGAGGATAATTGACAGCCACTCATCTGCATCCAGGCAAAGAAAAGCAACACTCTGTGCCGTGTGTGTGCTCAACTAAAATAAAACTATCTGATGGTGTACTTTATAAAAAGTCAGAATTGACAAGAACCACAGGTTTTGCAGCAAGTCACGAACATGTTGAATTTTGTCTCCATTTGAAATATTTTGTGAGAAGACTAGGTGGCTCTTATAAGCAGCGGTTCGTTTTCCGACCCAAAGGCTTCTACCAGATAATTGGCATTATTTTTAAAACCCAGTAGGGGCTTTATTTACTGCTAAGTTAATGTCCTGGTTATGACAACGATTTGCCAATGCTATCCTGTTTGCTGCACATTTTCCCGTAAGTTTTCGAGCACTCCCACGCTTTCCGCTCATGCTCAGCCAAAGTGAGAGTAAAGGTCCACATTTGTCCCACTGATTTTCAGTCATCAGGCAGCTAAACCTATCATGGAAATTGTGACGCGTTTTAGGTGTCTCGCAAGTCCATTTCGTTTGCTTTACTCATCACCTTAGTTATGAGTCGCTAAGTGGCACATTTGTAAGGCTTACTCATGACTTACCGTGGAAATTCAGAAAACTTCCCTCGCGATCCGCTGGGCGGTGATTTTTTTATCATCAGGGTGTCGCATTTTTGTCTCGTTTTGGACAACCTGATTTGTTTATTCGAGCGACACACAGCAGCTGATGTACCTACTTTGGAAATGTGCTGCTATGACATGTGATTGAATTTGACTGTGATGCTCTTAGCACAGTGGATTTATCCTTGGCATGCCCGTGGGGACTAAACGATGTGTGACCGTCCTCCATTGTCTTACTGGCCTAGGAATCTCTGATAGGACATTGAATTCAGTTAGTTGTGCAATCCCACATCTCAGCAGACCGATACATAAGTAGCTAGACAGGCAGACAGGTAGAGAGTGGGAGATAAATACATGTGCAGATAGACAGAGAGATAAATAACTAGATAAACAGATAGGTAAATAGATAGCTAGATAGATAGATAGATAGACAGACAGACAGATAGATAGATAGATAGATAGATAGA